>SKCR01036789.1:0-118802 GCA_019454045.1 Zanthoxylum bungeanum
TAGGAAAAAACTTCCCTTTCTTAATAAGAGCTGTCCATCTATGATTTTCTATTTTTGAATGGGAAATGCATGTTTAATATTCTTATTAAAATACTTGTGATTGGAATATATGAGAATGAAAGGCATGTGGGAAAACGTACACTCCCGTGGTAAGCCAGTCCCTAATATCATTATCAAACCCCCAGGCTGGAACATTAACACACCCAATGACTTGCATCTTTAAGGAATGATCACAGTATGAAGTCATGTGTTGCGTTTGGCGCCTCGGGTATCAATAACACACTTGGAGAATGAGTCGGCGTGGCGTTTGGTGCCTCAAGATAATCATAGCACGTATGGATGGCTAGTGGCTTTAGTACTACGGTACCTCTGGGATTGCATAGTACGGGGGAGGCCTACAGTCCTCTGTGGCATTTTCCACCCAATATTGGAGGTACATAGCACGGGGAAGGCTGGAGAGCCTCTGTGGTGTTTGTAACCTCAGGATATGCCTAGCATGAGGAGGGAGAATGCTTAGTGGCTTTTTCCGTCCCATTTCATATCTGTAATAGTATAGCACGGGGAAGACCTGAGGGTCTTCGTGGCATTTGCATACTCTGGGCCTGCCTAGCATGGGAAAAATCTCATGGTATTAGCCACCCCCTTGATCCGTAGCTCGGTTCTCCGGGACTTTAAATTGTGAGGTTAAAAATTATTGTTTTGGGAAGCATGGGGCAAGACGTTGTCTTAGGTTTCCTTGTTTTTCTTTTGGGTATGCACGGGATATGTGATATATCACCCTCGTTTTGTTTAGTCTTTTTTTATCCTGGTTTTGTTTTTTGGTGGACTTGAAATAGGACGCCATTTCCAATTTCCATGGTGATTTCCGGAGCTTGAAAATCTTCCATCGCGGTTAGGTTGTGGAGAGAAAATTGATGGCTCGGGGTTGTATCCGTTCCGCCGAGGCCATATTGTGAATTGATGGCTCGAGGCTGCATTAATTCCGCCCAAGCTATCGTGTGAATTGATGGCTCGGGGCTATATTCGTTCCGCTGAGGTCTTGTTATGTTGTTGGCATTGTTGGCATTGGGTCGGAGTTCCTCCCTCATGGCCAAGTGTTGAGTGGCACAAGGAGGGAACATTCCATTGTGGCCAAGTTTTTATTATGGCGCGGGGTCGGGTTATGTCCCACCGAGACCTTGTCACGTTTGTTGGAATAGGGTCGAAGTTTCTTCACAATGGACAAGTATTAGTAGCACAACGGGGGACACTCCTCTTATGGCCGGTGTAGGCACTGTATTTTTGCATACAAGTCCCTATGATGAGTCTCGTATGGAGACACTACCTTTTAAACTGTGGAAGTCGCGGGAAACGGACGTCGGAAGGGAAGAGTCAAGAATTGACACATTGTTGGATTTAATTCGCTGGAGTAGCTGTGGGTTCGCTTGTTGGACCTCCATTTTAAAACACATCCTTAGCCCAAACCCCCGCAAGACACACACCAAGCCCATATATACACCAAACCAAACACCCAAGCCCACCAATCAAACCCAACTAACGCCAAAGGACCTAAGCCACACGCCCAAAGCCCAATCCAAATAATTAAAACATTTAAAATACATGTCACAAATTAAAATAATATCATTGCTAATTAAATCAAATTAAATTAAATTAAATTAAATTAAATCAAATGAAATTAAATTAAATAAATTACATACCAAAATTAAATAAAGTCAAATAAAATCCCATCAAAAGCTTTCCTAATTCACTTAAATTACATTCCCTAATTAAAAGATACAAATCAAATCATATCCCTAATCAAAAGAGAATAAATCAAATTAAATCAAATCACTTTCCTAATTAAAAGGTTTTCCTTATCACATACTAATTTAAAAGATATTCCCTTTAATGCACAAATCCATTTCCTTCTCAAACAAGGATAGCCCCCATCCATTTGCCTATAAAAAGAACCATTCACAACCCATAAAGATCCCTAGCTCAATCTCACAAAAAAACACAAAGAAAATAACCCAAAGATTCACGCCCATTCCTGATCGACAACTCTCCTAAACCCTCTCTACTGTCGCACCACCCACTGCCTCACGGCAAGCCACTCACAAACTGCACACATAAGCCACTCATCTTCACGCATTAGCCTTCAACACACAACCACTCATCAACCAAGCACATATGCGTCTCTCTTTCACAGAGCCACACGCTTTCTAGGCACAAACACACATGGCAATGGAAGAGCAGTGAAGAGACACACGGCACAGTTCAACACATACTCACACACTCGACACCACTCATCACACATAAACCGAAACACCATGCAGCCACGTGACCAAAACTAAAGGAAACCCTAACGCACACACGGCTAACGAACCACAAGCCTCCTGAATGACAAAATAGTAATCAATAATCGACACAATAAACCCAAATACAGCCCCCAAAAACAGTCCCTAAAACGCCTAAAACAGTCCCTAAACCCCAAAAAATAGTGACCAGAAAATACAACACAAACAGCAGCGAAACAAAGTGAAAACAGCAGCCCAAACAGTGAAATAGGGAGGAAAAACGTTGGATTAGTGAACCGGAGGAGTTGCAGAGCATCAACCCTTCCGACGGCCGTGTAACGCGCTTTCAAGAGACGACAAAAGAGGTTAGACCTGAGGGCACCTTCTTTATTTATTATTTTCTTCTGTGGTATATCGGATGGAAACTCGAACGTAAATTCCGTAGCCGAATCCGAATGGACGGTATTTCGGTTTGCACTCGGGATACAATGCCACGTACCACTTGAGAGACACGTATTTCGTTTCATCCAAACTTTGTATTTGAGAATGATTTAGTCTAGTATGTTATTTATTATTTAAGTATGATTTAGTTGTTTATTTTTAAGCATGGTTAGAATATTGTGCGTTGGGATTTGCATTATGTTTAGGTTTTTATTTGCTTTCCGTATTATATGATTAAAGTATGAGATTGTCGTGTGTTATTGTGTGTTTGCCGTGGTGATAACTTACTTTTCAAGCATGCAAACTTAGACATAGAATTTATCTTTATAAACATGAACTAGATATAGGTTGTTCTTAAGCATGTTGCGTAGATTCGGTTGAGATATTGCACATATCACATCATTACAAGTGACATTAAGTAAAGGACCATTCCGAACCCAACGGTTTGAGGTCTTCCCTTGCGAGGGGTGAGTGCGGCCTTAAATCTTTGTCCCGATTCACACCGGGTGGCGACTCCATGTTATTTCTCCGGTTTAGTTCCCCTGCGGGCTACTCCGTACTCCCAACTAGGTCGCGAGCCTAGGACAGCGTCGCCGATTTCTGTGTTCTACAGTCTGGCGACTCCACTGGGGATAGAGAATCGGCCCCGAAATAATGTCTTGTAGTGATTGTGATTTATGTTTTAGTTAACCATGTCTATAGTGGGTTGAAAAAGGGTTTTATCGAAGGCATTATTAAAGCTAGGTGATGGTTTAGTGTCTTCCTTCATTCACTACCTATCTATAAGGAAAAGCTGTGAAGGCACCTAAATAATCATTACCCGCAGCTTGTTGTGACAGACTAATTTGGAGGACTTGTTGTTTATTCCTGTCACTAAGGCGATAAGAGCCTAAGAGGCTTGGGTATTTAAGAGAGTTCGCTCCACCCTCCCTCTGAGGAATCTACAATAGGAAATCCATTTGACAGTTAGTCACACACCATAACTCGTTGGCATGTACCTTAAGGTATAAAAAAGGTGCGCTCACTTGGTCGCTCGAACCCTTGAGTGAGGAGTCCTAGTTGTGGGCAATCCTTCATCAGCAAGAGCCTTTGTCTATACCCCTATAAACCCGCATATGAACTGTAGTTGTAAGACCAATAGAAACTATTCCTTATGCTTGCGTTTAGGACCATCGTCTTTTGGATTTAGTTAGACTTTTTGTCATGAGGTATGGGCTTGTTGGGCCATTTAAACTGGGACGAGTCCGTGCTTTATGGCAATTGAGCCAAAAGTTTCTGAAATGCCAATGGGCCATCTTGTGTTTAGGCCTTTTATCATTTGAAGTTGTTTAGCCATGTTATCGCAAAAGTGTAAACCTGTTGGGCCTTTTCAACTGGGACAATTTTGCACCGCGCAATAGTATAATTGAATGCTTTAAAATGATAATGGGCCGACTTATATATTTCATGCATCATATGCATCTCATGCATCTCATGCATACATGCATCATGTTAACCCCGAGTCTTAAAAGCCATCATAGATATCCATTGGGTTAGAGAAAAAAAAAAGAAAAAAAAGAGAAAAAGAAAAAAGAGATAGAAAAGAAAAAAAAATTGTTTGTTTTTAGTCCTTAATAGTTAGGTATAAGTCCAATGATGAAATCGTTTGCTTTAGGATGAAATCTTAGAAACGATAAACTCTTGATGTGCTTTATCTGATACTTTGAGTGATTGATCTATGTTAGACTCGTAAGCACTTCACTATAGGTTCTTAGCAATGAAAACCTGAGTAGTTGGAAAGATGACTAGTTGAAGAAATTGTAGGTCGGTGAATGACCGTTTGCTTAGATGTCTATCTTGATTTGCTTATGTTATGATGTGTGGTATGGTTGAAAATGAAAGAAAGTCTCTAAAGAAAAGAATTGAACCACCTATAACCGATAAGCGTGAAGCTACCCATGGGCGAGTATTAGGACAACCATGAGGAGAAATGCTACCTTAAAGGGTAGGTGTGTTGAAAAAAAAAAGAGAGAAAAAAAAAAGAGAGAAAAAAAAGAAAAGAAAAAAGAAGTTCAAAATGAAAATAAAAAATAAAAAGAAAGAGACAAAAGAGAAAGAAAACCATACCACGTTGAGCACAGAAAAGCAACTGCAGGCATAATTGAGACATCTAGGTTGGTTTGACCCATCGATCCCATTTTTTTGACGAAATCATTGAGTTGGCTCACCTGGGAATGAATCTGCAAAGGAACCTTTGCACACACACACTTCGAGTTTGGCTTAGATCATTTATTCAAAGACTTGGATTTAAGTTGCGTTGAATGTTTTGAAGGTTCTCTGGTTTCATTACTGAGCATTCTGTGAGGGCAATAATATGTGTAACTATTGGGACTATTTCGTAGAATGTGATATAGTATGAAGATATGGAATACCACATCACGTGGTTCACCTTGACCTATTACAAGCAGTGAAGAGCGGAAAGCTAAATCAAGACTGGGGGCGACCATTCTACCACCCCGCAAATAAGGGAAACAATGAGATCTTGAGCTATGAGACAAAAGAGAACCAACCAATCACCAGAAGAGAACTGGCAGAAGGAATTGCAAGCAGACCCAGGGGGTGACCAAAGACCTTTGTAGGAAAGAAGCATCGAAGAGCACAAGGAAGACCTAACCCATCAGAATAGGAAACACATTCATGCATGCATGCATACACGTCATATACACGCAATCTTTGTCTTGTTTTTGTTCACAGGTTTTAAAGAAAAGGAGAAAGCGGCAAATGCAAGCCAACCAGAAATATCAACATAGCATCATCAGTTTTGGTAATGAATCCCAGGGCCGAGGCCCACACTATCAGCAGTTTCGGGAATGAATCTCAGGGTCGAGGCCCGCATCGTCAAAATTTTGGAATGAATCCCAAGGTCGAGGACCACATCGTCAGAATTTTGGAATGAATCCTAGGGCCGAGGCCCACACTATCAGCAGTTTGGGGAATGAATCCCAGGGCCGAGGCCCACACTATTAGAGTTTTGGAATGAATCTGGGAATGAATCCCAGGGTCGAGGCCCACATCATCATAGTTTTGGAATGAATCCCAGGGTCGAGGCCCACATCATCATAGTTTTGGAATGAATTCGGGAATGAATCTCAGTTTTGGAATGAATCCGGGAATGAATCTCAGTTTTGGAATGAATCCGAGAATGAATATAAGTTTTGGAATGAATTCGGGAATGAATCCCAGGGTCGAGGCCCACATCGTCAGAGTTTTGGAATGAATCCCAGGGTCGAGGCACACATCGTCAGAGTTTTGGAATGAATCTTGGAATGAATCCCAGGGGGGTGAAGCCCGCATTATCAGCAGTTTTCAGGAATGAATCCCAGGGGGCGAAGCCCGCATTATCAGCAGTCTTCGGGAATAAATCCATCGGTCGAGGCCCACATCAGCATCAGTTTTAGGGATGAGTCCCAGGGTCGAGGCCCACATCAGTATCAGTTTTGGGGATGAGTCCTAGGGCCGAGGCCCACATCAGCATCATTTTAGGGAGGAGTCCCAAGTTTGAGGCCTACATCAGTATCAGTTTTGGGGATGAGTCCCAAGGCCGAGGCCCACATCAGTTTTAGTTTTGGGGATGAGTCCCAGAGTCGAGGCCCCCACATCAGTAGCAGTTTTGGGATAAGTCCCAGGGTCGAGGGCCCCCGTTGTCAAGTTACAGTTCCGGGATGCGTCCCAAGGTCGAGGGCCCACTGCATCAACAGTTGTAGTTCCGGGATGCATCCAAGGGTCGAGGAACCACTACATCATTACTTTTAGGATGTGTTTCAGGGTCGAGGGCCCACACATCAGTTATAGTTCCGGGATGCGTCCCAGGATCGAGGGCACATTGCATCATCAACACTTTAGGTATGGAGACACACGTCATCAGCACTCCGGGTATGGAGACACATCAGCATCAGTTTAGGGAGGAGTCCTAGGGTCGATGCCCACATCAGTATCAGTTTTGGGGATGAGTCATAGGGCCGAGGCCCACATCAGTTTTAGTTTTGGAGATGAATCCCAGGGTCGAGGCCCCCACATCAGTAGCAGTTTTGGGGATGAGTCCCAGGGTCGAGGGCCCCCGTTGTCAGGTTACAGTTCCGGGATGCGTCCCAAGGTCGAGGGCCCACTGCATCAACAGTTGTAGTTCTGGGATGCATCCAAAGGTCGAGGAACCACTACATCATTACCTTTAGGATGTGTTTCAGGGTCGAGGGCCCACACATCAGTTACAGTTCCAGGATGCGTCCCAGGGTCGAGGGCACATTGCATCATCAGCACTCCGGGTATGGAGACACACGTCATCAGCACTCCAGGTATGGAGACACATCAGCATCAGTTTAGGGAAGAGTCCTAGGGTCGATGCCCACATCAGTATCAGTTTTGGGGATGAGTCTCAGGGCCGAGGACCACATCAGTTTTAGTTTTGGGGATGAATCCCAGGGTCGAGGCCCGCACATCAGTAGCAGTTTTGGGGATGAGTCCTAGGGTTGAGGGCCCCCGTTGTTGGTTGCAGTTCTGGGATGCGTCCTAGGGTCGAGGGCCCACTGCATCAACAGTTGTAGTTCTGGGATGCGTCCCAGGGTCGAGGACCCACTACATCATTACTTTTAGGATGCGTTTCAGGGTCGAGGGCCCACACATCAGTTGCAGTTCCGGGATGCGTCCCAGGGTCGAGGGCCCACTGCATCATCAGCACTCCGGGTATGGAGACACATCAGCATCAGTTTAGGGAGGAGTCCTAGGGTCGAGGCCCACATCAGTATCAGTTTTGGGGATGAGTCCCAGGGCCGAGGCCCAAATAAGTTTTAGTTTTGGGGATGAGTCCAGGGTCGAGGCCCGCACATCAGTTGCAGTTTTAGGATGAGTCCCAGGGTCGAGGGCCCCTGTTGTTGGTTGCAGTTCCGGGATGCGTCCCAGGGTCGAGGGCCCACTGCATCAACAGTTGTAGTTCCGGGATGCGTCTTAGGGTCGAGGACCCACCACATCATTACTTTTAGAATGTGTTTCAGGGTCGAGGGCCCACACATCAGTTGCAGTTTCGGGATGCGTCCCAGGCTCGAGGGCCCACTACATCATCAGCACTCCGGGTATGGAGACACATCAGCATTAATATCAGTTTTGCCAGGTACGGCACTCCAGGTATGGAGATATCATTGCGACACTCTAGGTATAGAGACATCAGATCAGTTTTTCCAGGAACGGCATATGGATTATCGTGGACTATTGTGGACTATCGTGGACCATCGTGGACTATCACGAACTATTGTGGACTATCATGGACTATCGTGGACTACTGTGGACTATCGCGGACTATCGCGGACTATTGTGGACTATCGTGGACTATCGTGGACTACTGTTGACTATTGTGGACTACCGCGACACCCAAGGTACGGGGTTTAGCATGCCAGGTATGACATGTGGACTATCGTGGACTATTGTGGACTGTTATGGACTACCGCGACACCCTAGGTACATGGTTTAGCATGCCAGGTACGGCATGTGGACTATCGTGGACTATTGTGGACTATTGTGGACTACCGCGACACCCTAGGTACGGGGTTTAGCACGCCAGGTATGGCATGTGGACTATCATGGACTATTGTGGACTACCGCAACACCCTAGGTACGGGGTTTAGCACGCCAGGAATGGCACATCATCAATTCAGTTCAGAGCAACAGGTAAGCCAGGCGGCAGCTGGCGAGCCAGGTAAGTGAAAATACATTGCACGTACTTTGATAGGATTTTCATTGTCACACACTGCACAAGTCCCATCAAAGTGGGGGCGACTGTAGGCACTGCATTTTTGCATATAAGTCCCTTTGATGAGTCTCGTATGGAGACACTACCTTTTAAACTGCGGAAGTCGCAGGAAACGGACGTCGGAAGGGAAGAGTCAAGAATTGACATATTGTTGGATTTAATTCGCTGGAGTAGCTGTGGGTTCGCTTGTTGGACCTCCGTTTTAAAACATATCCTTAGCCCAAACCCCCGCAAGACACACACCAAGCCCACATATACACCAAACCAAACACCCAAGCCCACCAATCAAACCCAACTCACGCCAAAGGACCTAAGCCACACGCCCAAAGCCCATCCAAATAATTAAAACATTTAAAACACATGTCATAAAAAAAATAATATCATTCCTAATTAAATCAAATCCAATTAAATTAAATTAAATTAAATGAAATTAAATTAAATTAAATAAATCACATACCAAAATTAAATAAAGTCAAATAAAATCCCATCAAAAGCTTTCCTAATTTACTTGAATTACATTCCCTAATTAAAAGATACAAATCAAATCATATCCTAATCAAAAGAGAACTAATCAAATTAAATCAAATCACTTTCCTAATTAAAAGGTTTTCCTTATCACATACTAATTTAAAAGATATTCCTTTTAATCCAAAAATCCCTTTCCTTCTCAAACAAGGATATCCCCATCACTTTGCCTATAAAAAGAACCCTTCACCAACACATAAAGATCCCTAGCTCAATCTCACAAAAAAACACAAAGAAAATAACCCAAAGATTCACGCCCATTGCTGATCGAAAACTCTCCCAAACCCTCTCTTCTGTCGCACCACCCACTGCCTCACGGCAAGCCACTCACAAACTGCACACATAAGCCACTCATCTTCACGCATTAGCCTTCAACACACAGCCACTCATCAACCAAGCACATATGTGTCTCTCTTTCACACAGCCACACGCTTTCTAGGCACAAACACACACGGCAATGGAAAAGCAGCGAAGAGACACACGACACAATTCAACACATACTCACACACTCGGCACCACTCATCACACATAAACCGAAACTCCATGCAGCCATGTGACCAAAACTAAAGGAAACCTTAACGCACACACGGCTAACGAACCACAAGCCTCATGACCGACAAAATAGTAATCAATAATCGAAAAAATAAGCCCAAATACGGCCCCCAAAAACAGTCCTTAAAACGCCTAAAACAGTCCCTAAACCCCAAAAAATAGTGACCATAAAATACAACACAAACAGCAGTGAAACGGAGTGAAAACAGCAGCCCAAACAGCGAAACAGCGAGGAAAAATGTTGGATTAGTGAACCGGAGGAGTTGCAGAGCATCAACCCTTCCGACGGCCGTGTAACGCGCTTTCAAGAGACGACAAAAGAGGTTAGACCCGATGGCACCTTCTTTATTTATTATCTTTCGTTTCTTTTATTTATTTTAATATATTATCGTATGAGAGTCGTTTATTGAGGCATGATGTGAATTCCGGATGAACGAAATACGTGTTTTCTTCTGTGGTATATCGAATGGAAACTCGGATGTAAATTCCGTAGCCGAATCCGAATGGACGGTATTGCGGTTTGCACTCGGGATACAATGCCACGTACCACTTGAGAGACACGTATTTCGTTTCATCCAAACTTTTTATTTGAGCACGATTTAGTCTAGTATGTTATTTATTATTTAAGTATGATGTAGTTGTTTATTTTTAAGCATGGTTAGAATATTTTGCGTTGGGATTTGCATTATGTTTATGTTGTTATTTTCTTTCCGTATTATATGATTAAAGTATGAGATTGCCGTGTGTTATTGTGTGTTTTCCATGGTGATAACTTACTTTTCAAGCATGCAAACTTAGACATAGAATTTATCCTTATAAACATGAACTAGATATAGGTTGTTCTTAAGCATGTTGTGTAGATTCGGTTGAGATATTGCACAAATCACATCATTACAAGTGACATTAAGTAAGGGACCATTCTGAACCCAACGGTTTGAGGTCTTCCATTGCGAGGGGTGAGTGCGGCCTTAAATATTTATCCCGATTCACACCGGGTGGCGACTCCATGTTATTTCTCCGGTTTAGTTCCCCATCGGACTACTCCGTACTCCCAACTAGGTCGCGAGCCTAGGACAGCGTCACCGATTTCTGTGTCCTACAGCCGAGTTGGCATGCTAGATCAGGGCTGGATGTATTCGCCAAGGTGAAAGAGAAGGTTAGACAAAGGTCACCCATCTTGAAGAAATGCTGAATTTGCTAAAATGCTCCCGGACGGATCTCACGTGGGGCTCGGGCATCCAAGTTTGTTAAGTGGCGTGATCCCTTAGGGGAATAAATGTGTTAACTTTGGTGAAATTGGCTATGTCTTGAAGAAAATGACCGGGCATCGGGGTTTTTTGGATGTGCATGTAGTAATGATAAGAAAAATATGTGTTAGGGCATCATTCATTTGTTAAATTGTAAGTGTTTTACAAGGGGCCCCCTCGGGGTCACCCATACCAAAAGTACATCAAATGAAAGATAAAAAAAGGCTGTTAAAAGACAGCGGGGGCATCAGGCTCATCAACAGGGGCAGCAGGCTCAGTAGCTGCAGTAGTAGGGGCATCGTGCTCAGCGGCATGGGCATGCACATCAACGTTAGTGGCAGTGGATGATGGTTCATGAGCTTCTTCAGTCAGCTCAGTAGGTTGGGAAGGGATCATAACATCCCAAATCCAAGAAATGCTACGGGTAGCTAATAGACCGTACTATCCCCTTGAACCTCTGACTTCTGACAGTTACTAGTCTTATCTCATATTTATAAACTCATGCATGAGACCATTGCCCAACTCATCAACCATATATGCATAATACTCTTAATACTAAGTATTCTGTTTAAATACACATTTTATCTCTGACAATGATTTCTATAATGCAATATATATGTAATCTTTACTATCTAACGTGCATGATGCAAGACTTTACATGACTCTGACTGAACTGTAACTTAATCTGATGGACTCAGACCCTCTTGTGACTGCCAACGATATATATCCTCATGAGCTCCTCCTCTGAAACACATTCAAAATAAGAAACTAGGAGTGGGGGTTAGATCATTTGTACGATCTAAGTGAGTGGATGTTTAAAACAAAAACTGAGGTTGCTTATATAAAAGACTTTTAGTTCTAAATCGAAATTGACACTAGAAACCATCTTTTCTGTAAACTCTTTTTCTTGTCTGAAAACAAACCTTTCTGTAAAACTCTTTGTAAAAGCTTTTTGTCTGCAAACTCTGAGTCTCTTCTGTGAAACAAGATTTTTCTTTCTAAAACTCTTTTATAAACTTTCATTTCTGAAAACTACATCTCAGAAAAACCGTCACTGAAATTTGATCTCTAAAAAACCTGTCGCATGAGAGCTTTACATATCGTCGTCCACTCATACGCCTAATTAGAGCCAGAAGTGCAAATTAATGATATTAGGGCGTTATATATCGTTGTCCCCCAAAGAATGCTAGTATCTGTCTATGAAACTAATGGTCTTGGGGCATTACGTATCATTGTCCCCCAAGCCACTGACCTAGAACTGGGTGTGTAGATCTATACTACCCTCCAAGTTTTGAATCTAGGATCTAGAAGTATTTGTCATCCCAAGTTTTGAACTAGGATCCAGGGGCATTACGTATCACCGTCCCCCAGTCCTCTACATGTGCACATGTGCTCTCCATCAATTCCATATCTGAATCAAGTTGGGTTTTTCCCCTCATGCCTCAAAAACATAAAACTCAAGTTCTAAAATCATTTTCTTAAAATCTTATCATATAATAAACTTATCTTTTAGAAACATGCTTTTCTTTAAAACAACTGAGATAAGATCTGGCTCACGCCCTAAGTGCTCAGAAAGTAAGTCTGGTATCAAAATATATAAGTAAAATCAACTTTGAAAAGGAAGGTCCACTCACAGTTTTGGAATCTGGCTGGCATTACTCACTTGATGAAGACAACTCTAGTTCCTGCGATGATCTATAAGTGATAACTTTGATTAGAAAGTGAGTTGGGGAACATATTCCAAATTATACTAAATTTATCCACTCAAGCACTTTTATTAAGGTGGCCTCTAACAGTCTTAAGGTGGCCTCTAACACGCTACGGTGAAGCAAGAATGATTTAAGACTGATTTGGGGAATTTTTTTGGTCACGCGTCGTGACTCAGATCCTTTGGGTATCGCGACGCGCACATACATGGATGAACCAGTGAGCAACTCTACTGTCACATCGCGATGTTGGGACTTACGCGTCACGACGCGTATAATTCCAGAAACTTATCTGACAAAATTTCCAGTACGCGGAGCATTCTGCGTCGCGACGTTAGGCCATTTTCAAGCCTTTACTGCCAGTGTCCATGCCTAATTTGCTCAAAACTCTACCATACTACAATTTCTACTCATCCATTCTTTAAACTTCAATATGAATTCTTGCTAAACCAACACCCCTAAATCAGTTTAACTCTTTAATCTCATAACCCCAATTAACTCAATACTTTAGGATTTCTAAGTATTTGGTTCTTACATAACACAATCAATTTCCTTGCTCATAAGTCACTAAAGACAATGTTTATTGTGCTCCTAACATTCATATACCATTATATCAACAAAACTTCTCAATCCAAGATTTGGGTCAAATGACCTTACTTCATTATTTTTGGATTTTCATCATCCAACAAGTCTCTCATTGTTGTTTTCCTCCCCCTAGCTTGTTATGGAAGGATTAGAGTTAATCCCATTTTTTTTTCCTTCTTATTTCTTCTTATTTTTCTTATCTTCTTCTTCTCCTTCTCCTTCCACATTTTTTTTCTTTCTCTTTTTCATTTTGGGGATATATAAATAGTATCCTCCTTTTATATTAAGGCTATTTAACATTAGAAAGTTTTAGAAAGTGGAGAAACTTGGAGAATTTACTAGAATGACCCTCGGTCACTATTCATCCGAATTTTTTATCTACATTTTCAACCCATTTCTGGTTCGAATTCGAATAGTTTTTCAACATGGTAGGTCACAATCACAGCTTTCCGATGATATAAAATTCATAAAAATTAGAGTTCGTATGAGAAAGTTATGGCCTAAACACCATGAGTTGTCCGGAGTGGAACATTATACAGTTTCGTATCGGAACTTAGAGGAATTCACCAATTGTCCCAAAATCATTCCATGAATGTATATGTGCTCAAACATATTTATATTATGTAAAACTCATCCCACGATGTAAATAGTAGTCATAATTCCCGGTCGTTATAAATTCTCCCCCCCTTAAATATGAATCGTCCCCGAATCCTTTCTGGGGTCTAACTCGTGGATTCGTCTTAGTTCAAGAATATCTTGTGTTTCGGCTATACTTACCTTGCTTTCTGCTTTCCTGTTCGAGACTACTACACTTAAATTTCTGACAAACTCTTGTCATATTGTATGTACTCTCCAAGGTTTATGGGCCTTAGTGAACTTTTACTTAGTACTTTACACTTACCGTTATACTATATCTAACTTTATGAATCCTGGAAATCTCATTTCTAAACCTTTAATTATATGTAACGTTCCTATTCCAGTTATTTGCATGATCTAGCACTTTGGAAGTTATACTATATATTCGTGACTTGTCATCCAACTCATTTTATTATAATTCTGATTTGAAACCCTTTATACCTTCTGTCATGTCAACCATAATTCCTAAATATCCTTAGAAACTTCTGTTATTCTTTATGTTTAGAATATCACCTTAGAACTTTGTATCATAACCAATAACTTTCACTTTCTCTTATACTTTATACTTAGGAATTCTATTAGTACTGTATACTTCGGGTTCTTCTACTTAATAAGATATACCTTATTTTAACATTTATTATCATACCTTAACCAATATTTGATTTGACCCCATCTATTTCCTCTTTTATTAAGTCTTCTCTGCTTATAATATTCTTCCTTCGAGTTTTCGCACATACGACTATCTATGGGTTTGAGACTTTATGACTCATAATTAACTTTTCCATGTATTATTATCTTCACCCGCGATCCACTTACGTATCATACCTTGATGACTCACTTGCTGTACTGAATGTAACATTTCAGTAAACTCATTTCCTCGATCCCATATTATACTACATATCCACCAAACCACCCAAACCCGTGGCTAAAGCCATTCCAGACTCGGGGTGGTTTGGTCAACTTAACTATGATGGTTGCTTAGTCAGTTATACCAAAATTATTGTTAACACATCTTTAGTCAATTGGTTTTTTACTGGCCCATTTTCCTTGCCTAGTTGTACTTCTAGGGTATTCTACTTTCAGTCATTTCTATAGTCTTGTCTTATCAGGTGTCGTCCTTGTCTTTTCAATATTGGTCACCTAGTTTTTTTGGCCGCTATTACATCATCAGTCGTGTTTAATGTTGTCACTCATATATTCCTGTCATGACTTGTCTATTGCTTCCTCTTTTCATCAATCTAGGCAGCCTCTCCCTTGAATTATTTACTTGGAGTTTCTTTCCTCTCCCCATATGCTGTTATCATATATCTAGAATTTTTGGGTTCCATATCTTTATCTTCTTCCCTAAGGGGTATTATTTTTCAATTGTCTCTTACCATTCCTTGTAGAATATCTAACACTATGGTTTTTACTTGTATAATAAAGTGGGACCTGAGTTTACTTCACTCTCGATCTGTTTTCTGTCTATCAACTATACTACTTCTTATTGTGACCCCTGTCTAAAGTCATGCTCTTTTAATACTCCATCATTCGTCTATGCGATTTTCTACTGATCTCTGTTGTTTAACCACCTTAAGTCGTTACTCTTCCTCAAAATCCTACTAAGCTCTATTTATTATTCCTCCTTATAAAGTCTATTTTGCTACTTAGATTTCTTTCTCATCTTAGTTCTTTGAACTCCCTATATCTTTACTCCCTTGGGAACTTCATCAACATTGATTACTTAGGACATCTCCACTAAATTCCTTAGTTTGGATGCTACTCTCCTCTAGTTCTTCTTTCTTAATACTATGAGACTCTTATGAGTTATATATTGTATCCCTAAAAATTATTATCTCAAATTTCTTCATACTTTTTAGTTTTTTTTTTCCTTTAAAGATTTCTAATTCAATGATGGGTTCCAGATTTGGGCTCGAATTTTTATGACTTGGAACTATTATATCTCATGCTTCTCATCTATATTTCTTTGAACTTCTTTGATTTGACTATCTAACTGCTCTCGACTTGTTATTATGTCAAATACATTCTTTTGCTAGTCTTTCTTCTTACTAGGCCCTGAGTATAAGGGTGAGTATATACATTCCATGGAAATTATGAATACCTATTTCTGTTGTTTACTTAAACTTGGTAAAAATCTAATTAGGTTTTTTATTCTTAAGCCTGCTAGAGTCGGGGCTGCTGTAAAAAAGAGTTGTCAATCGCTCCATCTGGACTTAGTTTGACTTACTCAATGTCTTAAGGTTCCATGACTTTTTTCACCTATTCCGAGGCCTCAAAAATCATTTTTGTCTTCAACTATATTCTCTTTATTAGTGTATTTACTAACTTCTTGCTGCTCTTCACATCTCTATTTACTATCTCCAGACCATATTCCTTGGCTCTAATCTATGTTATTAAGGCCAGTGCTGATGCATTCCCATGTACTCTTTTATAGACTTCTATTATATGCTCTTGCGAATGGCTACAGTTATGCCACTTAATCTTACTGTCATATTAGTATTTTTTTCATTAAATCCTGTATGTTTACGATCTGACGGGTCCTGCCTTTGTTCTTACTAGTACCGTATTTTGCCAATCAGTATATAAGTCGAATTCTCCCATCTTTAGCCTTTGCGGCCTTCCTGATTTTTTTTATCCTGGATAATTTATTTTCCATTGTTTTCTACCTCTATCTTGGGATAAACTCTCACTGGGCTTTATTGTGGTTATTTTCGCCTATGCGAAGAAAGTCTGGAACTAGCATCTTACGTGTTGGCGGGCATCAGTGTCCTCGCTCTTGCATTTTATATCCTGGTGGAGTCTATTACTTATATAGGATAGGTATAAGATAGATTTTGTTAGAACAAATTTCTTAACTGAAATCACTAGGTGGCGATGACTTTGGCATACCGGGCCCCATCTATGTCATTTCCTTTGGTTGAGGCAATTAATCATTTCTCTTTACGGCCTTCACTTTACTTGCTTTACTGGTCTGAATTTGGGGACCTAGAACTCTACATCCTTTGCGGTATCTTGTGCCTAATTATCAGTTAATCCTGATTTCTCGTCACTTTTATCTTTCTGTCTATTCTTCGTTACTCAAGGAACTTGCTGTTTATATAAAATACCTGAAGTTATTGGGTCAATTTGACGAAATTTTCTGATAAGGGAAAGAGTCTTAATAGGAATGAAGGAATCTTACGAGAATGGAATGAACTTTACTTGGGTCTACTAGACATTTCACTTTTCCTCGTGTTTATTCTATTTTCTTTTCTACTACAAGTTCTGGTACTTTCTTATCTATCAAACTTTGTATTTCTATTGCTTCTTACCTCTGATCGCTTAAACATCTATACATCTTTTCTTTTTCCTCTAGTTTTTCTCTTCTTTCTATTTACTCTCTTGTGAAGACTCTCTTGTATCTCAACTGTCTAGTTTCATAGCTTATTCTCAACTTGTGAAAGTAAATCAAGATGATTACGAAATGATTATTAACTGAGGGAAGGATCATTGTCACTTTGTTAGGAAAATAATTCAGATAGTTTGGGAATGCTTACTAACCTGTCTGCAGAGCTCGAGGATGTACTTGAGGATCAGATACTGGAGAGGTAGTGCCTCACATACGGGTATCCTAGACATATTGTGTATACAAGGCCCCATCACTCAACCCACTGCAGTCACTGACTCTCTAGACCATGCTTTGATACCATCTTTGTAACATCCCCAATCCGCGAGATACTATCGGCAGAGAATAGACCGTACTATTCCCTTAAACCTCTGACTTCTGACAACTGCTATTCTTTTCTCATATATATAAACTCATGCATGGGACCATTGCCCAACTCATCAACCATATATGCATAATACTCTTAATACTAAGTACTCTGTTTAAATACATATTTAACCTCTGACAATGATTTCTATAATGCAGTATATATGTAATCTTTACTATCTTATGTGCATGATGCAAGACTTTACATGACTCTGACTGAACTGTAACTTAATATGGTGGACTCAGACCCTCTTGTGACTGCCAACAATATCCATCCTCTTGAGCTCCTCTTACGGAACACCTTTAAAATAAGAAACTAGGAGTGGGGGGTTGGATCGTTTGTACGATCTAAGTGAGTGGACGTTTAAAATAAAAACTGAGGTGCTTATATAAAAAATATTTAGTTCTAAAACCGAACTGTCACTAGAAAACCATCTTTTTCTGTAAACACTTTTCTTGTCTTAAAACATAACCTTTCTGTAAAAGTCTTTGTAAAAGCTTTTGCCTGCAAACTCTAAGTCTCTTCTTTGAAACTAGATTTCTTTCTAAACCTATTTTATAAATTTTTTCATTTCTGAAAACTGCATCTCTGAAAAACCTTTTCTCTGAAAAACTGTCACTGAAAGTCTATCTCTGAAAAACCTGACGACTGAGGGCGTTAGTATCGTTCTCCCCCATACGCCTAACTAGAGCCAGGAGTGCAAATCCATGACATTGGGGCGTTATGTATCGTCTTCCCCCAAAGCATGCCACTATATGTCCCTGAAACTAGTGGTCTTGTGGCGCTACGTATCGTCGTCCCCTGAGCCACTGAAATAGAACATGGGTGCAGATCTATGCTACCCTCCAAGCTCTGAATTTAGGATCTAGGGAAATATGTCATCCCTAGTTCTGAACTAAGATCTGGGGGCGTTACGTATCACCGTCCTCCAGTCTTCTACATATGCACATGTGCTCTCCGTCAATTACATATCTAAATCAAGTTGGGTTTTTTCCCTCATCCCTCGAAAACATAAAACTCAAGTTCTAAAATCATTCTTTCAAAAACTTATCATATAATAAAACTTATCTTTTAGAAACATGATTTTCTTTAAAACAACTGAGATAAGATCTGGCTAACGCCCTAAGTCCTTAAAAAGTAAGTCTGGTATCAAAATATATAAGTAAAATCAACTTTGAAGAGGAAGGTCCACTCACTGATTTGGAATCTGGCTGGCATTACTCACTTGCTGAAGACAACTCCGGTTCCTGCGATGATCTATAAGTGATAACATTGATTAGAAAGTAAGTCGGTGAACATATTCTGAATTAAACTAAATTTATCCATTCAAGCACTTTTATTATTATCTCAAGGCATATCGTATTTATATCATGATGTAAGATGTATACAGGAACTGATACGAGGCCCTTAAGGTGGCCTCTAACATGCTAGGGTGAAGCTGGAATGATTTAAGACTGATTTGGGAAATTATTTTGGTCACGTGTCGCGACTCAGATCCTTTAGGCGTTGCGACGTGCACATATCGTTCACACGCGTATAACGCAAGCGCACGTATCGTTCAAGTAGTATAAAAAGTATCGATCCCACGAGGACTTAAAACCTTTGCTATTAATTTTGTATGAGGTCAAATGTTTACAAGTATCTAATAGATTGATTGTTTGATTAGGTGGTGACTTTAAAACTTAAAACAAGTAAATAAAATTTCTTGAAAGTAGACTTAAGAAAATTCAAATTTATAAAACTATCCAGGGGTTGTTAATCCTTCCAATATCTATTAAAGATGAAGTGGTTATCTTACAGTTGGGTAATATATTAATTTATTAACCTAGAACACTAAATTATGTAAAAGCCTCTTCCGATGGTCGATTAGAAATACCCAGTATAACCCAATTGAACCATATGTCTATGTCAACCAAATTACCTGGATTCATTAAGTTTAAGTTCCAATTATGGCTACCCCCGCCCGACAGGTATATTCCTATCCTGTAAGGAAATCTATTAAAGGGTTATCTATCCTCAAGGAAGATCGTGGGCTATTGAGTTTAAGGTCTTTAACCTAAAATCCTTTTTTCCAAGTTCATTTGAAGTTTACCTAATCAATTTTATTAATGGCCAGTTAATAAAAAGCATTAAGATTAAGACTCAATAAATAAACCTTTATATTACCCAAGCTATAATCTAACCCCTTATAAACCGGTGATATTGGATTTCATCACAACCCCAGATAACTGGCTTAGTTACGACACATATTTACGGGTAGTAAAAATTTAAATAAAATAAAAGACATAGAGTAAAATACTGAAAATTAAATACTGAAAAGTAAATTGCTGAAAAGTAAAAAAAAAAAGTAAAAAGTAAAAAGTAAAAAGTAAAAAAAATAAAAGTAAATTACTGAAAGTAAATCGCTGAAGAGTAAATTGCTGAAAAGTAAATTACATAAATTAAATAAAGTAAAATTACAATAAAAGGAAATGCTGGGGTTAAAGGATCACTTTTATTACTACTATTTTAGATATCTCCCTTAATATAATATATTAACTTTACGTGATAATTACCAACCAGCCATAAGGTGGTATCCTGATTAAGTCAAATTAATAATTAATTACCAACCGACCAATCAGGCGGTATCCATACTTAGTCAGGTTAAAACCAATTTATAATTAATTACCAACTGACCAATATAGCGGTATCCTCATTAAGTCAGATTTTAAATAGTTTATATATTATAATTAAGGGAGATTAATCTGAATAGCAATAATAAAAGCTTTACCTTCACCATAGCAAAGGGGAATTACCTCCTCATTGCTTGAAAAATAAAAACTGCAAAGTAAAGAAAGGAAATGATTGTGCGTAAAAGTAAATTGCGGAAAGTAAAAACTGAAAAATAAAGAAAAGAAAGTGCGAAAGCGGAAAATAATTACTGAAAGCTGTAAATAAACAAACAAGATACAATCTTATTATTGATTCTTTAGGAATTTCAAAGAAGAAAGTATGAATTTTACAAATGAAATGGCTTGGTATTTATAGGCAAAATTTTGCCTCCATCAAATCATCCATCAAATCTCCACCAAATCCATTATTACTTTCTCCACTAATTACTCCACCAAATCCATTATTAATTACTCCACTAATTTCTTTTCATGTTTGGTGATGATTTAATAATTTTATTATTTATTTATTAATTTATTTTTTTGCTTTGAAAATGACTTTAATAATTACACACAACACACTTCTGGATTTTTCATCAATTTCGGTCATGACATCTTCCGAATTAGAAAATAATTTGTCTTTCAAATTTGTAGATCTTTGAGTCTTCTTTAATCTGGAACTTGAATCAGCTCAATCCGATATAGGAGTAAAACTTTATGCCCAAAATACGACAGATGTGCAAAACTGGAATTTCCAAAACTGCACTTTGTCAAAAACGCCCTTTCAAGTTTCCAATCTCCAAAATTAAAATATCAAGTCCAATAATTGCCCTTATTTGACCCATATTTCGTCCTAAATGATTTCATTAAGACCCGATATTATTTTATCTGCAAAATAAACTAAAACACATCAAAACGTTCATCAAACCCGAGAAACTAAACAAAATATTAAGTTAAAGGGGCGGTAAATATTGATATATTTTCCGCTCATCACACCCCCAAACCTAACATTTTGCTAGTCCTCGAGCAAAACAACAAAAAAAAAAAATTAAACTAAGCCACTGTCGTAGGGATCACGGTTGCATTTAGCGTATGCAACAAGCCTTTAAACCCCTAGGTGTCCCTAGTGGACGAGTTGTAGTCTCGTGAGCGTTTACAACAATGATACCCACAAAAATTTTACAAAAGTAAAAAGGTAGTAAAACTAATGTACACAAAATCAAAAAGACAAGAGAAAAGAGAATAAAGAAAGTTAGTGACTAATCAGGTGAAACTTCTACTCCAAGTTACTAGTTGTTTTGTTTCTTTCTAAATTACCGAATAAGTAAATTCTCCGATTATATTTACCATTCTCCATATACACAGCCAACAAAGAATTAATCAATCTCATTTTTGCCCACAACAGTCACAAGTGTAGTTGATAAGAGAGTAATATTTTTGTCCTAAAGTTCTATCAGATTTCACACTTTTTTTATGGCAATGGAATAATTTTTCTGATTTTTCTGATTTTTTCTTTGATTTTAGATTTTTTTTCTTTTTTTATTTATATACAATACCTTCCGTCTATGTAGCGAGTGTTAGGTCGGTGACTCCCAAACCAGTTGGCTTTAAGGCACCAGGTGTTATGACACCCCTACGGACTTAATTACTCAGACTTTAGATATATATATTTTTGCAACATCTTTTATCCATGTAGTGAGCTTTGGGCCAGTGACTCCCAAACCAGTTGACTTTAGGGCACTAGGTGTTAAAACACCCTTACAGACTTAATAACTCGGATCTCAGATTTTTTTTTGTACTCCATCACTTTCTGAGATGCTTCCTCCATTTAAACTAGAGCACTGAATATTACAAACTTTTCAATTATAGCTCATGTCTGTATGTTTCCATGTATGTTGATAATACCTGTCAACTGAGCATATGAAGATCTATTTTAGTCCATTTTATGGAGAATTTACAAATTAAATAATTTAAAATGAAATAAACAAAAATTAACTTGTTTCTAAATAGGTTTGAGACACATCTCAGGAGTAGAAACTCCTTACTCAGCTATCTCTTACCAATTTCACATTTTTAGTCGAAATAAAAACACATAAACACAAAATATTTTTGTAATTTTTTGAAAATTTTTCAATTTTTTTGTATTTTTCGAAAAAATTTTAACTAAAAAATAAAAACAACACACAACTAAAAAGAAGATACTAATCAACTAATTCCCTCCCCCAAACCTAAATGAGACATTGTCCCCAATGTCTTAAACAGTAGAAGAAGAGTTTAGAAGATAGTACCTGGTTAGCTGTGTTGGACAATTATGACCCATATCGTCACTATTTGTACAGATCATGGTGTTGTTGTACAAATTAACTATGTGACAAAGGAGATTGCACTCTTATCATTTGTGATTAGATCACCTAGATATATAAATGATAGGAGGTCCTTATGATTTGTTCCTGGATTGAGAATGATATGTGACAGTATCAATCCATGAAGGACAAATCATTAAATATCCCTAGTTAGAGTATTATCGAGATCAGACATCGATAAATACGTAAAAGACTAGTATTACACTTGTGCGCGTTTGTGAGGGCACAACGACATAGTTCTCATATATTTGGGTATAGGATACTCATGCAAGTGTAATAGGAGGTTGTGTTTTACCGATGGTACGGGAAACAGCTTCGTTCTGGATAGACCCCCTCGAAATTCCATTGGTAGTATGACTATGTGTCTATGGAAGTCCGAAATCAGGGTAGGTGTATTTGGTCTTAACCTGAGACTTGCACCGCTAATACTTGTGATAATCGATATACTTTGGTTGCGGTCGTCCAGGACTTTAACAGGTTCTGTGTACGCCAATGCTGGGTATATTGAGAATCGTAGTGTATTGGGTGAGATGTCGAGATGGAAGTATCACTCCAGTCATAGTGGAAATGATGGTCACATAGGATACGAAACTTGTTCTCTTATATGCTCGAGCTATCGGGATATTATGACTAGGTCATGTTTATCCGATTATAGAGACTAGTTACCAGAGATCCGATATGTGCTTCGTACGAGGCAGACACAATTCCAGCCCCAGGCCTAGCACGTGATCATCTGATACTGGACAGAAATACGCAATACTACGTATACTACGCCTGATATAGATCTTTATTCCTGTAAGGATATTTCCGGAGAATTGGGTAGGCATGGCGCTTTGCTAGAAGCCAACCTTGTCTTGTAAATCGGTATAAACGTAGTACTTGGTACTTACGTGTTCGGATAGTCCGACGACCGAATTTACTGCCAACATATCCGGGGATCTCATGGGTCGCTTCCCAAATATTCACCAATGACATATAACTCGCACTCTAAATTAATCTAGGATTAATTAGAAGAGAGAGAAAATTAATGTGGGATTAATAGCGGATATATTTTATCTGGGATAAAATATCAATTAAGAGAGATAACGATTAATTTGGAATTAATCGATAAATTAATATATTTGATACATTAAACGAAATTAGATTTCGACGCGGAATTGAAATTAGATTTTAATTCGGGCGAACGAATTAATTTAGAATTAATTGGTTAGCAATATGAATAGTAATTATGTTTGGCATGATTATTTAATTAAATTAGATTTAATTACGACGCAACGGAAAATTCGTTAATTTGGAATTAGCAAACCCGAGCCCGGGATTATTTGCGAGCGCATTCGCATTTCTAATTCGAGTGCGGCACGCAAGTCAAATCAAGCGTCAAATCGCTAGTCGCATCTAGCGTCACATCATTCGTCAATCAAGTGATGGATGTCTTTCACTTTGAGTGATTGACGCAAGTCACTATTCATGAGTGATGTGAGTTGATAGAAGTGGTTGGTGCCATTATTGCTTGAATTTTTGAAAGCCAAATGCACATGAAATGAATTTGAAATTCACATGTGTGTATTAGATACACAAATTTGGAATCAAACCACACAATTCTCTCCTTCTCTCATCTCTCTCTCTCTCGCCCATTGGGCAACATTTCTTCACTGGTTTTGGCAGTGAACTGCCGTGAGCCAAGAGGAAAAGGAAAGCTTAGAGTCGCGATTTTATGGCAAAATCGGGAGTGCTAGCACACTACGAAGACATGCGAAGGTAATAGGGAAGTCCACCCATGAGCCGGGAATCGTTTGACGAAGCTTGGAGCTTGACGAAGGAGCTCAAATGGCCGAAACCAGTGAGCTGTGACAGTGAATTGCCGAGCAGTCCATGGAGGCAGAAAAGTTGATTTTTGTTGCCTACCGCGTCGCTCAACCGATCGATGTAAGTATTCCGCAACTTCGTCGTTGTTATTCACACATGTTTATATGCTTTTGATTCGATCCTTGGGACCGTAGAACTCCAACAATGGTATCAGAGCATTGTTAAAAGCATGAAACGAATTTTGGGCTTAAAATTTGGGTAAATTGTATTTGAGCATGATTTGAATAAATTGGATGTTTGAATATGCTTAATACATGTTTAATTAATGATTGATTGGATCAATTGGATTAAATTATGTTTGGAACATTTTTCCCCAATTTTTTGGTGTTGGCCGAATGTCACTGGCCTTAAATGTCTTGGTGATTTTTGTTTTTGATTCATTGGATGAGTTGGAAACAATCGAGAAATGTTGATTGCGGATTTAATTTGATTGAAACCGAATTGATTTGGAAAATCCCACTTGGCCGAGACTTTGAGCATGGAATTGGGTTTGATTTTGATCAAAATGTGTTGGACACTAATTGATGTAAAAGAGCATGATTAATTGTATAAATTGATGTTTTAGAAATGTTAATTTGGGTGATTAATCATGAAATACACTTTAGGTTAAATAAATGTGAAATTGGATTTTTTGTATTTAATTAATTGGGTCTTAAAATTGGATTTGGGCTTGTTATGTTGTAAATGGGCTTATTGGGCTTTGTTGTACAAAGTTGGGTTTAGGTAAAATTGGTTGGATCCAATTAGGCCCAAAACCGCTTCCATAAAGCCCAAATGCGACTTCATGGACCTTTAAAGTTTAATTGGGCCTAATGGGCCGAAATTAATTTCTAGGCTTATGGGGTAACTCCCGGATTGGACTTTAGTTATCGGTTTGACCCGAGTTGACCAAAAGTCCATGCCTTGAAGAAATTAATTAAAAGCCCATTGGACTTTAATTAAATTGACGTTGGACGTTAATCGGGCTTTGAGACCCGTAACGATTAAATTTGGAATTTAAGTCGTAAAGGTTCGTAAATAAAGTGTAGTATTTAATTTGGAATTAAATAATGAATTAGAATTAAATACAAATTGAATTGGATTTAATTTTTTAATTTAATTTAATTCTAGAATTCGTACTTTATGTACTTATTCGCAAAAACGAGTTTGACTCAAGCAAAATCAAATCGTTGTTTGAACATTGGATGGTCACTAATTATCAGATTAATTAATTTGATTAGATTGATTGATAACATACTTGTGTGAATACATGGTTGCGATGCATGAATAATGTATATCAGATGGATATTAGATGGGTGGGGCAATTTTAGAAATTGTTGTAATAAATTTGATTTATTAATTGGACCTGTGTGTCCAACCTTATTACCTCCTTATTCTTTGTATTCTCTTCTCACCTATTCCCCTCAATGTAAATGAGGTTTCTTTAGAAGTGTAGTGTAACGGGTAGAAGAAATATTTGTGCTAGCGGGAGAGAGAAAGGGAGAGATTTGATCTAGGATCAATGTAAAGTATCCATCCGCATATCATTAATATTTTTCATATGCGCTTTATTATGTTTTTAGAATGCATGTTTAAGGGTGTATGATGATGAGACCTTAATAAAGATAATAAATTGGTTGCCAATTTTCATTCGAAAAACCCTCGCAAAATATTAAGCGTTTTTCCTTCTATTGAGTTATTCTCACTCAAGATCCGAGACTGGCATTGGCTTGTTGGCCAAAGTCAAGGCCTTTGTCCGTCGAGGATGTGTTTGAATCACGAAGGCTTTGTTCCATATCAGTGTCTTGTCCAAGTTGTGGTTTGTTGGTGTTAGACATTATGACCCATAGCGTCACTGTTTTGTAAATGATATTGTATTATTGTACAAAATCAACTATGTGATAATGAAATTGCCTTTTGCCGTTTTGTAAATTATTTACTTTAATATATTAATGGCAAAAGTCCATATGATTAGTTCCGTATTGAGATGATATGAGACAGTATCAATATAAAAGGTTTAATCATTAAATATCCCTAGTCGGAGTATTATCGAGATCGGACATCAATAATGCGGAATAGACTAGTATTGCACTTGTGCGAGTTGTGATGGCACAACGGCATAGTTCTCATATATTTAATTATTGGATACTTATGCAAGTGCGATAGGAGGTTGTGTTTTGCCGATGGTACGGAAAACAGCTTTACTCTGGACAAACCCCGCGGAATCCCATTGGTAGTATATCTGCGTGTCTATGGGAGGCCGCATCAGGGTAGGTGTATATGGTCTTAACCTGAGACTTGCATCGCTAGTACTTGCGACAATCGGTAAACTTTGGTTTTGGTGGTTCGGGGCTTTAACCGGTTCTCTGTACGCCTCTTCTGGGTTTATCGAGAATCGTAGTGTACTGGATGTGATGTCAAGATGGAAGTATCACTTCAGACATATGGAGATGATGATCACGCAGGATACATAACTAGTACTCTATGAAAGGTTGCAACCGTCGGGACAATATGACCAGGTCAGGATTGTCCGATTTAAAGAGACTAGTTGTTTGATATCCGATATATGTTTCGTACGGGGCAGACACATTTCCAGCCCCAGGCCTAACATGTGATCGTCCGATACTGGATCGATGTACGTGATACTACGGTATACTACGCTTGATAAAGATCTAATATTCCAATAAGAATATTTCTGGAGAATTGGGTAGGCATGGCGTTTTGCTAGAAGCCAACCTTATCTTGTAAATCGGTAAAAACGTAGTACGAGGTACGTACGTGTTTGGATTATCCAACGACCGTATTTACTGCCAACATATCCAGAGATCTCTTGGGTCGCTTCCTGAAGATTCACCTATGATGTTTAATTCGAACTTTATTAATCTTGGATTAATTACGGAGAAACGTTATCTTGGATAAAATGCCTTATTAGGAGAGAGAGAACGATTAATTTGGAATTAATCGATAAAATAATATATTCGATATATTATTAAACGAAATTAGATTTCGACGTGGAATTAAAATCGGATTTTTATTCGGGCAAACGAATTAATTTAGAATTAATTCGTTAGCGATGTGAATATTGTAGACGTTGGTTTTCGCCCGAGGTCCACAATTGAGATTTCGTAAAAGGGGGCACTGGCGATCCTGCAAAACAAAGATGTAGAGTGAGCGAGAGTACTGCCCACCGGTGTGGTGGGTGCCGGGGGCACTCCGACGCCCAAGTCAGTAAATGTACAAAGGTAGTAATAGATGGAAGGTCAAGGTTAGATGCTACCTTGAATTCCGTTGAATGCCGTGAGGGCGGTAAGTGACAGGAGTGGCGAGCTTGAGAATGTTCCAAAGCTACCTGTAGGAGAGCTAGAAGTTGGATCCCCCTCCTCTTGGAGTCGTGTTCTTTATATATCCATGGTATAGTTATGTGTGCCTTTATTGATTGTCTTTTGATTATTTGCCCGTTAGAACATGGTAACAGTCAACTTAATGAAGTGCCATTACTGCTTGCAGGTTGGAACGGATGGATTGTGGGTGGCATTATTGTCCCTGGGCGTTACGTGGCTCCTCCTTGGGCTTGGGCTTATGAATCTCTAGGCCACTATTCACTTTAATCATTGGGCTTCCTTCTGAGGTAGAAACTTGGGCCCGGAGTAAAAGGACAAAATTGCCCTTGGCCCAAATTTGGCCCGTACAGTTTGTCCCCTACTCTCTAAGTCAAGGAGTCCTTGGCTTGGGGAGTACTTGACGCATGTGTCGCCTGGGACGAGGCCATAGTTTGTAGGCATACTCGAGTGTTGATGCTGCCTATTGGTTAAACGAATGTAAAGTTATGAGCCTGACTCTACATGAGTCTTTGGGGAAGTACCCAATCGATTGAACCAGATGAAGGTCAAGATATAAGTCAAGCAACATGTGTATTCCATGTCTACAACTTGACTCGACATGAGTCCATGGGGGGTGTCCCCGGTCGACTGGACTTGATGAGTCCAGGAAGATATAAGTCATACGACATGTGTATTCCATGTCTACAACTTGACTCGACATGAGTCCATGGGGGGGTGTCCCCGGTCGTCTGGACTTGATGAGTCCAGGAAGATATAAGTCATGTGACATATCCATGTCTACGACTTCGACTCGACATGAGTCCATGGGGGATGTCCCCGGTCGACTGATCTAGATGAAGATTCAAGATATAATTCACTTGACATGTGTAATCCATGTCTACAATTTAACTCGACATGAGTCAATGGGGGATGTCCCCGGTCGACTGGACTTGATGAGTCCAAGAAGATATAAGTCATACGACATGTGTAATCCATGTCTACAACTTGACTCGACATGAGTCCAAGGGGGTGTCCCCGGTCGACTGGACTTGATGAGTCCAGAAAGATATAAGTCATACGACATGTGTAATCCATGTCTACAACTTGACTCTCCATGAGTCCAAGGGGGGTGTCCCCGGTCGACTGGACTTGATGAGTCCGGAAAGATATAAGTCATACGACATGTGTAATCCATGTCTACAACTTGACTCGACATGAGTCCAAGCGGGGTGTCCCCGGTCGACTGGACTTGATGAGTCCAGGAAGATATAAGTCATACGACATGTGTAATCCATGTCTACAACTTGACTCGACATGAGTCAATGGGGGATGTCCCCGGTCGACTGGACTTGATGAGTCCAGGAAGATATAAGTCATACGACATGTGTAATCCATGTCTACAACTTGACTCGACATGAGTCAATGGGGATGTCCCCAGGCGAATGAACCAGATAAAGGTTCATGATCTTCCCCATACTACGAGTTAAGGGTTTAGAGGAGTCTCCAATGTCATTTGGATTAGATGAAGGTCTATGAAAGTCTTCACCCTACAAACCTGACGAAGGTCTAAGAGTCTTTCCTTTTCATACTTTTAGACCTGTTGAAGGTCTAAGTGGATCATCACTCTTTCTCCTGATGTGGGTCTATGAGTCTATGGTAGAATGGACCCATCGAATGAATTTAATAAAGGTCCAAGAGGGTCATTACTCCTCACTCTGCTTGACCTGTTAAAAGTGAATGTGTGTTTTCCTTACGTGTCGTTCCATGCTTAGTGTAAGGTCCAGGCGACACATAACTCATGATATTTTTTTTTTTTTTTACAACAAGTCATATATGCAAATAGTTTTGGTCTCTAATGCTTTGTGCGCCTCCCAATTTGGAACATACCGTGTGCATGGGCTCAACCTCATCATGCATGTGGGGTCGCCTTTCCCTTGTACTATCGTTGCTAGCTTCTACTGGATCCCATACGACAAAGAGTTGTGAATGGAGCCTTGTCGAATGGGCCACTCTTCTTTTGCATATAGTGTAGGGTTTGTCTCTATTTTGTCCTTTTGTGAGGTTACTTTGGTTTTGCTTGTCTTCGGCCTGTGGGCTTAAATATGTATAGAAAATTTTTCATGAGTGGGTCGTCCCTTATGGTGGGCCTAATATGTGCTCAGGAAGTCAAGTAAGTGGCTTTTTATTATGGCTTGGGCTTACTTAGACATTGGGCTAGTTGGCGCTCGTGGCTTCTGGTCATGTGTTGATGGGCGTGAATGGACTTTGGCTGTTGAGGCTGCATGTGAGCCTGCTTCGGACGCTCATTGTGTCGACTAGGCTAGAAGATATTCACATACTGGATTCATACATGTTCACTAGAATACATTTCCGTTATCAGATTTATGTACGTCGGCTAAGGAAATTCATGTTGCTGAATTCATGTATGTCGGCTGGAAGATGTTTATGCAACAAAACGGTCTTCTATCCACAACCTGTTGTTTAAACAGTAGCAAGAGCTGTCTTCAGGTGGTCTCTCCATGTTCGTACCACTGGACTTGATGGGTTGTCTCGTTTGGATGTATTAGTGGAGGTCGGGTGGTGGCAGTCACAACTTGGTTGGATGCTCTTCCGTCGACTTGAGGTATACAGGTTGGCTGGAGCCATGTACGTTAGCTGCACGTTGTTCAGAAACATTCAAGTTGGCTGGAGATACACACGTTACTGGAGGCATGCATGTCGGTTGGATCTTCAGCACGTAAAGTCTTCTCTCATGTGCTCTCAGTGTCTTCATTTTCTTTGGATGGATGCGTTCTTGGGGGCTTCAAGCTTGGTGGAAAAGCCACTTGGTTTGTGGTTGGCTTCGTAGGAATTCCATGGACTGGCAAAGCTTTCTCCGTTGGGCAGTGGTAACAAGTTGAAGAAGAAGACTGATTGGTAGTTTGTAACGACTATAATAGCCATAGCCGCAATTGTGTACGTGTGGTTCCCAGTCTGCGTTTTTTTGGACTTTCTTTGGATGCTTGTTTCCAATGAGATGTGGGTTTGGTTTTGTCTTCAGCTCCTATTATGCTCCTTCTAAAATAACCGATGTGGGATTGATAGCCTAATCGTGTGTGCTGGTTTAATGAGGATTGAGCACTCAGTTGGGCTTTTGTTTCGGTCCGTGGGCTGGCCTGTTGTTTGTTCTTGGGCAATTGCTGAGGGTTGTGCTTCTCACTTGTGTTTTGTACCAATTTGCTTCACTGCTAATGACCGTTGATCATGCACTACTTAGTGTGGGTTGTTTGCACCTCTTCTTTAGCGTGGACTGGATGGTCATTTGTTTGCCGATTGGTTGGCTTTGGGTGGTCGCCATATTAGCTTTGAATGGAGATCATCAACGAATGCCACGTCCCAAAGTCATCAGGTGGCAGTGGAGGCTACGACCCAGGACATCAATTCGCCACTTTGAAAAAGTCGGCCTACACTCATGTAGCCAACCTTTGTGCTAATGACAAAGAAACCCATGTGACATGTCCCACTAAACAAGAGAATAAAACAAAACCTTGTCTTGCAGCAAAAAGGCCATGCACAAGCTCACACGACCGCAGATTGGAGGCGACGTCTAGGCAAGAGTAGAGTTGTGGTGTGGGCTAGATGGTTTCATGGGTTTGGTGATGGAGAAGGAAATGATTCCCATGTATGCGCATGTAGTATGGGTGATAGAGATTTCATCGTGAATGAAGCACCAAAAGTGCTGCCAAAAATTTATTCCCTGATATCAGTACTTAACCTTCAACATCTGATACCAAGATCCCAATTCCAAGCCATCTCAATATGCCATACGAAGAATTGGAACTACACTTCTCCCACGCATAGTCATCGCGTTTGGTGATATTGCTGTTTTGGTGGAATTTTATAACAATGGGTGTTTTGTCTACTGAAATTGGTCGATTCAATAAGGTCGTGTCGAACTCCATGCAGTCACCCGATACTGAGCTCAAATATAGTGCCACGTCCAGCCACATGCACAGAGACTTTTTCATGTCTATACTAAGCCGACAAGTTCTCTCTACGACGCCTGCTGCAACTTAAGTTCTTAATAATTCATTGCTTTTTGATTTGGAAATGGAAGACTCGACTTTGGCTCTCTATGTATGGTGTTAGATATACGGTCGAGTGGCTGTAAAGAGAATTGACGAGAATGATGGTGTGCGTTGCTGGGCATTTGGAGTTCGAGATGGTGTTTACGATATTGAGGATGTTGTAGACTCAAAATAGCTGATGATGAGGATGGTATTACTCGGATTGGAGGAGGGCATTCACGGGATATGTATTTAAAGCCCGATAGATATGTCCTAGGTCCCAACACACGACAAAACCAAAAAATTATCCCACATCGTTTGGGAAGCAACTTTTCAAGCGAGAGACACGAGCAAGAAAAGCTTACTAACTTGCCACTACCAATAACCCACACGCATGCGAATGGTTTACATGACTCGACAAGCTTCTCTTCCATGTACTCCCAGGGCAAATTATGGAGGTGGATGATCTTTGACAGTCTGTGTACCGGAACTTCGGCCGACTCGAGCACAACAAAGATGCTAGCAGTCTATGAGGGCGAGGGGGGTTGCATCAGCCGCCATTATCAGATGGCTGAGCGAAGTTTGGAGGGCAAAAGTTGGTAGCCATTGTTTAAACAATGCAGTGCTCAGAGCAGCCGTGTTCACTCCATAGCCCTGGCTCTATAGATTCTCATACCTACAAGCACCTCCCATGGTGCCGGAAGCGCCACTGCCGCAGTAAAAGGTAGTGTGGGCGGATTGCCAAGGGCCGCCAGTGTAGATACTGGGGATCTTGGCATTTGCCGTTGCAAATAAAGACAGTTGATCTCGAAGGGAAATTTTGAAATCAGCCATTGGTGAATAAGAGAGAGTGCGTTGAGATGGGGGCTGTGTGTGCCAGGTTGCATGCATGGAGCACGTGTGGCCACTCGTCATTTGTATTGCACGACGCATGCTTCATGGGGCTCTATTTTTATTTTTTTTATTTTTAGGCTCAATATTACTTACTGCTTCCTTTAGGTGGGCTCGCTTTATGCAATTAACATGAATGGGCTGGATGTGGCTTCGACAATGTGAGCTTGGGCCTTTTGGATTTGGGCTCAAGCTTTGCTTTTGGATTAAATGGCTCGCGTATATAACATGTATATGCAATCGTAGCATGTTATTGATGCATTTTAAAAAATCAATTGGGGAATCCCGCGTCGATTGGACCGAAAGAAGGTCACGCGCTCATGTACCTAACTGGTCCCGGGTATAAACCAATTTGAGTCTACAGTAGGCCCGATGAAGGTCCAAAAATAGTCTTCATTCTACTATTCCTGATGAAGGTACATGTGAGTATATCCCCCACTCTACCTGTTGGAGGTTGGATCATTCCTATACTACGGGTCAAATGACCACATGATTCAACGGGTCGTTTGGGGCTCATCCCATAACAATAGAAAAAGGCTCGTATGATATGACATTATAAGTGTGAAAATTATTTAGAACAATAGAAATGACCTCACTCGACAGTTAACATATATGTAATGTCGAATGCGATAAGTGTCTAGTCTCAGACGTGTAGTGTCAATTGTGATCCTTGAAAAGTGCCAAGCCACATATTGTATGTTGATCGAGATATCCTCAACAAGTCTCAATCATACTTATGTCGAGTGAGACATCTCTAACAAGTCTTATCTCGTACTAATGTAGTCTGAGAGATTCACAAAAGATGTCAAGTCATACCTGATAGTGTCGGTTGGGACGTCCCCATTAAGTCTTCATCAGAGCATAGTCCATTGGGACGTCCTTCTCATGCCAAGTCATCGCTCCGTCTGCCTTTGGAGGCTCGTACTGAAGCTTCACGTGGAGAATTGCCAACTGAGTGGCCAGGTGAACTTATGTCTGCTCACTGCTTGAAGCTATGATAATGCTTGCAAATTCTCGTAGGCTGAATGAAAGCTTTGTTTTGCTATATATTGCTAGGGCCCCACGGTGGGCGCCAAATTGTAGACGCTGGTTTTCGCCCGAGGTCCACAATTGAGATTTCGTAAAAGGGGGCACTGGCGATCCTGCAAAACAAAGATGTAGAGTGAGCGAGAGTACTGCCCACCGGTGTGGTGGGTGCCGGGGGCACTCCGACGCCCAAGTCAGTAAATGTACAAAGGTAGTAATAGATGGAAGGTCAAGGTTAGATGCTACCTTGAATTCCGTTGAATGCCGTGAGGGCGGTAAGTGACAGGAGTGGCGAGCTTGAGAATGTTCCAAAGCTACCTGTAGGAGAGCTAGAAGTTGGATCCCCCTCCTCTTGGAGTCGTGTTCCTTATATATCCATGGTATAGTTATGTGTGCCTTTATTGATTGTCTTTTGATTATTTGCCCGTTAGAACATGGTAACAGTCAACTTAATGAAGTGCCATTACTGCTTGCAGGTTGGAACGGATGGATTGTGGGTGGCATTATTGTCCCTGGGCGTTACGTGGCTCCTCCTTGGGCTTGGGCTTATGAATCTCTAGGCCACTATTCACTTTAATCATTGGGCTTCCTTCTGAGGTAGAAACTTGGGCCCGGAGTAAAAGGACAAAATTGCCCTTGGCCCAAATTTGGCCCGTAGAAATAGTAATTTCGCTAGGCGTAATTATTTAATTCACGTCGCGACGGAAATTCGTTAATTCAGAATTAGCGAAACCGAGCCCGAAAATATTTGCGGACACATTCGTATTTTGAAACGAGTGGGACCCGCAAATCACATCACGTAGTCTCATCACTTGACACGACTAGTTGATGGATGTATCTAGTCACCTTTTTGGGTTGATACATTGTCACTATTCTCAATGTAAGTTGATGAGGCCATTTAATGGATTTTGGGAGGGAAAACCTTTTTCACGGTTTTTGAAGGGTTTTTTTTACCAAATATTTTTGGTAATTGTTATTCTTATCATCATTCACGTTTTTTAGAAAACAAGAAAAGATAAAAAGGAATACAAAAAACCTCTCTCCCACTCATTCTTCTTGTTCACGCCGTGAGCTTCATCAAGGCAGAAAATTGTTTTCATCTTCTCCATTTTTGCTAGCACAATAAGGGATCAAAGGAGGTGATAGGAAACAACCTTGGAGCTTGGAATACTAGAAGACTTGAAGCTTCTCTCACTCTTGCTCTTGGCCGAAGTTTCAACCTTGAAGACTCAAGGATTCTCTTCATCATTTTCGTCACAAGCTTTGTAAGTATGATTCCGCCATGCTTCAAGCTTTGCATGTATAAAATGTGTATTTCTTTGGCTTATACTTTCTTTAGGACTAATAATAGAAACCTACAATGGTATCATGGAGCCATGTTTAAGCATGAAATACATTAGGGTTAATTTGGGGAAAATTGATTGAAGCATGTTCTTGTGAAATTTGATGATAAAGTATGCTTATATGTATGTAATATGATGTAATACATGATCAATTTTGAGAAAAATGCATTGGATGATTTTTCCCCAAAATGGTTGTCTTGGCCGAATGTGGAGGTGCTTCCACTGGTTTGGAATTTTTCATGCACAAGTTCATTAGATGACTTAAGTATGATTATATGTATGATATATGATGTAATACATGATCAATTTTGAGAAAAATGCATTGAATGATTTTTTCCCCAAAATTGTTACTTTGACCGAAAATGGAGGTCCTTTCAATGAATTGGATTTTTTGCTTTCAAGTTCATTAGATGACTTAAAAAAAAAATATATATATATACGGGATGTAGATTAGTGATTCAATCGGATTGAAAAACAAATCGAACCGCAAAATCCCTCTTGGCCGAATGCAATATGACATGTTAAAGGATTTGATTCTTGTTCAAATAAATGTTGGACATATGTTTTGAACAAGTGATGATTAATAAATTAAATTGGTGTTTTTGAAATATTTTGGTTTAATGAATTAATCATGGATTTACACTTTAATTAATTGAATTTTAAAATTTGGAATATTAAAATTTAATTAATGGGCTTTAATGTTTAATTGGGCCTTATGGGCTTGAAATTGATTTTATGGCATTTAATGGTGATTCCTTATTTGGGCTTGGTAATTGGGTTTGACCCACATTGACCAAAGCCCAAGCCTTTATAAATCAATTGAAAGCCCATCGGACTTTAATTAAACAAACATTGGATGTTAGTTGGGCTTGGAGACCCAATTAGATAAGATTTAGAATCTAAGTCTTTAAAAGCACATTAAAAGTGTAAACATTTAATTTGGAATTAAATAAAATAATTAGTATTGAATACGACTTAAATTGGATTTAACAAGTAGTTCGATATAATTCTGAATTCGTACCTTATGTACTTATTCTCAAACGAGTTGGACTCGCGCAAAATCAAACCATTGTTTGAACATTGGATGATCACTTAAACAAAGACTAATTAATTGGATTTGATTGGTTGAATAGCATGTCTTGATTGAATATATATGTATGTAATGAATGAATAGTGCATATCGGATGGATATTAGAAGGGAAAGGGTAATTTTAGAAATTATTGTAAATTTAGAATTTATAAATTGGACCTGCGTGTCCAGCCTTATCTCTTTTATCTCTTTGTATTCTCTTCTCACCTAATTCCCCTCAATGTATATGAGGTTTCTCTTATTGTATTATGTAATTGGGTAGAAGTAGAATAATTGCTAGCGGGGAGGAGAGAGGAAAGGGAGTGATTTGTTCTAGGAACAAGTTGTTTTATATATCCATCCGTATATCACTATTAATTTACTTTACGCACTTTATGATGTTTTAGAAGCATGCTTAAGGGTGTATGATGATGAGACCTAACAAAGATAATAAATTGGTTGCCAATTACGCAAAAATCCCTCAATTTATATTAAGCGATTATCCTTCCATTGAATGATTCTTGTTCAAGATCCAAAATTGGCATTGGTTTGTTGGCCAAAGTCAAGACCTTTGTCAATTGAGGATGTACTTGAATATGAGAGTTTTGTTCCACATCGGTGTCTTGTCCAAGTTGTGATTTGTTGGCCAAAGTCAAGATCACTTCTTGTCCAACGACATTGATTACGAAACTTTCCTTGTCAATGGGTCCCGCTTAACCGGAATCATTAGGTTTGTTGTGCCAAAGCCAATGCCTAGATGATTCGGAGGATATGGTTAGGAAAATGTATTAGATACATTGGCATAAGTAAATATACATATGTTTTGGACTTGGATGTCCATCTAACCGGATCTAGGAATTGGATTGGATCCAATTGATCTTTGAGATCTACCTAGTTAAATAGCATACAATTTGTTGGCCAAAGTCAAGATTGTGTGTTATTTAACGGGATCCTAGCCCACTAGGAAATAGGATTTCCCGAGTTCTCAACAGAGGGTTAGAGACTTGATGAAAATAGTGGGAGGCTAGTATTGAATTTGCAATTTCGTTCAAATATTTAGCCTTACGCGTCTTTCAAAATTATTTCGTCTATTTTTAAAATTAGTTGGACTAATACATTGTTATTTTTTTGTAACAGTTTGACTGTACCCTTTTATCGTTAACTAGATAGTTGGACTATCGTGGTTGAGATGGCTAGCAAGGGAAATGTCCGAGACATCATCATGGGTGACAATGTCTTTAAGGGCACAAACTTCGCTGATTGGGAAATGAACCTAAGGATAGTCCTTGGGGCTGAGAGGATGCTGTACACTATACAGATACCTCACCCGCCTAAGCCCACTGACCCACTTGAGCTGGAGTTATGGAAAACTCACAGCGATGATTGTGACACTGCTCAGGCTATTATGTTAGCTTCGATGACTCAGCACTTTCGTCGCCAGAATAAGGACTTGGATCCTTATAATATGATAGCTAGACTGAGAGATCTCCACCGCACCAACAAGCGGATGGAGAGGTACGAGTTGGTGAAGAAACTCTTCCGCGCCCGAATGACTGAAGGCGCATCAGTTGAGGCCCACGGGACTCAAATGATCGCCGATATTGATGAGTTGGCCAATATGGGAATAGTCTTGGAGGCTGAGCTGACCGTAGATTTGATCTTACAGTCACTTCCTGATTCTTGGAAACAAATCATAATCAACTACAAGTTGATGGACACGGATGACTCTCTTGGAGAGCTGTTATCCATCTTGAAGGAGTCTGAAAAAGAACTCCAAAAAGGGGGCAAGCGTGAGGCGCACTATGCATCAACCTCTCAGAGGCCAAGGCTGGGCCCAAAGCAACTGGAGGGTGAGAAGAAGAAACATAAGAAAAGGGTAAAGGCAAGTTGACAAAGCTTCTGGGAAGCCAAGGGACAAGTCTCAAGATGTCTCCTCAACTGCGGCAAGAAGGGTCACTGGAAACGTGACTACCGAATGGGCAAGGGACACAGGGAGGATATCAAGGCAGGCAAGGCACTAGCCTCTGGTATGTTTGTTATTGAGATAAATATGACTACTTCTAGTTTTAAAAATTGGATTTTTTATTCTGGTTGTACTGCTCATATATGTACTGATTTGCAGGATCTGCAGAATATCAGGATGCTGGCTTCAGGGGAGGTTGATCTACGAGTCGGAAATGGAACTCCAGTTGCTGTTTTGGCTGTAGGAACTTTTGTTTTGGAATTGCCCTCGGGGCATGTGCTATAACTTTTGAACTGTTATTATATACCTAGTTTGACTAGGAATATCATTTCTGTATCTTTGTTAACCAATATGGGTACACTTTTGTATTTAGAAACACTGGGTGTTATTTATATAAAAATGATGCAGAAATTTGCACTGCTGTTGCAAATAATGGCCTTTATATTTTGAATATAAATGAATCTCCTAAACATAAAATACACAAACAAAAGGCTCAAAAGGAGTAATCTAAAAGATGAAGCTTACATGTGGCATTGTCATCTAGGACAGATTAACAAGACTCGCATATCCACACCTTCGAAGAGTGGGTACTTGGACGGATTGATCTTAATTCATATGATGTCTGCGAATCTTGTCTTTTAGGCAAATGCCTAAATCACCTTTTAGTGGTAAAGGTGAACGTGCCACAGAACTGTTAGCCCTCGTTCATAGCGACGTATATGGGCCCGTGTCTAGCCAGGCTAGAGGTGGATATCATTACTTCGTAACCTTTACGGATGATGCATCTCGTTATGGTTATGTGTATCTAATGAGACACAAGTCGGAAACTTTTGAGAAATTCAAAGAGTTTCGACACGAAGTAAAAAACAAACAGGCAAGAGTATTAAGACATTGCGGTCGGGACCGTGGTGGCGAATACTTAAGTTATGAGTTTCAAGATTACTTGAAAGAAAATGGTATTCTTTCACAGTGGACTCCTCCTGGAACACCGCAATTAAAAGGTGTGTCTGAACGGAGAAACCGTACCTTGTTAGACATGGTAAGGTCCATGATGAGTCGCACTGAGCTACCTATATCCTTCTGGGGATAAGCATTAAACAGTGCAGTACTTATTTTGAATAAGGTTCCGTCAAAGTCTGTTGAATAGACTCCATATGAGATATGGACAGGGAGGAAACAAGGTTTCTCTTTCCTGAAGATTTGGGGATGCTGGGCATATGTAAACGTTTGGAAGGTACCAAACTAGAACCCAAATCAGATAAATGCCTTTTCGTGGGATATCCTAAGGAAACCAAAGGATATTACTTCTATCACCCACAAGAGAACCAAGTATTTGTTGCTCTACATGCATTTTTCCTTGAGAAGGAATTCCTAGATGCAGTGGTAAGTGGGAGGAAAGTGGAGCTCGATGAAAATCGTAGTGATACTGTTCCTGGCAATGAATCAACGACGGAACATAAACAGACATCCAGGATGAGTCTGTACCACAATCTTCATATACACAAAGACCGCGTAGGTCGGAGAGAGTCAGGACGGTACCTGAGAGGTATGGGTTCCTGATCTCGCCTCATGTAGATATTAATCTTATTGAGGATAATGAACCGACTATGTATGAGGAAGCAATACAGAATATTGATTCCGCTTTATGGCAAGATGCCATGAAGTCCGAGATGGATTCCATGTACGCCAACCAAGTTTGGACACTGGTTGATGCACCAGAAGGCGTAATACCTATTGGATGCAAATGGATCTTCAAGAAGAAGACCGACATGGATGGAAACGTTCAAACGTACAAAGCTAGGCTTGTAGCAAAGGGGTATCGTCAACAATATGGTATTGATTATGACGAAACTTTCTCACCCGTTGCCATGATTAAATCCATTCGGATAATGCTTGCAATAGCTGCATATTTCGATTACGAGATATGGCAGATGGACGTTAAAACCGTTTTCCTTAACGGAAACCTTTTGGAGGATGTTTATATGCAACAACCTGACGGTTTTATCGTACCTAGACTTGCAAACAAGGTTTGTAAGTTAAATCGATCCATTTATGGATTGAAGCAAGCATCACAGTCATGGAATCAGCGTTTTGATGAGATCGTAAAAGAATATGATTTCGTACAAAACGATGATGACCCTTGTGTATACAAGAAGGTTAGTGGGAGAGCACTGACTTTTATTGTCCTTTATGTCGACGACGTATTGCTTATAGGCAATGACATTCCCATGCTAACGTCGGTGAAAGCTTGGCTTTCATTAAAATTCTCCATGAAAGATCTGGGAGAAGCAGCCTTTATTCTGGGAATAAAGATCTACCGGGATAGATCTAGAAAGCTGCTTGGACTCTCCCAGAGTACATATATTGACAAAGTGTTGAAGCGATTCAACATGGATCAATCCAAGAAGGGATTGATGCCAATGTCGCGTGGTATCCTTCTGTCTAAAGACATGTGTCCTAAGACTAAAGAAGAGAGAGATAACATGAGTCAGATACCGTTCCCCTCGGCAGTCGGATCGATCATGTATGCCATGATATGTACGTGACCTGATTGTCATATGCTTTGAGCATGTGCAGTCGCTATCAGGCCGATCCAGGTGAAAGTCACTGGATGGCAGTTAAGAATATCCTTAAGTATCTTAGACGAACTAAGGATGCTTTCTTAATTTATGGAGGTGGAGAACTTGAGGTGTCTGGGTACACCGATGCAAGTTTCCAAACCGACAAGGACGACTTCAAGTCGCAATCGGGGTACATTTTTTGTCTGAATAACAGAGCAGTGAGCTGGAAATCTCCCAAGCAAGATACTGTTGCCGATTCAACAACATAAGCGGAGTATATTGCTGCGTCAGAAGCAGCAAATGAGGCAGTTTGGATCCGAAAATTCCTAATCGGATTAGGAGTAGTTCCGTTAGCAGCTGAGCCCGTGCCATTGTATTGTGACAATAACGGGGCTATAGCACAAGCTAAGGAACCAAGGTCTCATCAATGATCCAAGCATGTTCTTCGGCGTTACCATCTGATTCGGGAGATTATACATCATGGCGATGTAAAAGTCGAGAAGGTCGCATCGGATGACAACATTGCAGATCCGCTGACGAAGGCTGTTCTTCAGGATGTGTTTGAACGACATATACATAGTTCAGGTATTAGATGCTTGAGTGACTGGCTATAGGCCAAGTGGGAGATTGTTAGACATTATGACCCATAGCGTCACTGTTTTGTAAATGATATTGTATTATTGTACAAAATCAACTATGTGATAATGAAATTGCCTTTTGCCGTTTTGTAAAATTATTTACTTTAATATATTAAGAAAAAGTCCATATGATTAGTTCCGTATTGAGAAGATATGCGACAATATCAATATAAAAGGTTTAATCATTAAATATCCCTAGTCGGAGTATTATCGAGATCAGACATCGATAATGCGGAATAGACTAGTATTGCACTTGTGCGAGTTGTGATGGCACAACGACATAGTTCTCATATATTTAAGTATTAGATACTTATGCAAGTGCGATAGGAGGTTGTGTTTTGCCGATGGTACGGAAAACAGCTTCGCTCTGGAAAGACCCCGCGGAATCCCATTGGTAGTATGTCTGCGTGTCTATGGGAGGCCGCATCAGGGTAGGTGTATATGGTCTTAACCTGAGACTTGCATCGCTAGTACTTGCGACAATCGGTAAACTTTGGTTTGGTGGTTCGGGGCTTTAACCGGTTCTGTGTACGCCTCTTCTGGGTTTATCGAGAATCGTAGTGTACTGGATGTGATGTCAAGATGGAAGTATCACTCCAGACATATGGAGATGATGATCACGCAGGATACAGAACTAGTACTCTATGAAAGGTTGCAACCGTCGGGACAATATGACCAGGTCAGGATTGTCCGATTTAAAGAGACTAGTTGTTTGATATCCGATATATGTTTCGTACGGGGCAGACACATTTCCAGCCCCAGGCCTAACATGTGATCGTCCGATACTGGATCGATGTACGCGATACTATGGTATACTACGCTTGATAAAGATCTAATATTCCAATAAGAATATTTCTGGAGAATTGGGTAGGCGTGGCGCTTTGCTAGAAGCCAACCTTGTCTTGTAAATCGGTAAAAATGTAGTACGAGGTACGTACGTGTTTGGATTATCCAACGACCGTATTTACTGCCAACATATCCAGAGATCTCTTGGGTCGCTTCCTGAAGATTCACCTATGATGTTTGATTCGAACTTTATTAATCTTGGATTAATTACGGAGAAACTTTATCTTGGATAAAATGCCTTATTAGGAGAGAGAGAACGATTAATTTGGAATTAATCGATATAAAATAATATATTCGATATATATTAAACGAAATTAGATTTCGACGCGGAATTAAAATCGGATTTTAATTCGGACAAATGAATTAATTTAGAATTAATTCGTTAGCGATGTGAATATAATTTCGCTAGGCGTAATTATTTAATTCACGTCGCGACGGAAATTCGTTAATTCGGAATTAGCGAAACCGAGCCCGAAAATGTTTGCGGACACATTCGTATTTTGAAATGAGTGGGACCCGCAAATCACATCGCGTAGTCTCATCACTTGACACGACTAGTTGATGGATGTATCTAGTCACATTTATGGGTTGATACATTGTCACTATTCTCAATGTAAGTTGATGAGCCATTTAATGGCTTTTGGGAGGGAAAACCTTTTTCATGGTTTTTGAAGGGTTTTTTACCAAATATTTTTGGTAATTGTTATTCTTATCATCATTCACGTTTTTTAGAAAACAAGAAAAGATAAAAAGGAATACAAAAAGCCTCTCTCCCTCTCCTTCTTCTTGCTCACGCCGTGAGCTTCATCAAGGCAGGAAATTGTTTTCATCTTCTCCATTTTTGCTAGCACAATGAGGGATCAAAGGAGGTGATAGGGAAACAACCTTGGAGCTTGGAATACTAGAAGACTTGAAGCTTCTCTCACTCTTGCTCTTGGCCGAAAGTTTCAACCTTGAAGACTCAAGGATTCTCTTCATCATTTTCGTCACAAGCTTTGTAAGTATGATTCTGCCATGCTTCAAGCTTTGCATGTATAAAATGTGTATTTCTTTGGCTTATACTTTCTTTGGGACTAATAATAGAAACCTACAGTTGGCCAAAGTCAAGACCACTTCTTGTCCATCGACATTGATTACGAAGCTTCCATGGTCAATGGTCGCGCTTAACTGGGATCACTAAGTTTTTTGTGCCAAAGCCAAGGCTTAGTTGATTCAGAGGAAAAATGTTAGGCAATACATTAGATGTATTGGCATATATAAGATATATATTTCGGACTTGGATGTCCCCATACCGGATCTAGGAATTGGATTGGATCCAATCGATCTTAGAGATCTACCTAGTTAATTATCATACAATTTGTTGGCCAAAGTCAAGATTGTGTGATATTTAACGGATCCTAGCCCACTAGGAAACACGGTTTCCCGAGTACTCCACAGAGGGTTAGAGGCTTGCCGAAAAATAGTGGGAGGCAAGAATTAGATTTGCAATATTCGTTTAATTACTTGCCATACGCGCTCAAACAAATATCATTCGTCAAATAAATTAAATGTTAGTTGGACTAATATTTAAATGTTGTTTTAATAAATAGTTGGACTATATTCAAACTATTCATTTATAGTTGATTTTATAATTGGATTATAGTAATCAATATAATTGATTTTAATCTATTAAATTATAATTGATTAAATAGTTGGACTATTATAATCATTATAATAAATAGTACCAAAATCGTTGATTAAATAGTTGGACTATTAAAATCAAGATAATAATTGAAAGATTGACATTTAAAACATAATCCTAGGGAAAATGTATTTAAATGATTTAATTTTCAAATTGGAATAAAATTTCAGGATGGTCATGGAAAATAATAAGTTACTTTATTTGATAAAATAACATATTAGGCCTAAGCCGGAGTTAAGAAATAGTAGAGCATGATCTTTGGAAGATTCATATAATGACAACTTAAGTGCTTAATCCATTAAGCTTGTCGCATTAGACTCCTTAATTTCTGAATCAGAACTAAGGATTAGATCCTTAAAGTATGATAATGAAATTGAAGGATCTTCATAAATCTATCTTTAGATTGTAGATGTACTAAATTGCGAAATTTAACTCTTGGAGAGTTAATGGCAATTCTCAAGGAGAAAAACCAAAGTTTGCAATAAGGCAAGTAGTGCAAGGCGCAACTTACTTCAATATTCTAGAAACCCGAGGCTTGGCCAAAGGCTTCTGGAATATGGAAAAGGGCAAAGGCAAAATCATTATAGTCTTCTGGGAAGATAAAGGACATATCCCAAAATGTCTGCCTAAATATGGCAAACGGGATCGCGGAAGCGTGACTGCCATTTGGACAAAGCAGACATAAAGGAATTGAAGACGAGCAAGGCTCTGACATAAAAAATGATTGTCATAAATATGTTCACTACTAGTATTTTAAATACTTAGTATGATACATAAGATATATGAAATGATGTTCAGAATCTGCTTTGAGCATGATACTGACTTCAATAGAGATTTATCTGCGAACTGGAAACGGGACGAAAGTCACTGTTTTAACCGTAGATACCTAAATTTTAGGAACTACCCTTTGGGTGTGTACCTAAATTTGGAAACTGTTATAATGTAACTAGTTTGACTAGATACATTATCTCTATATCAGTGTTTGACCCGCTGCGGGTGAACCTTTATATTCTAGAACACTAAAGTGTTTTATTATATAAAGATGATATTAAGATAAACACATTATATGTGAATAACAGAATTTATATTTTGAATATAAATAAATCTCAAATATAAAACATGACAAACAAATAGCTCAAACTGATTTGATCATAAGAAACTAATTGTGGCATTGTTGTATGGGACACAATCAAACAAGACTCGTATATCCACACTTTTGAAGAGTGGATACTATGACTGATCTGATCCTATTCAAATAAAGTCTACGAATCTAGTTTATTGGGCAAAGTGCCTAAAACACCTTTACTTGATAAAAGTGTAAATGCCACCGACCTGTTAGCCCTAGTTCATAGTGAATCAAGTGGGCCCATGTCTAGCTAGGCTAGAGGTGGATATGAATATTTCGTGACCTTTACGGATGTGGCATCGCGTTATGGTTATGTGTTTCTTTTGAAGAACACAAATCAGAAACTTTTATAGTTTTGACACGAAATAGACAAACAGATCGGCTAAAATATTAAACCGTCACGGTAAAACCGTAATGGAAAATACTTAAGCAATAATTTTTTAAAATACTTGAAAGAGTATAGTATTCTTTCAATAAGGACTCCTCTCGGGACACATCATTTTGACGGTGTGTCCGAACAGAGTAACCGAATTTTGTTGGACATGATAAGGTTAATCATAAGTCGCTTTGAGCTACCATTTCCTTCAACGGATAAGTTTAAACAGTGCAAGAACTTATTTTGAATAAGGTTCCATTAAAATCTGTTTGACAATATCATATTAGATATGAATGGGAAAAGAAACCGGGTTTCTCATTCCTGTTAAATTGGGAATGCTAGGCATATGTTTGGATGATACCAAACTAAAACCAAATAGGGTAAGTGCCAATTGTAGGTTATCATAGGGATACCATAAGTATAGTATTTATACATCTCACAAGAGAACAATTTAATTATTGCTCACCATGCGGCTTTCCTAAGAGGAATACCGTTATGCAGTGGTAAGTGGGAGGATAGTAAAACTCGATGAAAATCGGAGTAATACTATTCTTGGCACCGAGTACTAATGGAACACAAATAGTTCATCCAGGATGAAACTATAACATTAATCTTCAAATACACAAGAACCGTGCATGTCAGAGAGAGTCAGAAAACAACCTGGGGTATGGGTTTCTGATCTCACCTCATAAAGATTTCTATCTTATTGAGGTATACCAACTGACTACGTACGAGGAAGTGATACAAGGTATCGACTCCCTATTATGGCAAAAAGCCATGAGTCCGAAATGGATTTCATGTATATCAACTGAGTTTGGACACTAGTTGATGTACAGCAAGGCATTGTGCCTATTGGTACTTTATAAGTCTTAAAGGAAGACATACATGGATGGAAACATACCAACGTATAAAGCTAGGCTTTTAGCGGAAAGGTATCGTTATCAACATTGTGTTGATTACGATTCAACCTTTTACCTGTTGCCATGGTAAATCCATTTGGATTATGCTTGCTAAAGCTGCGTGTTTCATTTATGAAATATGACAACTTTACGGGAAAATCGCTTTCCTGAAAAGGAAACCTTTTGGAGGATGTTTACAACATCCTGTCGGTTTTTTCGTACCAAAACTAACAAACAAGGTTTTCATGTTATTCGATTCATGATTGGAATGAAGCAAGCATTAGGTTCTTGGAATTATCGTTTTCATGTAATCATAATGGTTTATGATTTAATTCAAAACGAAATGATTCTTGTGTGTATAAGAGGGTTAGTGGGAGCGCACTGACAGTGGCTATCCTATAAATAATGATAATATGTCATTTCTTGGAAATAATATTCCCATATAAAAATCGACGAAAGCTTGGCTTTCGAGAAAACTCTCCGAGAAATCGTACATTGAAAAATGTACGCGACCTGGTGTCTCATACGCTTTGAGCATATGGATTCACAAATAGGCCAATCCAAGTGATAGTCACTGGATTGAAGTTAAGAACATCCGTTAGTATCTTAGAGAACTAAGGATGTTGTCTTAATCTATGGCGAAGGATAACTTAAAGTGACTGGGATCACTACTGCAAGTTTCCCAACCGATAAGACGACTAAAAGTCACAAACGGTACTATACAGTTTGAATAATGGTACAGTGAGCTGGAAATCTTCCAAGCAAGATACTATTACTGAATAAATAACAAATGCGGGTTATTGCTGCAGCTGAGGCGGCAATAGAAGCCTTTTGATCGATACAAAAACTAATTAGATTAGATATAGTTCTGTTAGCAGCTGAGCTAGGCGTCAGCACAGGCTAAAGAATTAATGGTCTCATCAACGATGCAGATACAAACTTCGATATTCATCTGATTCGTTCGGATCATACATCGTGGTGATGTGATGATCGAATAAATCACATCAGATGATAATCATGAAAATCTGCTGACGAAAACCTTTTCTCAGCAGTTTGTGCCAACCATACATAGTTCGGGTGTTAGACACTCGAGTTACTAGCTATAGGCCAAGTGGGAGATTGTTGGACAATTATGACCCATAGCGTCACTATTTGTACAGATCATGGTGTTGTTGTACAAATTAACTATGTGACAAAGGAGATTGCACTCTTATCATTTGTGATTAGATCACCTAGATGTATAAATGATAGAAGGTCATTATGATTTGTTCCTGGATTGAGAATGATATGTGACAGTATCAATCCATGAAGGATAAATCATTAAATATCCCTAGTCAGAGTATTATCGAGATCAGACATCGATAAATACGTAAAAGACTAGTATTATACATGTGCGCGTTTGTGAGGGCACAACGGCATAGTTCTCATATATTTGGGTATAGGATACTCATGCAAGTGTAATAGGAGATTGTGTTTTACCGATGGTACGGGAAACAGCTTCGCTCTGGATAGACCCTCTCGGAACTCCATTGGTAGTATGACTATGTGTCTATAGAAGTCCGAAATCAGGGTAGGTGTATTTGGTCTTAACCTGAGACTTGCACCGCTAATACTTGCGACAATCAATATACTTTGGTTGCGGTCGTCCAGGACTTTAACAGGTTCTGTGTACGCCAATGCTGGGTATATTGAGAATCGTAGTGTATTGGGTGTGATGTCGAGATGGAAGTATCACTCCAGTCATAGTGGAGATGATGGTAACATAGGATACGGAACTTGTTCTCTTATATGCTCGAGCTATCGGGATATTATGACTAGGTCTTGTTTATCCGATTACAGAGACTAGTTACCAGAGATCCGATATGTGCTTCGTACGGGGCAGACACAATTCCAGCCCCAGGCCTAGCACGTGATCATCTGATACTCGACAGAAATACGCAATACTACGTATACTACACCTGATATAGATCTTTATTCCTGTAAGGATATTTTCGGAGAATTGGGTAGGCATGGCGCTTTGCTAGAAACCAACCTTGTCTTGTAAATCGGTATAAACGTAGTACTTGGTACTTACGTGTTCAGATAGTCCGACGACCGAATTTACTGCCAACATATCCGGGGATCTCATGGGTCTCTTCCCAAAGATTCACCAATGACGTATGACTCGCACTCTAAATTAATCTGGGATTAATTAGAAGAGAGAGAAAATTATCTGGGATTAATAGCGGAGATATTTTATCTGGGATAAAATATCAATAAAGAGAGATAACAATTAATTTGGAATTAATCGATAAATTAATATATTTGATATATTAAACGAAATTAGATTTCGACGCGGAATTAAAATTAGATTTTAATTCGGGCGAACGAATTAATTTAGAATTAATTCGTTAGCGACGTGAATAGTAATTATGCTTGGCATGATTATTTAATTAAATTAGATTTTATTACGACGCAACGAGAAATTGTTAATTTAGAATTAGCGAACCCGAGCCCGGAATTATTTGCGAGCGCATTCGCATTTCGAATTCGAGTACGGCACGCAAGTCAAATCAAGCGTCAAATCGCTAGTCGCATCTAGCGTCACATCATTCGTCAATCAAGTGATGGATGTCTTTCACTTTGACTGATTGACGCAAGTCACTATTCATGAGTGATGTGAGTTGATAGAAGTGGTTGGTGCCATTATTGCTTGACTTTTTGAAAGCCAAATGCACATGAAATGAATTTGAAATTCACATGTGTGTATTAGATACATAAATTTGGAATCAAACCACACAATTCTCTCATTCTCTCATCTCTATCTCTCTCTCGCCCATGGGGCAACATTTCTTCACTGGTTTTGTAGTGAACTGCCGTGAGCCAAGAGGAAAAGGGAAGTTTAGAGTCGCGATTTTGTGGCAAAATCGGGAGTGGTAGCACACTACGAAGACATGCGAAGGTGATAGGGAAGTCCACCTATGAGCCGGGAATCGTTTGACGAAGGAGCTCAAATGGCCGAAACCAGTGAGCTGTGACAGTGAACTGCCGAGCAGTCCATGGAGGCAGAAAAGTTGATTTTTGTTGCCTACCGCATCGCTCAACCGATCGATGTAAGTATTCCGCAACTTCGTCGTTGTTATTCACACATGTTTATATGCTTTTGATTCGATCCTTGGGACCGTAGAACTCCAACAAGCTGAAATTCTACACGAAAAGTTAAAGGTTAAGATCCAGATTAACACGACGCCTCTTACCACGATCGTTCTCAGACCAATTTATCTTTGAAATGATTGGGTCAACTTGTGGTTCATAGGCTAAGATTTGGTCAATTAGATCCGGAGCAGTTCTTGCAGTAAAGAGTAGTTCTTTCAAAGGATTTGACATGAACCCATTTCTCCGGGCATCATCAAGAAACACACAAAGAAAATCATAAAATCCATCAATGTTAAACAGCCCAATTGGTTTCTGGTGTATGTTCAAGTTCGCCCAAGATAGCACTATAAAAATTTCCTCTAATGTACCCAAGCCACCTGGCAAAGTAATAAAAGCATCAGCACAGTTAATCATTTCTACCAGTCGTTCAGACATACCCGGCACGATCAGTTCCTCTCCGTTTGATGATCCAATAAGATTTTCCTCTGCCAAGGGTTTTGGGATGATTCCTAAAACGTTACTACCTCCTTCCTGTACAGCTTTTGAAACGATCCCCATTAGTCCAATATTGCCTCCGCCATATACTAAGTGCATATTCCTTGCAGCTAAGACTCGACCCAATTCCTGTGCTGCCTCTACGTATTGTGGTTTAGTACCAACACTACTACCGCAAAACACACAGATGTTTTCAACTCGTCTTCTTGAAGTGGCTTCCATGTTTTACTCTGGATGTCTTCAAAAGTCCAATGATGAGTTGAATTTATAACACCTGAAAAAGGGGTGAGTAAAATAATAGTACTAGTACCTGCCAAATGACAATTATTAGTTAATAGTAAAATAAATCGTGATAGTCAAAAAGGTCTGGATCCGGTCGGAGAAAATAAAAGAAAACAACAAAACAAATTACAATTATTAAGAAAAGACAAAGAGATATAATATCTACAAATATTTACGGCTTAATTGATGTCTATGCGTCAGGGACAAGTTTCCCATCCAATTTTCTTATAAATTGGCAAATATGGTCTTTTTTAGTCAGATTCCCGAGACTTAACTGTTGTCTTTCTTTTTGGAATTGTGCATATAACACACGAATCTCGTGATACACACATCCACTGGGATGCATCTCAAGAGTTTTAGATATGTCATCCAAAGACTCATTACTCAAGCCATCCCTAATGAAATTAATCTTATCTTCGCGGTTATCAGACATCATTCCTAAAGAACGACAATGAGTATCTCAAAACATACGAGCACATTTATAACAGACACACATTCTTTTGGCTCTTCTCTTTTTAGCATAGGTACTTCTTCCTAAACCAGACAGATGTGAAATAAAAGAGTCAGAAGACTCACCTGCCAATCGGACCTGTGCTTCAATAATCCAATGAATGTCAGTAGGAATACCTTTGATCATCAGTAACCTCATCTGTTCCAAGCGATCTTTGTAGATTTTCATCAAAGATTTTTGAGGGAGAGAATGAAATTGCTTGTGAAGATTTGTGAGAACTTCTTCCATCTTGAAATGACTTAACCTGCAAAAACTAAACACATAAAAATGAAACACACCAAATCACAATATATACAAAAATTGCATGGGTTACCTCCCTGCGAGCGCTAAGTTTAAAGTCGTCAGCTAGACGTGACTTCTCGAACGTTAAGATAGATCTGAAAGTGTGACATTTTCTTTTTGTCGCTAAAATGATTCTCCCCAGTAGTGCTTGACACGCTTGTTTTTAACCTTGAAAGTTTTGTTGGAGTCAGGATCATGTATCTCAACGGTTATGTCTAGTACAACCTTAGTGATCAAAAATAGACCTGACCATTTTTGTTGGATACATGATCCTGACTCCAACAAAACTTTCAAGGTTAATGAGGAAGTACAATACAGAAAACCACTCTGGTGGTCAACGACTTCATTTTCTGTATTATACAATACATGATCCTGACTCCAACAAAACTTTCAAGGTAAATGAGGAAGTACTTTCAAGTTTTGTTGGACTCCCTAGTGGTCGACGACTTCATTTTCACACGCATTTGCTGGTAAATGAGGAAGTACAATACAGAAAATGAAGTCGTCGACCACCGGAATGGTTCTGTCTCGAATGGGAATCGGTTCTGCAACGTTCAAAGGTTTAGGTTCCATGTTGACTAAAGCTTCTTGGCCTTCTCAACGGTCTGATGGTTCTTTCAATTTCTGGGTCAAGCGGTCGGAGTTCAAAGCTTCTGGTTCGTCTCATGTAGTTTCTGAGAACCTGAAAAATAAGAAAACAAAAACAATAAATAAAAAGAAATTAGATACAAGTAATGTATCTAACATCAAAACTAATAGTGAAAGATAAATAATTCCCCGGCAACAGCGCCAAAACCTTGACCGGTGCGTAATCACACGCGTATAACGCAAGCGCACGTATCGTTCAAGTAGTCTAAAAAGTATCGATCCCACGAGGATTTAAAACCTTTGCTATTAATTTTTTATGAGGTCAAAAGTTCACAAGTATCTAATAGATTGATTGTTTGATTGGGTGGTGACTTTAAAACTTAAAACAAGTAAATAAAATTTCTTGAAAGTAGATTGAAGAAAATTCAAATTTATAAAACTATCCAGGGTTGTGAATCTTTCCAATATCAATTAAAGATGAAGTGGTTATCTTACAGTTGGGTAATATATTAATTTATTAACCTGGAACACTAAATTATGTAAAAGCCTCTTCCGATGGTCGATTACAAATATCCACTATAACCCAATTAAACCATATGTTTATGTCAACCAAATTATCTGGATCATTAAGTTTAAGTTCCAATTATGGCTACCCCCGCCCGACAAGTATGTTCTTATCCTGTAAGGAAATCTATTAAAGGGTTATCTATCCTCAAGGAAGATTGTGGGCTATTGAGTCTAAGGTCTTTAACCTGAATACCCTTTTCCAATTTCATTTTAAGTTTACCTAATCAATTTTATTAATGGCCAGTTAATAAAAAAACATTAAGATTAAGACTCAATAAATAAACCTTTATATTACCCAAGCTATAATCTAACCCCTTATAAACCAGTGATATTGGATTTCATCACAACCCCAGATAACTGGCTTAGTTACGACACATATTTACGGGTAGTAAAAATTTAAATAAAATAAAAGACATAGAGTAAAATACTGAAAATTAAATACTGAAAAGTAAATTGCTGAAAAGTAAAAAAAAAGTAAAAAGTAAAAGTAAAAAGTAAAAAAAATAAAAGTAAATTACTGAAAGTAAATCGCTGAAGAGTAAATTGCTGAAAAGTAAATTACTGAAATTAAATAAAGTAAAAGTACAATAAAAGAAAATGCTGGGGTTATAGGATCAACTTTTATTACTACTATTTTAGATATCTCCCTTAATATAATATATTAATTTTACGTGAAAATTACCAACCAGCCATAAAGGCGGTATCCTGATTAAGTCAAATTAATAATTAATTACCAACCAACCAACCAGGCGGTATCCATACTTAGTCAGGTTAAAACCAATTTATAATTAATTACCAACCAGCCAATATAGCGGTATCCTCATTAAGTCAGATTTTAAATAGTTTATATATTATAATTAAGGGAGATTAATCTAAATAGTTACCTTTCACCCCAGCAAAGGGGAATTACCTCCTCATTGCTTGAAAAATAAAAACTGCAAAAGTAAAGAAAGGAAATGATTGTGCGTAAAAGTAAATTACGGAAAGTAAAAACTGAAAAATAAAGAAAAGAAAGTGCGAAAGCGGAAATTAATTACTGAAAGTTGTAAATAAACAAACAAGATACAATCTTCTTATTTATTCTTTAGGAATTTCAAAGAAGAAAGTATGAATTTTACAAATGAAATGGCTTGGTATTTATAGGCAAAATTTTTCCTTCATCAAATCATCCATCAAATTCTCCACCAAATCCATTATTAATTTCTCCACTAATTACTCCACCAAATCCATTATTAATTGCTCCACTAATTGCTTATCATGTTTGGTGATCATTTGATAATTTTATTATTTATTTATTAATTTATTTTTTTGATTTGAAAATGACTTTAATAATTACACACAACACACTTCTGGATGGTTCATCAATTTCGGTCATGAAATCTTCAGAATTCGAAAATATTTTGTCTTTCAAAGTTGTAGATCTTTGGGTCTTCTGTAATCTGGCACTTGAATTAGCTCAATCAGATATCAGAGTAAAACGTTATGCCCAAATACGACAGATGTGTAAAACTGGAATTTCCAAAACTGCACTTTGTCAAAAACGCCCTTTCAAGTTTCCAATCTCCAAAATTAAAATATCAAGTCCAATAATTGCCCTTATTTGACCCATATTTCGTCCTAAATGATTTCATTGAGACCCGATATTATTTTATCTGCAAAATAAACTAAAACACATCAAAACGTTCATCAAACCTTAGAAACTAAACAAAATATTAAGTTAAAGGGGCGGTAAATATTGATATATTTTCCGCTCATCAGCATCCGACGATAGCCCGTGGCCATGCAGAAAACACCAGAAATGGTGATAAAAATGAGAGAGATGCGTGACAATGTGTTGTTCGATCCCGGCTCGTCGCTTCGTTTCACGGCCCAAGCCACCCGCCAAATCGAAGCTCTCGTAGAGTACTACAAGTTGGCAGTGATGATTTTTCTGATCCGTGCTTGGTTACACATGAAACGAGGGATGAAGATTTAGATGAATAGTGATCCATGATGAAATACCATCTATGTCGTATGGAATCGGTAAGATAGAAAAAGTCGAACGATTTGTTTGATGAAATATTGTAATCACATTAATTTTACTAGATAGTTAGTTTGATTAAAATTAATTTATGCATTCTTGTTCTGATTATATTCTTATAGATATGGCTAGAGGTACCGGCATAGGTCTCCTCTGTGGGGGTAGATCTGCATCTGGTAGGTCTATTAGGACCAATGATAGTGAGGACGGTCCTAGCTTGGAGCAGCCTCAGACTCAGGTACCAGGTCCTAATCAAACTCCACATGCACATGATCCGATGACATTGCAGCACCATACTGAGATGGATGTCGCAAGTAATGCCAGCATTGTGGCATCAGCGATATTAAGAACTAGGTCAGGACAGTCATCAGCTCACTCTACGTGAGCCCGAATAAGTTTCATTCGCTATAAATATATTATTATTATTATTATTATTTAATATATGTATATATTTTTTTACATTTGTTTTCTTGTTTTCATTTTCAGTGGGAAAATTGAGCAATCCAATATTTGTGCACGCAAGATGCTTAAGATTTTTGAGGAACAGGTGGTTCCAGATGGAGTCTGTTGGAAGAAGGTTCCCTCATAGACTAAGAAATTATTTTGAAGAGTTTAAGGTATTTATAAACTTTAATTAATTACTTAATATAAAATATTTATAGTTAAAATATAATATTTATAAGTTAATTCAATTATTTTGCATAAATATTTTTGGTGAGATGAGGCAATTAATGCCATGATGCATACTTATGGGAGAAGAAGGCGGTCGTTTGGTATAAAAATATGTTGAACGAGATTAAGCAAAAAAAGAAGCAATCATGTTTCATAGACGATCCGCTATGTAACAATCTGAAGTAATATTGGGAATCTCCCGACTTTCATGTACGTTTAGAAGCGGCCTCCCATAACCGACGATGTTTCGTCATCGAAGGAACAGAAATAGTCAGACATACGGGAGGCATCATATCGCATTGCGACCATGGTTGTAATCTTGTAAGTATATAAATTGCAAGTAATAAATATTTTTTTAATTACTTATAATTTTTAAGTTAATTATTATTAAATTATTTGCAAATGGGTAGGAGAAATAACTAGGCCTTCCGCCCAATGCCTTTGAGCTATTCGTGCTGATGAACAAAAAATATATCAATATTTACCGCCCCTTTTACTTAATATTTGTATAGTTTCTTGGGTTTTATGAACGTTTTGATGTGTTTTAGTTTATTTTACAGATAAAAGAAAATCAAGCCTCAATGGAATCAATCAAGACGAAATATGGAACAAATAAGGGCAAAAAGTGGACTTGACATTTGGATTTTAGAGGTTGAAAACTTGAAATGGCGTTCTAACGAAGTACAATTTCGGAAATCTTAGCTTTGCGTAATTTTCCTATTTTCACTATAACACTCTACACCGATATCAGATTGAGATGATTCAAGTTCCAGATTAAAGAAGACTCAAAGATCTATAACTTTGACGTTCATAATAATTTCGAATTCTGAAGTTTTCATGACCGGAATTGATAAAAACAAATCTGAAAGTGTGTTATGTGTAATTATTAAAGTCATTTTCAAAAAAAAAAATATTAAAAAAAAAATTGAAAATTGTCAAACTTCCACCAAACATGCTTTGGTGGAGGATTTGGTGCCATGTTTGGTGGAACAATTGGTGGAAAAATTTGTGGAGTCAAAATTTTGCCTATAAATACCAAGCCAATTCATTTGTAAATTTTATATTTTCCTTAGTTTTTTGATAAGGAATTAAAGATTGTATCTTGTGTGTTTTATTTAGTAGTTTTGTAATGTATTTTTATTTTTATTTTTAGTAGAAATAATAGTTTGTGTGTTTTTATTTTCTTTTATGTTTAGTAATTACTTTCCGCTAGGGGAAAGGTAAAACCTTTAATATGATAAGGTAGATTAATCTCACTTAATTTATAATATGGAAATTGTATTCTAATAATATGAATTAAAGTTGATACTGCCTTAATGGCTGATTTTATTTATTTGACATAATGTGACACCGCCTATATGGTCGGTCTTTAGGTGACAAATGATTACCGCCTATATGGCTGGTTTATGGACAAATAATAACACCGCCTTTATGACTAGTTTGACTTAATTGGATAACTTGACAATTTCTATATTATAAAAAAGTGAGATTTCTACATTTGAAATATTAAAGGTGGATCCTCTAACCCCCAACATTTTATTTTTATTCCAGGGAAGTGCTGAAGCACAATATTCATAAGTTTAATAATTGATTTTCTTTATATTATGTGTGATGCTTTAGGCTTGTTTATTGAATCTTAACATTAATGCTTGTTGCCTGATCACCAATAAGATTGATGTGGTAAACTTAAAATGAGTTTGGAAAAGGGATTTTAGGTTTCAGCCTTAGATTCAATAGCTCACGATCTCCCTTAAGGATAGATAACCCTTAATAAATTTCCTTCCAGGATAGACATATACCTGTCGGGCTGGGGTAGCCACAATTGGAACTTAAACTTAATGAATTAAGGTAACTTGGTTAACATAAACATATGATTAATTGGGTTATTTGGGTGTTTGCATCTGATCATCGGAAGAGGCTTTTGCATATTTTCGTGTTCCAGGTTAGCAAACTGATTAATTACACACATATAAGAGAATCAATTCATCATTAGAATAATACTGTGTGGAATCACAACCCTAGATATTTGTTTCTTTTGTTAATTTTCCTTAGTATTTTCTTTTTGTATTTATTTATTTGTTTAGCAAATCCACATTCAACCAACCAATCAAGCAATCATTCCTTTCTTATCATAATTAGAAACCTGTAAATAAATAGTATCAATAATTAATAACAACAGTAGAAATTAAGTTCTCGTGGGATAGATATTTTTATACTACTTGAGCGATACATGCGCTTGGGTTACGTGTGTGATTTCACCGATCAAGTTTTTGGCGCCGTTGCCGGGGATTTATTTTTCTTGAGTTATTAATTCTGAAGCTATCTATTTTACTTGTATCTAATTTTCTTCATTTTTATCTGTAATTTTTATTTCATTATTTTATATTTCAAGTGGTTGAAAATGGATCTCCAATGGGTGATAAAAGAATTACGAGTTTTACAAGGAAAAGATACACCCCATATCAAGGAGAAACGGTCTGGTTTTCTGAGGCATGTTGTCCAGCCCAAGAACTATCCTTGGATGTCAGATCCATTCAACACAATATTTTCTCAACAGAACGCAATGGGGAGATGTGAGATGTGTTTTGGTAACCACCCGAGCATAAACCACTACTACAATTCAGGGTGGCAGAATTATCAGAATCCTTCAAGGTGCGAAGAACCAGCAGATTTCACTGAACCTTATTCTTCATCTTATCCACCATCCACTTACAATCTTTATCAAGAACCAGAACCATCAGAATAAGATCAGGTGATTGACATGCTCAAAGATTGGATCAAGAAACAAAAAGAAAAAATGGATGAAATGCTTCAGAGTCTGGAAGATCAAACGAGACAAATCCAAGAAAACCAGAACAACATACCTCACAATACATTTTCAGATGAAACTGATGAAGCCTTCGAGTACCAAGCATTTCACGATGAGACCTTAATAGGGGAAGTCGTCGACCACCGGAATGGTTCTGTCTCGAATGGGAATCGGTGCTGCAACATTCAAAGGTTCAGGTTCCATGTTGACTAAAGCTTCTTGGCCTTCTCGCCTTTCCCTTCTCAACTGTCTGATGGTTCTTTCAATTTCTGGGTCAAGCGGTCGGAGTTCAAAGCTTCTAGTTCGTCTCATGTAGTTTCTGAGAACCTGAAAAATAAGAAAACAAAAATAATAAGTAAAAAGAAATTAGATACAAGTAATGTATCTAACCTCAAAACTAATAGTGAAGATAAATAAGTCCCCGGCAACGGTGCCAAAAACTTGACCGGTGCGTAATCACACGCGTATAACGCAAGCGCATGTATCGTTCAAGTAGTATAAAAAGTATCGATCCCACGAGGACTTATAACCTTTGCTATTAATTTTTTATGAGGTCAAAAGTTCACAAGTATCTAATAGATTGATTGTTTGATTGGGTGGTGACTTTAAAACTTAAAACAAGTAAATAAAATTTCTTGAAAGTAGATTGAAGAAAATTCAAATTTATAAAACTATCCAGGGTTGTGAATCTTTCCAATATCTATTAAAGATTAAGTGGTTATCTTACAGTTGGGTAATATATTAATTTATTAACCTGGAATACTAAATTATGTAAAAGCCTCTTCTGATGGTCGATTACAAATGCCCAGTATAACCCAATTAAACCATATGTTTATGTCAACCAAATTACATGGATTCATTAAGTTTAAGTTCCAATTATGGCAACCCCCGCCCGAAAAGTATATTCTTATCCTGTAAGGAAATCTATTAAAGGGTTATCTATCCTCAAGGAAGATTGTGGGCTATTGAGTCTAAGGTCTTTAACCTGAAATCCCTTTTCCAAGTTCATTTTAAGTTTACCTAATCAATTTTATTAATGGCCAGTTAATAAAAAATATTAAGATTAAGACTTAATAAATAAACCTTTATATTACCCAAGTGTGGGACACAGAAACTGGGCGACGCATGCTGTCCTAGGCTCGCGGCCTAGTTGGGAGTACGGAGTAGCCCGCGGGGGATTAAACCGGAGAATAATGGAGTCGCCACCCGGTGTGAACCGGGAAAATGAGATTTAAGGCCGTACTCACCCCTCGCATGGGAAGACCTCAAACCGTTGGGTTCGGAATGGTCCCTTACTTATGTCAGTTGTAATGAAAGGATTTATGTAATAATTTAATCAAGCTTAAGTAACACTTATTTCCAAGAGTATCATGCTTCTAAATTCACATGTACAAAATAAAACTTACACCTAAATTTACATATATTTCACATCTAAGATTGCATGCTTGAAAGTACATCAAAGTAGCAACGAACATACAACTTCATTGGCATATTATATTCACAAAAACACAAGCACACATACTAACCACACAAGCACACATGTGAGCACTTTTCCAAGTGGTACGTGGAATTGTATCCCAAGTACAGACCGCACTACCGTCCATTCGGAATCGGCTACGAAATTTATGTCTGGGTTTCCATCCGATATACCACAAGAAATAATACTCAAATGTTATCATGACATAGGTATATGAATTGTAATACGTTAAGCCAAGACTAAGGTAAATGATGCAACCAATGGAATAAACATGCTTTTCATTATGATACGTACAAAGATAAGAATAACCATGTGGGATTTCATGATACATGCATGAATGGTGTAGCTGGCCTTACGTGCGGGCTGAGACTAATAGGTGGCGTTTAGGGCGCGGTTTCAGGCAGTGGATAGGTGACTAAACTGGGCAGTGAGAGGCGTAGAACTGGGCAGTGAGGGGTGTGTTGCTGATTGCGTGTGGCAGTGTGGTCAATTCGTGTGAGTTGTCTAGGCTATGTGGCGCTGATTATGCTTGGTGAAGCGGTGTGGCGTTGAAGGTTTGTGGAGTGTAGAGGCTAGGACGTGAGGTGAGGCAGCTGTTGAGGGGCTGAAGCGGTGAGGTTCTTTATGAGGGCAGTGAGAGATGATGCTAGGGTGGCCGATAGTTGATGATGGGTCTTACGTGAGAGTTGAGCTGCTGTGAAGGGGCTTATTTACCGTGAAGTCTAGGGGCTGTTTGCATGTATTCGGCGTGAAGGATGGGTGCAGTTTGACGTGAATGGCTTAAGGACGTGAGGGTTACGTGTTAATGCAAGAGAGCTACTTATGGTTTTTGTGTCGTGCGTGGCTGAATGAGTGGTTAGCGTGAAGGCATGAGACTTTGTGCGTGTGTGCTAAGGGGCTTCAATGTGTGATGGGCTGGGAGTATGGGTACACCAATGACAATAGGTCGAGCCAAGACAGGGATAAACGATGCAATCAACAGATGAAAGACACGTCAAATATCGTGGTAAAGGTAGCCTTTTAGGCTTTTCTTCCTAAACGGAGAACTTTTTAATCCAACACAATAAGCCCATGCGTCTTTCGTTATAATGCATACAAAGATAAAGATAACTATATCAAACTTAGTATGTCCGATTGAACATATCTTACATCCAACCGAACACACATCAACCGGTGCGGCAAAGCATCGTGGTAATGGATTTTAACCCATCCAAATAGGGGACCTTTAATCCGACTTACTAAGCCCATGCGCTCGATCGCATCATACATACAAAAATAAAGACAATCACATCAAACTTAGTATGCCCGATTGAATATATCTTATATCCAACCGAACACACAATCAACCGACGCGAAAAACATCGTGGTAAAGGATTTTAACCCCTCCAAATAGGGGACCTTTAATCCGACTTACTAAGCCCATGCGCTCGATTGTATCATACATACAAAAATAAAGACAATCACATCAAACTTAGTATGCCCGATTGAACATATCTTATATCCAACCGAACACACATCAACCGGCGCGGCAAAGCATCGTGTTTAAGGATTTTAACCCCTCCCAATAGGGGACCTTTAATCCGACTTACTAAGCCCATGCGCTCGATTGTATCATACATACAAAAATAAAGAAAATCACATAAAACTTAGTATGCCCGATTGAACATATCTTATATCTAACCGAACACACATCAACCGGCGTGGCAAAGCATCATGGTAAAGGATTTTAACCCCTCCAAATAGGGGACCTTTAATCCGACTTACTAAGCCCATGCGCTCGATTGTATCATGCATACAAATAACGTGCGGAATTCAAATGACGAAAAATAAATAAATCAAAGCAATATAAAATAAAAGAAAGTGTCGTTTACTCAAGCGGTACGTGGAGTTGTATCCCGAGTGCAGATCATACTACCATCCATTCAGAATCGGCTATGAAATTTATGTCCGGGTTTCCATCCGATATACCGCGAGAGTTGACACATCTTTAATTTTATTCCAAAGCCACAACATACAATATCTCATAATCCATGCATATTTATCTACTTAAGGGCCACAACATGCATTTCAACATAATAATCATGCAAGCAATATTCAATAAATAATACAAATAAAACAGAAAACGAATGTAGAAAATACCCTCAGGTCTAACCTTTTATGTCGACTTTCGAACTCGCGTTTCACGGCCGTCGGAAGGGCTATCACTCCGCAACTTTTCTGGTTCGCTGGTTCACTTTTTTCCTCGCTATTTTCACTGCTCGGACTGCTGTTTTCGCCCCGTTTTGCCACTGTTTTGCTGCTGTTTAAGGGTGCTTTCTGGTCACTGTTTTATGGGAAATAAGGGATTGTTTTGGTGATTTTTTGGGGTTGTTTGCTCACTGTTTTAGGGTGGGTTTTGGGGTTATTTCTTCACGTTGATTTAGTGACTTTGGGGGGGCAGTTTAGGGGTTCTGGTTTCACGTTGGTTGAGGGTTTATTTTCTGTTTTGTTTTGTTGGTCAGTGAGGGTGAGTTTGTGGCTTTATTTGCTCATGGTTTAGGGGGGCTTTGGTCGGTTGGTGGCTTTGAGTGAGGGTTAGGTGTCGGTCAGGGGGGTGGACTTTGTTGGCTGCTGTGCGCGTTGGTTTTGGGCGTTATTTGTGTAGGGTAATGGGCAGGGGTATGGACAATTGTGTGAGAGGCGTTGGTGAGCTTTGGTTTAACGTGAGGAGCTTATGTTTGTGAAGGTTATGGCTTGAGGCGTGAGTTTGTTTCGTGAGAGGCCTGTGGCTACGTGTATGTTTCAGTCGGTGGTTGAAATTCTGGTGCGTGAAGATTGGCTGGGCTGGCGAGTGGGTGATGGTGTTGAAGGGCGTAATAGGCTGCTGCGCTGCTGAGTCTTTTAGGTTTTTGGTGAGTGCTGTGTGGCTTTTGTTTATTTTTTGTGAGAGTGTCTCGTGCACAGTGAGGATATGGAAGCCAAGCTTTAGGGTTTATTTGTTTTTAGTTTATTGTTTGTGCCGTGAGGGTGAAGTAGTTGGGGGATGAATAGGGTTGCAATTTTGTGTTATATTTATAGTGAGAGGGTAGGGTTAGGGTTTGCATGGATTTAAGGAAATAAAATCAATTAATTAGAGTGGGATTTACTTAATTATTTTAGGCAATAATATTTATATTTTAGGTGGGAATTTCTTTTAAATTGGTGAGTGATTTATTAAATTAGGAATGAATTTATTTTGATTTGATTTTAATTTGGAAGTGAATTATTTAATTTAAATTTAAATTTAATTTGTTTTATTTAATTTGAATTGGAATTAATTTAATTGGATTTAATTTGTGAATTTAATTTGATTAAGATTTAATTTAATTACGTTTAATTAATTCAATTGTATTTTAGTTTAGTTTTAATTCAATTGTATTTAGTTAATTTTAATTCCATTGTATTTAATTAGCTTTAATTAAATTTCATTTCACTTTAATTCGTTTTAATTAAATTTGGTTTTAATTTCATTTCAATTTAATTAGTTATTAAATTTTCAATGTTAATTAAATTAATTGGTTTCGTTTTAACTTTAATTTAATTTCAATTGGTTTTAATTAAAATTTGTGACATGTGTTTTAAATGTTTTAATTATTTTTAATTTGTGACATGTGTTTTAACACGGAGGTCCAACAAGCGAACCGAAGCTAATCCAGCGAATAAGAACTAACAAAATGCCGATTCCCTTCCGACGATCGTTTCCCGCAACTTCCTCGACTAAAAAAGTAATGCCTCCAACTGAGACTCATCATCGGGTTTCACATGCAAAAATACAATGCCTACACCAAGCTATAATCTAACCCCTTATAAACCGGTGATATTGGATTTCATCACAACCCCAGATAACTGGCTTAGTTACGACACATATTTTGGGTGGTAAAAATTTAAATAAAATACGACAGATGTGCAAAACTGAAATTTCCAAAACTGCACTTTGTCAAAAACGCCCTTTCAAGTTTCCAATCTCCAAATTAAAATATCAAGTCCAATAATTGCCCTTATTTGACCCATATTTCGTCCTAAATGATTTCATTAAGACCCGATATTATTTTATCTGCAAAATAAACTACAACACATCAAAACGTTCATCAAACCCGAGAAACTAAACAAAATATTAAGTTAAAGGGGCGGTAAATATTGATATATTTTCCGCTCATCAGCATCCGACGATGGCCTGCGGCGATGTAGAAAACACCAGAAACGGTGACAAAAATGAGAGAGACGCGCGACAATGTGTTGTTCGATCCCGGCTCGTCGCTTAGTTTCACGGCCCAAGCCACCCGCCAAATCGAAGCTCTCGTAGAGTACTACAAGTTGGCAGTGACGATTTTTCTGATCCGTGCTTGGTTGCACGTGAAACGAGGGATGAAGATTTAGATGAATAGTGATCCATGATGAAATACCATCTATGTCGTATTGAATCGGTAAGATAGAAAAAGTCGAACGATTTGTTTGATGAAATATTGTAATCACAAAAATTTTACTAGATAGTTAGTTTGATTAAAATTAATTTATGCATTCTTGTTATGATTATATTCTTATAGATATGGCTAGAGGTACCGACATAGGTCTCCTCTGTGGGGGTAGATCTACATCTGGTAGGTCTATTAGGACCAATGATAGTGAGGACGGTCCTTGCTTGGAGCAGCCTCAGACTCAGGTACCAGGTCCTAATCAAACTCCACATGCACATGATCCGATGATATTGCAGCAACATTGTGGGAACACAGAAACTGGACGACGCATGCTGTTCCAGGCTCGGGGGCCTAGTTGGGAGTACGGAGTAGCCAACGGAGGACTAAACCGGAGAATAAGGAGTCACCACCCGATGTGAACCGGGACAAAGATTTAAGGCCGCACTCACCCCTCGCAAGGGAAGACCTCAAACCATTGGGTTCAGAATGGTCCATTACTTATGCAACTTGTAATGTAAAGATTTATGCAATGATCCAACCAAGCCTATGACATATATTTCCAAGTGCACCACAATCTAGATTCACATGCTTAAAAGTATAGTTTACGTCTAACATACATGAAACCAAATCTTATTGCCAAATTCACATGCTCAAAGGTAGGCCTTTGCAACAACAAGCACATAACGTCATAAGAATTCAATCATTCATGTAAATATAAACACAAACAGTCATGGTAACATTTGCGTTAATGTAAAGGAAATAAAATGAGACAAATAATATTGTAGGCGCATAACAGAAATAGATAACTAGAGAGGTAATACAAATGCATAAGGTAAAAAAGGGGTAACTATGTGCTAAGATGGACATGTCGTAATGTGATGCAAGAGGATTTGTTTACCGTGTGCGTTCGTGTAGCGTTCGTAGACGCGTTCGAACAGTAAACAGAAGGTTCTCGTTCGAGTAGCGTTCGTAAACACGTTCGAATGGAAATGAAACAGAATGCTCACGTTCGTATGGCGTTTGTGAACGCGTTCGAACGGAAATGAAACAGAATACTCATGTTCATGTGGCGTTTGTGAACGCGTTCGAACGGAAATGAAACAGAATAATTACGTTCGTTTGGCGTTTGTGAACGCGTTCGAACGGAAATGAAACAGAATGCTCACGTTCGTATGGCGTTTGTGAACGCGTTCGAACAGAAATAAGACCTGATGCATGATAAGGAAAAATACATGCGCGTTCGAGTTACGTTCGTAAATGTGTTCGAAAGGGAACAGACCTGATGCATGAAATGGGACGCAATACCTAAATGACAAATAGTACAATGCGAGGCGCGGCGAAGCATCGTGGTAAAGGATTTTAACCTCTTCAATTAGAGGACCTCTCATCGCACTTACTAAGCCCATGCGCTCGATCGCATCATGCATACAAACATAAAGACAATCATATCAAACTAAGGATGCCCGATTGAGAGTATCTTGCATTCAACCGGACACACATCAACCGGCGCGACAAAGCATCGTGGTGAAGGGCTTTAACCCCTCCCCATAGGGGATCTTTCATTCCACTTACTAAGCCCATGCGCTTGATTGAACCATGCATAAAAACATAAAGACAATCATATCAAACTAAGTATGCCCGATTGAGCATATCTTGCATTCAACCGAACACACATCAACCGGCGCGGCAAAGCATTGTGGTAAAGAGGCTTTAACCCCTCCCCATAGGGGATCTTTCATTCCATTTACTAAGCTCATGCTCTCGATTGAACTATGCATAATAAACAACATACAGAATTCAAGTGACGAGAAATAAATAACCCAAAGCAACACAAAACAAGAGAGGGTTGTTTACTCAAGTGGTACGTGGAGTTGTATCCCAAGTACAGACCGCACTACCGTCCATTCGGATTCGGCAACGGAATTTACGTCTGGGTTTCCATCCTATATACCACAAGAGACGACACTCTTCCATTTTATCCAATGCCCACAACACACATCACATTCATAACACATACATATTTATCTACTCAAGGGCCGCAACATGCATTTGAACGTCATAATCATGCGAATAAAGCTCAATGAATAGTAAAAAAAACGAAACTGAAAACAAGTGTAAAAAATACCCTCAGGTCTAACCTTTTTTGCCAACTTTCGGGCTTGCGTTTCGCGGGGATCGGAAGGGTAAAGCTCCTCAACTTATCCGTTTCACTGGTTTAGCGTCTTAGCTCACTGTTTTACTGTTTTGCTCGCTGTCTGGTCTCCGTTTTGCTGCTATTTTCGCTGTATTTCTGCTCACTGTTTTAGCTCACTGTTTCAGGTCCTATTCTTCTGTTTGTGTGGACTGTTTGTGCAGGTTTGTCTGTGATTTTTTAAGGGTTAGATATGCAGTTTTTGCTCACTAGTTTGGGGTATTTTGGGGGCTGTTTGATGGACAAAACTTGGGCAGATGGCTGCTATTTTTGTGAGTCAGTTTTGGGTGTGTAAGGGCGCTGTTCTGATTGTTTTTTATGCGTTGATGTTGCTTCTGTTCTGGTTGAGATTTGTGTGAGTTGTGATGATGTTTTAGATGTTATTTTGGTGATGGTGATGGATGTTGAAACTCGGCAATGGAGGGGAGGCTAGGGGTTGTGTTCACGGCCAAGAGAATGAGAGATCAAGAGAAGATTTTTGCTTTGGCCGAGGTTGATATCTTCTAGGGTTAAGGTCTTGTGATTTGCGTGTGAATGAGGGAATATATGTTGTCTTGGGCGTGTATTAGAGAGAGTCGAGAGAGGAGGTGGTTAGGTTAGTGCATGTTTAATAGAAGAGAGCTAGGGGTTGCCCTTGTCTCACAAGGAAGAGATCTAGTTTCCAAATTATGAGTGATATGAATGGTATATACAAGATTGAGGGGGGACAAAATATTTTAAATTAGGAAGTCAACTAATTTAAATTGGTAGATGTCTTATTAGATTAGGAAGTCAAATATTTGATTGGCTTTAATTGGTTAGGATTGATTTTAATTAGGCATATCATATTTAATTTTAGTATATGAATTATTTAAATTAGGCATGATTTTAGTTTAAGTTGGTAATTGTTTTTTTATGTTTGGTATATGTTTTATTTAATTATTTAATTAATTTAATTATTATCTTATTTAGTTAATGTTTTAATAATTTTTATTTATTTAATTGGGATGTGTTTTATGGGCTTTGGGGGGCTAATTGGGCTGGGGTGCGAGGCTAGCAGCAAAACCAGAAATACCGACTCCGTTCGAACGCCAATTCGAACGAGGCACGAACGTCCGCAATCTGCCTGACGTTCGAACGAAGTAACGAACACAGCACCAACGAAGACAGTGAACTTATGAAACGAACTTGATGACGCACTTATTCTGAATTTCCCCTTCCGACCTCCATTTCCCGCAATATCCTTAGCTAAAAAAAGTAGTGCCTCCAACTGAGACTCATCATCGGGTTTCACATGCGAAAATGCAATGCCTACAGTCGCCCCCACTTTGATTGGGCTTGTGCAGTGTGTGACAATGACAGTCCTATCAAAGTCTATGCAATGCATTTTTTTTACTTACCTGGCTAGCTAGCTGTCTCGAGCTAAGCTGATACTGCAGTGGACCTCGATCCTGAGACGCATCTCAATACTACTGATGATGTGGGCCTCGCCCGCAAACTGATGTGATGTGGAGCCTCGCTCTTCAGCCGATATGGGCCTCGCCCCCAAGCTGACATGATGTGGTGTGGAGCCTCGCTCCCTAGCCGATATGGGCCTCACCCCCAAGCTGGTACAATGTGGAGCCTCGCTCCTCAGCCGATATAGGCCTCGCCCCCAAGCTGATATAATGTGATGTGGAGCCTCGCTCCTCAGCCGATATGGGCCTCGCCCCCAAGCTGACATGATGTGATGTGGAGCCTCGCTCCCCAGCCGATATGGGCCTCGCCCTTTTCCGTCTTCAACACCTGTTTACACAAAACAGAACAAACACAAAAAGATGCAATATAGGTTACGTGTATGCATGTATGCAGGAGTTTTCTTATTCCGTTGGGTTAGGTCTTCCACTGGCGACCAAGTCTTCTCAAGCAAAGTACAGCTTCAACCTGTCAACATTGATTGGTTATGTGAATTCATTTCCCTCGAGGTCCGACAACTTCACTGCTCCATTTCCCATGACTTTCTGAACGATGTAGGGTCCTTCCCAGTTTTGCCTGAATTTCCCTCTCGGATCTGTCGTCGACGGCCTCGACTGCTTAAGTACTAAATCACCCTTTCTATCTTTGTGGGACGTACTTTCTTGTTGAAGGCACGGGCTAGTCTCTTTTGATATAACTGCATATGATGTAAGGCTCTTATCCTTTTCTCGTCCAACAGTGCTAACTGATCAAACCTCAGTGCGGCCCATTCTGACTCAGGTAACTCTGTCTCTGCTAATACCCTCATAGACTGTATTTCCATTTCCACCGGTAGTACCGCTTCCATCCCGTACACTAAAGAGTAAGGTGTTGTACCCGTTGCTGTTCTGACTGACGTTCTGTACCCCCACAAGGCATACGGTAGTCTCTCAGCCCAATCCATGCAGTTCTCTGTCATCTTAGCCAGAATTGTCTTTACAGTCTTGTTGGCTGCCTCAACTGCCCCATTCGCTTGTGGCCTATAAGGTGATGACTTATGATGGCCTATCCCGTACCTTTGTAACATTGCCTTTGTCTCTCCTTGAAACTGTACCCCATTGTCCGTGACCACGTGGGTTGGCATACCATACCGACAAATGAGGTTTCGTGCTATGAGCTTGGCCATCTGTTTTGCTGTAACGTTCCAGAACGACTCAGCTTCTACCCATTTTGAGAAGTAATCCACTGCTACTACTATGAAGCGATGCCCATTAGATGCATTCGGTCGAATTTCCCCGATCATGTCAATCCCCCATGCTGAGAATGGCCATGGCTCTGACAGCCCGTGCAACTCTGTGTGTGGCAGATGACTCAGATTGCCATGTATCTGACAGTCGTGACAGTGCTTTACCATCCTTGCGCAGTCTGTCTCCATAGTCGACCAATAAAACCCCTGTCTCACTATCTTGCGGGAGAAGTTCAACCCATTCATGTGCGGACCACATACCCCGGCATGTACCTCTTCCATCACTTTCTGAGCTTCTTCTTTTCCCAAACATTTCAACTGAATGCCATTTGCTTGTCTTTTGTGCAGTTCTTCTTTCAAGATCACATACTGAGAGGCCAATTTCTGAATGGCCAATCTGTCTTTTCTGCCGGCCCCTTTTGGGAATTCCCCGTGCTCTAGATACCTCTGAATGTCATGGTACCAAGGCTTACCGTCGTCAATTTCCACTTCCAGAATTTTCTCTGTCTCATAAATCGGCCCGTTTGCTGTAGTCAATACCAATGGTCTCATCACTAACTTCTCTGGATTCTCCCAAGTAGCTGCAAGTGTGGCCAGTGCATCTGCCATCTGATTCTCTTCTCGCGGCAAGTGCTGAAACTTACAATTGGGGATGGCCTGGGCCAACTCTCTGAGGTGGAAAAGATAGGGCTTCAATCATTCTACTTTCAATTCCCATTCTCCTTGCAACTGACGGATTACCAGCATCGATCGAATCTCGTAGACCTCAACACTTTCGGCTTTCAAGGCTATCAATGCAGTCAACCAAAAGCACAGGCTTCATATTCGGCCATGTTGTTTGTTACTCTGAATGTTAACCTCTTGGCCATGGGTAAAGTATCTCCCTCGGGGGTCACTATCACAACTCCAATTCCTGCTCCTTTGTAATTAACTGCTCCGTCGAAATACACTTTCCATCCCTGAACTGCTATAGCACTGATTTCTTCATCTGGGAACTCAAACTTATACTGATCCCCCTCAATAGGCTGTAGTGCTAGGAACTCCGCCACTTCTCGCCCTTTGATTACCTTGGAGGTGAGGTACTCAATGTCGAACTCTGTCAACAATACTAACCATCTGCCCAACTTTCCCACTAGCGACGGCACTGAATGCAGATACTTCAAAGGGTTCTCTTTTGCCACTACCTGGATCTTGTAGGACTGGAAGTAATATCGCAACTTTCTGGAAGCCCACACTACTGCCAAACAGATCTTCTCCACTTCCTGATAGCGAGCTTCGTACGGAAGCAGCTTCTTACTCAGATAGTAAACTGCATGTTCTACCCCTGTCTCATCTGCCTGTACCATCATTGCTCCCAATGCTTCTGACTCTATAGCCAAATATAGTACCAAAGGCTTTCCCGGTCTCGGAGGTTTCAAAACAGGTGGCTTTACCAAATACTCTATGATTCTGTCGAAGGCTGTCTGACACTGTTCATTCCATTTTACTGGCTGGTCTTTTCTCAACAGCTTAAAGATAGGCTCACTCACTGAAGTCAACTTGGCAATGAACCGACTGATATACTGAATCTTCCCAAGGAATGCCCTGACCTCTCTTTCTTTCTTCGGTGCTGGCATCTCGGTGATTACTTTGATCTTCTCAGAGTCTACTTCTATTCCTCCCATTCCAACTGTATGTCCCACAGTTTCCCTGACGTTACCCCAAACACACATTTCTTGGGGTTCAATCTCAATTGTATTTGTCAACCCTCTGAAGGAACTTCTCAAGTGCCTCAATATGCCCGTCCCTTGTCTCGGATTTCACCATCATGTCGTCCACATATACTTCGATCTCTTTGTGCATCAAGTCATGGAACAAGGTAGTAGCCATTCTCTGATAAGTAGCTCCTGCATTCTTGAGGACCAAACGGCATCACTTGTAACAATAAGTACCCCACTCGGTGACAAAGACAGTCTTGTGCTTATCTTCCTCTGCCATGAGAACTTGATTGTACCCAGAAAACCCGTCTACAAATGAATACATGGCCGACAAAGCTGCACTATCAACCAATACATCTATATGCGGTAGGGGAAAGTCATCTTTCGGACAAGCCTTATTGAGGTCTCTGTAGTCCACACACATTCTGACCTTTCCATCTTTCTTCGGTACCGTACAATGTTCGCTAACCATTCAGGATATTTTACCACTTCCAGAAACCCACGTCAATTTGTTTATTGACTTCTTCTCTAACCTTTTCAGCCCATTCTGGTCTCATTCGTCGAAGTTTCTGTTTCACCGGCCTCATGTTCGGATAAGTCGGAATAGAATGTTGAGCAATGCTTCTATCTACCTCGGGCATGTCTTTATAGGACCAAGCAAAAACTCTAGCATACCTGATCAATACTTCTTCTATTTTCTCCCTTTCCTCAGTAGTAACCTCACTTTCAATCAAAATTTCCTTAGGATCCTCAGGTGTCCCAAGGTTAAAGGTATTTCTCTTGGTGGAGTTGATATCAAATATGCTTAGGTCATGTAATGGGAAAAGAGAAGACTCAGCCAAGTAAGCAGAAATACTTTCTTTATTGCTAGCAAAAGAAGGAGTACACTCAAATAAATCTGGGAGGTAAACATCCTCATCATCTACGGATATTTCCTCCTCTACAACAATGTCATTCTCAGGTTCATTCTTCTCATTGAGGGTCAATGTCTCCAGCTTCATGAGTTCCTCCTCCCATTTCTCACCCTCTTACTTTTTCTCTTCAACCAACAGCTTCTCTCCCAACAGGTCCTGGAAGATCTCAAATCCGGGCACCACTACTCCATTCACCTCTACTGGTTCAGGCTCACCTTGGTACCCCGAAGCCTTCACAAAGTACTCCATCAATTTCATGCCCTTCTTCTTGATCTTTGGCTTCTCATCATCAGACTTGTACCCCCAACCTCTTTTGGTTGTCTGGCCTCTGAAATCTGGCAGTTTCGAGCCCTCACCTGGCTCATACTTCATCTTCCATGATCCGGGCTACCTTGGGATCCACCCACTCCTCAAAAGTTGCTAATACTTGGAACCTTGTGAAAGGCAGTATTTCCAAGGCGGCGACTGCATTGTCTATTTCAGCTCTGATGGTGACAATCTCTCCCCCGAATGGGAACTTAATCATCTGGTGCAAAGTGGAGGGCACGCCCCCAAGCTTATGAAACCATGGCCTCCCCAACAATAAAACAAATGTAGCTAGAATATCAAGCACAGTAAACTCAACCTCATCTTCAATCGGCCATACCTTGACCATTGCCACAAAGGTACCCTCAACACCGCGCTTACTATCATCATAAGCTTTGATGGTCATGTTGGAAGGGTCCAAATCTGTAGCCTTCAAACCCACCTTGTCAGAATTTTCAAAGGGCATACATTGATAGATGAACCGTCATCTACCATTACACATGAAGTCCTTTTGCCTCTTACTTCGGCCCTGATGAACAATGGCCTGTTGTAATTCCTCCCCTCTGCCGGAAGCTCATCCTCGGAAAATGAAATCTGTAATGCCTCTTTCTGAACAGCCCCAACAAACATTGTAGGGTTGGCATCCTCCGGCACAACAATTTTACTCAAGGCCTCAACCATGGCCCGTCTATGCTCTTTAGATGCACACAATAACTCCCATATGCTGACTTGAGCTTTGTCTTCCTCAATTGTCTCAGCACTACATCTAATTCAATATTCTCTGAATTCTCAAGCATTTCTCTCCCATCAGTCAAGGTTTCTTTGCCCTTATCCGCCACATCACTATAAAAACGCCCACTGCGTGTCATTCCCTTTACTTCTTCTTCATCACTGCTAGAGAAGTCAAGCCAGAAATTCTTCCCCAACTCAGGTTCACCCTCACTGCTACTGTCCCAAATTCCAAGGCAAAAGGCTTCAGGGTGGAAGGTTTTTAGGACATAGTCTTCTGGAAGGCCAGAACTAATCATGTAGGTTGGTGGGGGTACAGCTCGGTAATTGGGTAAGGGGTTTCTGTTTGTGTCTGGTTGTTCGGTTTCGGGGTCAGGTATCTTTTTGGAGTCAATGAGGTCTTGGATCTCGTGGCGCAGTCGGGCACATTTGTCAGTGTCGTGGCCCTTCTGCTGATGGAAATAACAGTAAAGGTTGAGATTGAAATGTGGTGGTGGTGGGTTTGGGATAGGTTTGGCTTCTAAAGGCTTTAGGAGTCCCTGCCTCTTCAATTTCTCAAATACCTTAGACAAAGGTCTCCCAAGGTTAGAGAACCTCCGGTTCCGGACAGCAGCCACCTCCGCTGAAACGGGCTTGGTACCCGACATACCTCCAACAGGCCTCCTATTTAGGCCAAAGAACTTCCTGTTTTCTGCTTCCTCCTCTTCAATGTCCATGACAGTCTCCCTCAACTACCAGAAGTCTACAATCATTGAGGTCATCCTCCTTAACTTACTGTAAATAGAGGGCTTTGTGCCCTTGATGATCATCTTGATTTGGTCCTTCTCAGAGGGCCTAGTCTGCATCTCAGTAGCTGGCTTCTCCAGCGATCCACATACTCCTTGAAGCTCTCATCCGGCTTCTGCTTGATATTTTCCAAGTCACGGAGTGACAAGTCAATCTCCAGGTCGTGACATATTGCTTTAGAAAGCATCAGCTAGCTCCCTCATGTCCTCCTTAATCTGCTTGTCAAGGCTATGGTACCATACTAAGGGTGCCCCTTCGAGCGACATCCCGAACATCTTTTGTACTTGGCGCTGAGACAGGCCAACTGAACTCATAACAGATACATACTGACGGAGATGCACCCTCGGATCCCCATTCCCATTGAACTTAGCCAAATCCGGCATCTTAAACTACGCCGGCAACTGTCCTCAAACGTCATTGTCTCATAATCTAGCAAATCTTTATTCTTACCCCTCATCTTGCGGGTAACGGATTCAACCTGATCCTGAGTTCTGTTTTATCCCTGCCTGAGACCCCAATATTCTGCCCGCTGCATATCTGCTGTTGGATAATATGACCCATAGCGTCACTATTTGTACAGATCACGGTGTTGTTGTACAAATTAACTATGTGACAAAGGAGATTGCACTCTTATCATTTGTGATTAGATCACCTTAGATGTATAAATGATTAGAGGTCCCTATGATTAGTTCCTGGATTGAGAATGATATGAGACAGTATCAGTCCACGAAGGATTAATCATTAAATATCCCTAGCCGGAGTATTATCGAGACAGGACATCGATAATGCGGAATAGGCTAGTATTGCACTTGTGCGCGTTGTGAGGGCACAACGGCATAGTTCTCATATATTTAAGTATTGGATACTTATGCAAGTGCGATAGGAGGTTGTGTTTCACCGATGGTACGGGAAACAGCTTCGCTCTGGATAGACCCCTCGGAATCCCATTGGTATTATGACTATGTGTCTATGGGAGTCCGACATCAGGGTAGGTGTATTTGGTCTTAACCTGAGACTTGCACCGCTAATGCTTACGACAATCAATATACTTTAGTTGAGGTCGTCTAGGACTCTAACCGGTTCTATGTACGCCAACTGCTGGGTATATTGAGAATCGTAGAGTATTGGGTGTGATGTCAAGACGGAAGTATCACTTCAGTCATAGTGGAGATGATGTCACGCAGGATACGGTATTAGTGCTCTTAAGTGTTGCGCAACCATCGGGATATTATGACTAGGTCATGCATATCCGATTATAGAGACTAGTTACCAGACATCCGACATGTGCTTCGGACGGGGCAGACACTTATCCAGCCCCAGCCCTAGCACGTGACTATCCGATACTGGGCCGATATACACAATACTTGGTATACCACGCTTGATACAGATCTTAAATATTCTTAGATGAATATGACCGGAGAATTGGGTAGACTTCGTGCTTTGCTAGAAGCCGATCGTGTCTTGTAAATCGGTAGAACGTAGTACTTGGTACGTACGTGATTCGGATACTCCGACGACCGTATTTACTACCGAATTATCCGGGGATCTCATGGGTCGCTTCCCAAAGATTCACCGATGACGTATGACTCGCACTTTTATTAATCTGGGATTAATATGATGAGAGAGAAAATTAATCTGGGATTAATTACAGAGATATTTTATCTGGGATAAAATATCAATTTAAAGAGAGAGAATGATTAATTTGGAATTAATCGAATAATTAATATATTTGATATATTAAATGAAATTGGATTTCTACGTGGAATTAAAATTAGATTTTAATTCGGGCGAGCGAATTAATTTAGAATTAATTCGTTAGCGACGTGAATAGTGATTTCGCTTGGCGTAATCATTTAATTACGACGCGACGGAAAATTCGTTAATTTAGAATTAGCGAATCCGAGCCTGAGATTATTTGCGAGCGCATTCGCATTTCGAATTCGAGAGCGGCTCGTCAAATCAAGCGTCAAATCGCTAGTCGCATCAAGCGTCAAATCACTAGTCACTTTGAGTGATGTGACTTGACAAGATTGATTGATTGATGTGATTGATGGAAGTTGTTGAAGCATTAAGTGCTTCACTTTTTCCAAATGAAAAAGTGGTATATGGTTTTTATTATTTTGGAAATTAAATACACCTAATACTTTTTACTTTTCAACAACTCTCTCTCTCTCACGTTGGAAGAAACATTTTCTTCCTCTCATCTCACGCATTTTCTTCTTGTTCTTGAGGCAGTCCACTGCCGTGAAACACAAGGGAAAATGGGGAAGCAAAGTGTGGTTTTGTGGCAAAACAAGAGTGCTAGCACACTCCGGGATCAATGCGAAGGTGATAGGGAAGTCCCCCCATGAGTTGGGAACCATTTCGGAAAGCTTGGAGCTTGATTTTGGTGACCAAAACCGAACCAGTGGCTGTGTTTTACTGCTACTGCGTGAGCAGTTCATGAAGGGCAGTGAGCTCGTTTTTGTTGCCCAAATCGTCTCTCAACCGCTCGATGTAAGTATTCCGCAACTTCGTCGTTGTATTCGCTTGTGTTTCATGCTTAGATTTGATCTTGGGACCTATAGAAAATTCAACAATGGCATCAAGAGCTTGGGTTAAAAGCATGAAAATGTTAGGGCTAAAATTTGGGCAAATTTGATTTTGAGCATGATTAATGAAATTGGATTGATTAGTATGCTTAAATGTGTTATTATTGAGGATTGATTGGATCAATTTGTTGAAATAATGTTTGGAATATTTTCCCCCAAATTTATCACCTTGGCCGAATTTAACAATTAATTTAATGTCTTGGGATTTTTGATTTTTGACAATTGGATGTGTTGGAAATCATTCGGGATGATGATTTAACGACGATTGCGGAATCAATTGGATTGAATTCGATTCGGACGTAAAATCCCCAAATTGCCAAGTATGTATTTAGCATGAAATGAAATTGGGTAAAATGAATTTGAGCATGTAATTATGAAATTGGATGATTAAGTATGCTTGAATATGTTTTATTGATAATTGATTGGATCAATTTGATGAAATTATGTTTGGAACAAATTTCCCCAAAATGCTTGTGTTGGCCGAATTGATGAAGTGCCCTTATTGTCTTGGTATTTTGTTTTGATTCATTGGATGACTTGAAAACAATTGGGGATGTTGATTTAATGTTGATTTGGATTCAATTGGATTGGGTTTAAAGTTGGACATTAAAATCCCCTTTGGCCGAGACTTAATGTAGCATGTATATGGGTTTGATTTTAATCAAAATATGTTGGACATATGATGATGATAATGAGCATGATTAATTGTATGAATTGATGTTTTAGAAATGTTAATTTGGGTGATTAATCATGATATACACTTTAGGTAATTAAATTGCGAAATTGGATTTGTGTAATTTAATTAATTGGGCTAATTTTGGAAATTGAGCTTGAATTGTTGTTATTGGGCTTATTGGGCTTTGTTGTACAAAGTTGGGTTAAGGCAAATTGGATTGGATCCAATTGGGCCCAAAACCGCATCCATAAAGCCCAAATGCAACATAATGGACCTTTGTAATTTAATTGGGCCTAATGGGCCAAAATTAATTTAAAGGCTTATGGGGTAAATCCCGGATTGGACTTTGGTGCGGGTTTGACCCGAGTTGACCAAAAGTCCACGCCTTAAGAAATTAATTAAAAGCCCATTGGACTTTAATTAAGTTGACGTTGGACGTTAATCGGGCTTTGAGACCCGTAACAATTAAATTTGGAATTTAATTCGTAAAAGGTTTATTAATAAAGTGTGAATTTAATTTGGAATTAAATAGTGAATTAGAATTAAATACAAATTGAATTGGATTTAATTGTGTAGTTTAATTTAATTCGGGAATTCGTACTTTAAGTACTTATTCGCAAAAACGAGTTTGACTCGAACAAAATCAAATCGTTGTTTGAACATTGGATGATCACATAATTATCAGATTAATTAATTTGATTAGATTGATTGATAGCATGCTTATGTGAGTGAATACATGGTTGTGATGCATGAATAATGTATATCGGATGGATATTAGATGGGTGGGGCAATTTTAGAAATTGTTGTAATAAATTTGATTTATTAATTGGACCTGCGTGTCCAGCCTTATCACCTCCTATTCTTTGTTCTCTTCTCACCTATTCCCCTCAATGTAAATGAGGTTTCTTTAGAAGTGTAGTGTAACGGGTAGAAGAAATATTTGTGCTAGCGGGAGAGAGAAAGTGAGAGATTTGATCTAGGATCAATGTGTAAAATATCCATCCGCATATCATTATTATTTTATCATATGCGCTTTATTATGTGTTTAGAATGCATGTTTAAGGGTGTATGATGATGAGACCTTAACAAAGATAATAAATTGGTTGCCAATTTGCACACGAAAAACCCTCATCAAATATCATGCGTTTTTCCTTCCATTGAGTGATTCTTGCTCAAGATCCTAGATTGGCATGGGTTGTTGGCCAAAGTCAAGCCCTTGTCCGTCGAAGATGTGTTTGAATCACGAGGCTTTGTTCCATATTGGTGTCATGTCCAAGTTGTGGTTTGTTGGCCAAAGTCAAGACCACTTCTTGTCCATCGACATTGATTACGAAGCTTCCATGGTCAATGGGTCCGCGCTTGACTGGGATCATTAGGTTTGTTGTGCCAAAGCCAAGGCCTAGTTGATTCAGAGGAAAAAGGTTAGGTAATACATTGGATGTATTGGCATATATAAGATATATGTTTCGGACTTGGATGTCCCCCTACCGGATCTAGGAATTGGATTGGATCCAATCGATCTTAGAGATCTACCTAGTTAATTATCATACAATTTGTTGGCCAAAGTCAAGATTGTGTGATATTTAACGGGATCCTAGCCCACTAGGAAACACGGTTTCCCGAGTACTCGACAGAGGGTTAGAGGCTCGCCGAAAAATAGTGGGAGGCAAGAATTGAATTTGCAATACTCGTTCAATTACTCGCCATACGCGCTCATTTAAATTATTTCGTCGTTAGATTAAATGTTAGTTGGACTAATATTTAAATTGTTGTTTTATTTAACAGTTGGACTGTATTATAGTTGATTATATATAATTGGATTATATTAATCAATATATTTGAATTAATTAATTTCAGTTTACAGTTGATTTTATAATTGGATTATAGTAATCAATGTAATTGAGGTTAATTAATTTAGATTATATTTGATTATATAGTTGGACTATTATAATCATTATAATAAATAGTACCACAAATCGTTGATTAAATAGTTGGACTATTAGAATCAAGATATAAATGAAAGATTAGTGTTTAAGACATAATCCTGGGTGAAAATGTATTTAAACGACTTTAATTTTCAAATCGGGAATAAATTTTCAGGATGGTCCTGGAAACTAATTAGTTATTTTATTTGATAAAATAAGCCTAAGATCGGAGTTAAGCAAATAAGTGGAACATGATATTTGGAATATTCATGTAATGATAACTTTAGTGCTTAATCCATAATACTTGTCATATAGACTCCTTAATTTCTTTATCAGAACTAAGGATTAGATTCTTAAAGTATGATATTGAAATTGAAGGATATTCAAAGATTAGATCTTAGAAGTACTTTTAAAATTGCAATAAATAATTCTTGGAGAATTAAAGACTATTCTCAAGGAGATAAAGTCAAAATTTGCAATTAGGCAAGTAGTGCAAGGCACACCATACTTCAATATTCTGGAAACCCGAGGCTTGGTCAAAGGCAACTGGAATATTGAAAATGACAAAGGCAAAATCATTATAGTCTTCTTGGAAGATAAATGACATATCCCAAAATGTCTGCACAATTGTAGCAAACGGAATCGCGAAGCGTGACTGTCGTTTGGACAAAGCAGACATGAAGGAATTGAAGACGAGCAAGGCTCTGACTTCAAATATGTTTGTCAAAATTATGTTCATTACTAGTATTAAAATTGGATTTTTTAGATACTTAATATGGTACATAATAAAATATATATTGATGTTCAGAATCTGCTATGAGCAGGATTAGAGAACTGTTATAATGTAACTAGTTTGACTAGATACATTATCTCTTTATCAGTGTTTGACCCACTGCGGGTGAACCTTTATATTTTAGAACACTAAAGTGTTTTATTATATAAGGATGATATTGAGATAAACACATTAGATGTGAATAACAGAATTTATATTTTGAATATAAATAAATCTCAAATATATATATAATGACAAACAAATAGCTCAAAATGATTTGATCAGAAGAAACTAATTATGGCATTGTTGTCTGGGACACAATCGAACAAGACTCGTATATCCACACTTTCGAAGAGTGGGTACTCGGGTTTTGATTCCAATCAAATAAAGTCTACGAATCTAGTTTATTGGGCAATATGCCTAAAACACTATTTACTTGGTAAAAGTGTAAATGCCACCGATCTATTAGCCCTTGTTCATAATTGAAGCAAGTGGGCCCATGTCTAGCTAGGCTAGATATGGATATGAATATTTCGTGACCTATACAGATGTGGCATCGCGTAATGGTTGTGTGTTTCTTTTGAAGAACACAAATCAGGAAACTTTTAGAGTTTCGACACGAAATAGACAAACAGATCGGCTATAGTATTATACCGTCACGGTAAGACCGTAATGGAAAATACTTAAGCAATAAGTTTCTTATATACTTGAAAGAGTATAGTATTCTTTCAAATGAGGACTCCTCCCGGAACACGTCAAAGTGACGGTGTGTCCGAACGGATTAAACGAATCATGTTAGACATGATAAGGCTAATCATGAGTCGCTCTGAGCTACCATTTCCTTCAACGGATAAGTTTTAACAGTGCAATAACTTATTTAGAATAAGGTTCCATAATAATTTGTTTGACAAATATCATATTAGATATGAACGGGAAAGAAACCGGGTTTCTCATTCCTGACCATTTGGGATGCTAGGCATATGTTTGGATGATACCAAACTAAAACCCAAATTGGATAAGTGTCAATTGTAAGCTATCCTAGGGATACCATAAGTATTGTACTTATACATCTCACCAGAGAACAATTAGATTGTTGCTCACCATGCAGTTTTCCTGAGAGGAATACAGACATGCAGTGGTAAGTGGGAGGATAGTAAAACTCGATGAAAATCGGAGTAATACTATTCAAGACACCTATTCCTAATGGAACATAAATAGTTCATCAAGGATGAAACTATTCCATTAATCTTCGAATACACAAGAACCGCGTAGATCGGAGAGAGTCAGAAAACAACCTGGGGTATGGATTTCTGATCTCACCTAATAAAGATGTTAATCTTTTAAGGTATACCAACTGATTACGTATGAGGTAGTGATACAAGGTATCGACTCCCTATTATGACAAAGTGTCATGAGTCCGAAATGGATTCCATGTATATCAACAAGTTTGGATACTAGTTGATGTACCATAAGACATTGTGCCTATTGGTACTTTATAAGTCTTCAAGGAAGACATACATGGAAGGCAACATACCAACGTACTAAGCTAGGCTTGTAAAGAAAAGGTAGAGTTATCAACATTGTGTTGATTCCGACGAAACCTTTTACATGTTGCCATTGTAAATCCATTTGGATAATGCTTGCTAAAGCTGTGTATTTCATTTATGAAATATGACAGCTTAACGGAAAATCGCTTTCCTGAAAAGGAAACCTTTCGGAGGATGTTTATAACATCCTGTCGGTTTTGTCGTACCATAACAAGCAAACAAGGTTTGCAGGTTATTCGATCCATGTTTGGATTGAAGCAAGCATAGATTCTTGGAATTATCGTTTTGATGTAATCATAAAGGAGTATGATTTAATTCAAAACAATATGATTCTTGTGTATATAAAAGGGTTAGTGGGAGTGCACTGACATGAATGTCATGTAAGATAATGATAATATGTCATTTCTTGGAAATGATATTCCCATAAAATAATCGGTTAAAGCTTGGCTTTCCTGATAACGACTATGAGTCGTAACAAGGTACTATACAATAGTATAACGGTACAGTGAGCTGGAAATCTTCCAAGCAAGATACTGTTGCCGGATAAACAACAAATGCGGATTATTGCTGCAGCTGAGGCAGCAATAGAAGCCATTTGGATCGATAATAAATCTAATTAGATTAGATATAGTTCTGTTAGCGGCTGAGCTAGGCGTCAGCACAGGCTAAGGAATTAAAGGTCTCATCGACGATCCAGATATATACTTCTATATTCATCTGATTCGTTCGGATCATACATCGTGGCGATGTGGTGATCGTATAAATCGCGTCAGACGATAATCATGGAAATCCGCTGACGAAAACCTTTTCTCAGCAATTTGAGCAAACCGTACATAGTTCGGGTGTTAGACACTCGAGTGACTGGCTATGTGCCAAGTGGGAGATTGTTGGATAATATGACCCATAGCGTCACTATTTGTACAGATCACGGTGTTGTTGTACAAATTAACTATGTGACAAAGGAGATTGCACTCTTATCATTTGTGATTAGATCACCTTAGATGTATAAATGATTAGAGGTCCCTATGATTAGTTCCTGGATTGAGAATGATATGAGACAGTATCAGTCCACGAAGGATTAATCATTAAATATCCCTAGCCGGAGTATTATCGAGACAGGACATCGATAATGCGGAATAGGCTAGTATTGCACTTGTGCGCGTTGTGAGGGCACAACGGCATAGTTCTCATATATTTAAGTATTGGATACTTATGCAAGTGCGATAGGAGGTTGTGTTTCACCGATGGTACGGGAAACAGCTTCGCTCTGGATAGACCCCTCGGAATCCCATTGGTATTATGACTATGTGTCTATGGGAGTCCGACATCAGGGTAGGTGTATTTGGTCTTAACCTGAGACTTGCACCGCTAATGCTTACGACAATCAATATACTTTAGTTGAGGTCGTCTAGGACTCTAACCGGTTCTATGTACGCCAACTGCTGGGTATATTGAGAATCGTAGAGTATTGGGTGTGATGTCAAGACGGAAGTATCACTTCAGTCATAGTGGAGATGATGTCACGCAGGATACGGTATTAGTGCTCTTAAGTGTTGCGCAACCATCGGGATATTATGACTAGGTCATGCATATCCGATTATAGAGACTAGTTACCAGACATCCGACATGTGCTTCGGACGGGGCAGACACTTATCCAGCCCCAGCCCTAGCACGTGACTATCCGATACTGGGCCGATATACACAATACTTGGTATACTACGCTTGATACAGATCTTAAATATTCTTAGATGAATATGACCGGAGAATTGGGTAGACTTCGTGCTTTGCTAGAAGCCGATCGTGTCTGTAAATCGGTAGAACGTAGTACTTGGTACGTACGTGATTCGGATACTCCGACGACCGTATTTACTACCGAATTATCCGGGGATCTCATGGGTCGCTTCCCAAAGATTCACCGATGACGTATGACTCGCACTTTTATTAATCTGGGATTAATATGATGAGAGAGAAAATTAATCTGGGATTAATTACAGAGATATTTTATCTGGGATAAAATATCAATTTAAAGAGAGAGAATGATTAATTTGGAATTAATCGAATAATTAATATATTTGATATATTAATGAAATTGGATTTCGACGCGGAATTAAAATTAGATTTTAATTCGGGCGAGCGAATTAATTTAGAATTAATTCGTTAGCGACGTGAATAGTGATTTCGCTGGCGTAATCATTTAATTACGACGCGACGGAAAATTCGTTAATTTAGAATTAGCGAATCCGAGCCCGAGATTATTTGCGAGCGCATTCGCATTTCGAATTCGAGAGCGGCTCGTCAAATCAAGCGTCAAATCGCTAGTCGCATCAAGCGTCAAATCACTAGTCACTTTGAGTGATGTGACTTGACAAGAATGATTGATTGATGTGATTGATGGTGATTGATGGAAGTTGTTGAAGCATTAAGTGCTTCACTTTTTCCAAATGAAAAAGTGGTATATGGTTTTTATTATTTTGGAAATAAATACACCTAATACTTTTTTACTTTTCAACAACTCTCTCTCTCTCACGTTGGAAGAAACCTTTTCTTCCTCTCATCTCACGCATTTTCTTCTTATTCTTGAGGCAGTCCACTGCCGTGAAACATAAGGGAAAATGGGGAAGCAAAGTGTGGTTTTGTGGCAAAACAAGAGTGCTAGCACACTCCGGGATCAATGCGAAGGTGATAGGGAAGTCCCCCCATGAGTTGGGAACCATTTCGGAAAGCTTGGAGCTTGATTTTGGTGACCAAAACCGAACCAGTGGCTGTGTTTTACTGCTACTGCGTGAGCAGTTCATGAAGGGCAGTGAGCTCGTTTTTGTTGCCCAAATCGTCTCTCAACCGCTCGATGTAAGTATTCCACAACTTCGTCGTTGTATTCGCTTGTTTTTCATGCTTAGATTTGATCTTGGGACCTATAGAAAATCCAACATCTGCCATATCATCCTCAAAAGTGGGGACATCATCCCCCGATCTGACCGAGGCACTTCCTGCCTTGTATTTTCTGAACTTCCCCCAGTACGAGACCCAGCTATACCAGCCACAGCAGTAGTCAATGCCTTAACTGTTCAGTGATTTTTGCAAGACTGTTCTCTAACTGATCCTTCGGGACACCTCATTATCTGATTCACTCATGCTTTCAACTGTTCTTTTAGTGAGTCTGGTTCCTTCTCTAACCCAAACGGTATCTATGGTGTCTTTTTAGACACAGATGGTGTCAACAAGGTATATGTATGCATGATGTGCATAAGAAGTATATAACATATACTAAATCAAATAAAATTCTCAAACAAATCGGCCTATTATCATTTTAGAAGCTTTTGGGACAACTGTCATAAGAGTGAACCTGTCCCAGTTTAAATGGCCCAACGAGTTCATGTCTTATGGCAAAGAGCCCAACTAAATCCAAATGATAATATTCCGAACACACTCATAAAATGGTCCATCGTTATTTAGAAGCCTTTTGGCCCAATTGTCATAAGATATGTTCTTGTCCCAGTTTAAATGGCCAAACAAGCCCATATCTCATGACAAAAGACCCAGATGGATTCAAATAGCAATGTTCCCAAACATAAGCATACAAGGAAGATATTATAAACATAAAATAATAACTTCTACCGTGTGGCCCACCATCATTTCAGAAGCTTTGGGCCTAATTGTCATAAGATACGACCTGCCCCAATTTAAATGGCCCAGCAAGTTCGTATTTTTGACAAAGAGTCCAATTCATCCAAATGATAATGGTCCTAAAGCACAAGGAAATATTTGTTATAGGCTATACAACCCGGTCTACGCATGGGTTCGTGGGAGTATGGACAAAGGCTCTCATCGCGAATGATGGCCCACAACTAGGTCTCCCCAATCAAGGGTTCGAGCAACCAAGTGAGCACACCCTTTTTTATACACTAAGGTACGTGCCAATGATCTATGGTGTGTGACAGACTGTCAAATGGATTTCCCGTTGTAGATTCCCCAGAGGGAAGGTGGAGCGAGGCTCACTTAAATACCCAAGCCTCTTAAGCTCTTATCGCTTGGTGTCAGGAATAAACAACGAGTCCTCCAAATTAGTCCATCACAATAGGCTACGAGTAGATGGCTATCTATGTGCCTTCACAGCTTTTCCTTCTAGAAAGGTAGTGAGTGAAGGAAGACACCAAACCATTACCTAGCCTCAAAATGCCTTTGATTACAACCCCCATTTCACACATTTATAGACACGGTTAATTAAAGCATAAATCTATACATTACAAGGCATTATTTCGGGGCCGATTCTCTATCCCCAGTGGAGTCGCCAGACTGTGGGAACACAGAAACTGGACGACGCATGCTGTTCCAGGCTTGGTGGCCTAGTTGGGAGTACGGAGTAGCCAACGGAGGACTAAACCGGAGAATAAGAGAGTCCCCACCCGGTGTGAACCGGGAAAAAGATTTAAGGCTGCACTCACCCCTCGCAAGGGAAGACCTCAAACCATTGGGTTCGGAATGGTCCCTTACTTATGCAACTTGTAATGTAAAGATTTATGCAATGATCCAACCAAGCCTATGACATATATTTCCAAGTGCACCACAATCCTAGATTCACATGCTTAAAAGTATAGTTTACGTCTAACATACATGAAACCAAATCTTATTGCCAAATTCACATGCTCAAAGGTAGGCCTTTGCAACAACAGGCACATAACGTCATAAGAATTCAATCATTCATGTAAATATAAACACAAACAGTCATGGTAACATTTGCGTGTAATGTAAAGGAATCAAAATGACGACAAATAATATTGTAGGCGCATAACAGAAATAGATAACTAGAGAGGTAATACAAATGCATAACGTAAAAAAGGGGTAACTATGTGCTAAGATGGACATGTCGTAATGTGATGCAAGAGGATCTGTTTACCGTGTGCATTCGTGTAGCATTCGTAGACGCGTTCGAACAGTAAACAGAAGGTTCTCGTTCGAGTAGCGTTCGTAAACGCGTTCGAACGGAAATTAAACAGAATGCTCACGTTTGTATGGCGTTTGTGAAAGCGTTCGAATGGAAATGAAACAGAATACTCATGTTCATGTGGCGTTTGTGAACGCGTTCGAACGGAAATGAAACAGAATACTTACGTTCGTGTGGCGTTTGTGAACGCGTTCGAACGGAACTGAAATAGAATGCTCACGTTCGTATGGCGTTTGTGAACACGTTCGGACGGAAATGAAATAGAATACTCACGTTCATGTGGCATTTGTGAACGCGTTCGAACGGAAATGAAACAGAATACTTACGTTCGTGTGGCGTTTGTGAACGCGTTCGAACGGAAATGAAACAGAATGCTCACGTTCGTATGGCGTTTGTGAACGCGTTCGAACAGAAATAAGACCTGGTGCATGATAAGGCAAAATACATGCGCGTTCGAGTTGCGTTCGTAAACGCGTTCGAACGGGAACAGACCTGATGCATGAAATGAGACGCAATACCTAAATGAAAAATAGTACAATGCGAGGCGCGGCGAAGCATCGTGGTAAAGGATTTTAACCTCTTCAATTAGGGGACCTCTCATCGCACTTACTAAGCCAATGCGCTCAATCGCATCATGCATACAAACATAAAGACAATCATATCAAACTAAGTATGCCCGATTGAGCGTATCTTGCATTCAACCGGACACACATCAACTGGCGCAGCAAAGCATCGTGGTAAAGGGCTTTAACCCCTCCCCATAGGGGATCTTTCATTCCACTTACTAAGCCCATGCGCTTGATTGAACCATGCATAAAAACATAAAGACAATCCTATCAAACTAGGTATGCCCGATTGAGCGTATCTTGCATTCAACCGGACACACATCAACCGGCGTGGCAAAGCATCGTGGTAAAGGGCTTTAACCCCTCCCCATAGGGGATATTTCATTCCACTTACTAGGCCCATGCGCTCGATTGAACTATGCATAAATAAACAACATACAGAAATCAAGTGACGAGAAATAAATAACCCAAAGCAACACAAAACAAGAGAGGGTGCCGTTTACTCAAGTGGTACGTGGAGTTGTATCCCAAGTACAGACCGCACTACCGTCCATTCGGATTCGGAAACGGAATTTACGTCTGGGTTTCCATCCTATATACCACAAGAGACGACACTCTTCCATTTTATCCAATGCCCACAACACACATCACATTCATAACACATACATATTTATCTACTCAAGGGCCGCAACATGCATTTGAACGTCATAATCATGCGAATAAAGCTCAATGAATAGTAAAAAAAATGAAACTGAAAACAAGTGTAAAAAATACCCTCAGGTCTAACCTTTTTTTTCCAACTTTCGGGCTTGCGTTTCGCGGGGATCGGAAGGGTAAAGCTCCTCAACTTCTCCGGTTCACTGGTTTAGCGTCTTAGCTCACTGTTTTACTATTTTGCTCGCTGTCTGGTCTCCGTTTTGCTGCTGTTTTCGCTGTATTTCTGCTCACTGTTTCAGCTCACTGTTTCAGGTCATATTCTTCTGTTTGTGTGGACTGTTTGTGCAGGTTTGTCTGTGATTTTTTAAGGGTTAGATATGCAGTTTTTGCTCACTGGTTTGGGGTATTTTGGGGGCTGTTTGATGGACAAAACTTGGGCAGATGGCTGCTATTTTTGTGAGTCAGTTTTGGGTGTGTAAGGGCGCTGTTCTGATTGTTTTTTATGCGTTGATGTTGCTTCTGTTCTGGTTGAGATTTGCGTGAGTTGTGATGATGTTTTAGATGTTATTTTGGTGATGGTGATGGATGTTGAAACTCGGTAATGGAGGGGAGGCTAGGGGTTGTGTTCACGGCCAAGAGAATGAGAGATCAAGAGAAGATTTTTGCTTTGGCCGAGAGGTTGATATCTTCTAGGGTTAAGGTCTTGTGATTTGCATGTGAATGAGGGAATATGTTGATGTCTTGGGCGTGTATTAGAGAGATTCGAGAGAGGAGGTGGCTAGGTTAGTGCATGTTTATATAGAAGAGAGCTAGGGGTTGCCCTTGTCTCACAAGGAAGAGATCTATTTTCCAAATTAGGAGTGATAGGAATGGTATATACAAGATTGAGGGGGGACAAAATATTTTAAATTAGGAAGTCAACTAATTTAAATTGGTAGATGTCTTATTAGATTAGGAAGTCAAATATTTGATTGGCTTTAATTGGTTAGGATTGATTTTAATTAGGCATATCTTATTTTAATTTTAGTATATGAATTATTTAAATTAGGCATGATTTTAGTTTAAGTTGGTAATTGTTTATTTTATGTTTGGTATATGTTTTATTTAATTATTTAATTAATTTAATTATTATCTTATTTAGTTAATTTTTTAATTAATATTTATTTATTTAATTGGGATGTGTTTTATGGGCTTTGGGGGGCTAATTGGGCTGGGGTGCGAGGCTAGCAGCAAAACCAGAAATACCGACTCCGTTCGAACGCCAATTCGAACGAGGCACGAACATCCGCAATCTGCCTGACGTTCGAACGAAGTAACGAACGCAGCACCAACGAAGACAGTGAACTTGTGAAACAAACTTGATGACGCACTTATTCTGAATTTCCCCTTCCGACCTCCGTTTCCCGCAATATCCTTAGCTAAAAAAAGTAGTGCCTCCAACTGAGACTCATCATCGGGTTTCACATGCGAAAATGCAATGCCTACAACCATACTGAGATTGATGTCGCAAGTAATGCCAGCACTGTGGCATCAGCGATATTAAGAACTAGGTCAGGACAACGTCATCAGCTCACTCTACGTGAGCCCGAATAAGTTTCATTCGCTATAAATATATTATTATTATTATTTAATATATGTATATATTTTTTTACATTTGTTTTGTTTTCATTTTCAGTGGGAAAATTGTGTTAGACATTATGACCCATAGCGTCACTGTTTTGTAAATGATATTGTATTATTGTACAAAATTAACTATGTGATAATGAAATTGCCTTTTGCCGTTTTGTAAAATTATTTACTTTGATATATTAATGGCAAAAGTCCATATGATTAGTTCCGTATTGAGATGATATGAGACAGTATCAATATAAAAGGTATAATCATTAAATATCCCTAGTCGGAGTATTGTCGAGATCGGACATCGATAATGCGGAATAGACTAGTATTGCACTTGTGCGAGTTGTGATGGCACAACGGCATAGTTCTCATATATTTAAGTATTGGATACTTATGCAAGTGCGATAGGAGGTTGTGTTTTACCGATGGTACGGAAAACAGCTTCGCTCTGGACAGACCCCGCGGAATCCCATTGGTAGTATGTCTGCGTGTCTATGGGAGGCTGCATCAGGGTAGGTGTGTATGGTCTTAACCTGAGACTTGCATCGCTAGTACTTGCGACAATCGGTAAACTTTGGTTTTGGTGGTTCAGGGCTTTAACCGGTTCTGTGTACGCCTCTTCTGGGTTTATCGAGAATCGTAGTGTACTGGATGTGATGTCAAGATGGAAGTATCACTTCAGACATATGGAGATGATGATCACGCAGGATACAGAACTAGTACTCTATAAAAGGTTGCAACCGTCGGGACAATATGACCAGGTCAGGATTGTCCGATTTAAAGAGACTAGTTGTTTGATATCCGATATATGTTTCGTACGGGGCAGACACATTTCCAGCCCCAGGCCTAACATGTGATCGTCCGATACTGGATCGATATACGCAATACTACGGTATACTACGCTTGATATAGATCTAATATTCCAGTAAGAATATTTCTGGAGAATTGGGTAGGCATGGCGCTTTGCTAGAAGCCAACCTTGTCTTGTAAATCGGTAAAAAACGTAGTGCGAGGTACGTACGTGTTTGGATTATCCAACGACCGTATTTACTGCCAACATATCCGGAGATCTCTTGGGTCGCTTCCTGAAGATTCACCTATGATGTTTGATTCGAACTTTATAATCTTGGATTAATTACGGAGAAACTTTATCTTGGATAAAATGCCTTATTAGGAGAGAGAGAGAGATCGATTAATTTGGAATTAATCGGTAAAATAATATATTCGATATATTATTAAACGAAATTAGATTTCGACGCGGAATTAAAATCGGATTTTAATTCGGGCAAACGAATTAATTTAGAATTAATTCATTAGCGAACTGAATAGTAATTCCGCAAGGCGTAATTATTTAATTCACGTCGCGACGGAAATTCGTTAATTCGGAATTAGCGAAACCGAGCCCGAAAGTGTTTGCGGACACATTCGTATTTTGAATCGAGTGGTATCCGCAAATCGCATCGCGATATCTCATTACTTGATACGAATAGATGATGGATGTATCTAGTCACCTTAAGGGATGATACATTATCTCTATTCTCAAAGTGTGGTAATGATGGCAAATGATGGGTTTCATTTTGGAGGGAAAACGTTTCACGGTTTTTGAAGGGTTTTTGATTAAAAAATTGATTTTTGGTATTTGATATCAATTCTTTTATTTTTTCATTTAGTGACTCACGGTTTTAGAAACCTTTTGAGAACAAAAATAAAAGATACATCATCCTCTCCTCTCCTTCTTCCTCACGAAGGTCGTGAGCTTCATCCATGGCAGAAACTTGTTTTCTCCATTTTTGCTAGCACAACAAGGGATCAAAGGAGGTGATAGGGAAACGCATTTGGAGCTTGGAATACTAGAAGATTTGAGGCTTCTCACACTGAAGTTCTTGGCCGAAAACAGCCCCAAGATTTGCAACTTCTATCATTCTTGTTCTGGCCGCATATCACCCACCTTGGAGGCTCAATGATCCTCTTCACCATTTTCGTCACAAAACTTTGTAAGTATGTTTCCGCCATCCTTCTAGCTTTGCATGTATGTTATTTGTATTTTTATGGCTTAATCTTTCTTTGGGACTAATTATAGAAACCAACAAATTGAGCAATCCAATATTTATGCACGCAAAATGCTTAAGATTTTTGAGGAACAAGTGGTTCCAGATGGAGTCTGTTGGAAGAAGGTTCCCTCATAGACTAAGAAATTATATTTTGAAGAGTTTAAGGTATTTATAAACTTTAATTAATTACTTAATATAAAATATTTATAGTTAAAATATAATATTTATAAGTTAATTCAATTATTTTGCATAAATACTTTTGGTGAGATGAGGCAATTAATGCCATGATGCATACTTATGGGAGAAGAATGCGGTCGTTTGGTATAAAAATATGTTGAACGAGATTAAGCAAAAAAGAAGCAATCATGTTTCATAGACGATCCGCTATGTAACAATTTGAAGTAATATTGGGAATCTCCCGACTTTCATATACGTTTAGAATCGGCCTCCCATAACCGATGATGTTTCGTCATCGAAGGAACAGAAATAGTCAGACATACGGGAGGCATCATATCGCATTACGACCATGGTTGTCATCTTGTAAGTATATAAATTGCAAGTAATAAATATTTTTTTAATTACTTATAATTTTTAAGTTAATTATTATTAAATTGTTTGCAAATGAGTAGGAGAAATAACTAGGCCTTCCGCCCAATGCCTTTGAGCTATTCGTGCTGATGAGCGAAAAATATATCAATATTTACCGCCCCTTTTACTTAATATTTTGTATAGTTTCTCGGGTTTTATGAACGTTTTGATGTGTTTTAGTTTATTTTACAGATAAAATAAAATCAAGACTCAATGGAATTAATCAAGACGAAATATGGAACAAATAAGGGCAAAAAATGGACTTGACATTTGGATTTTAGAGGTTGGAAACTTGAAATGGCGTTCTAACGAAGTACAATTTCGGAAATCTTAGCTTTGCGTAATTTTATTATTTTCACTATAACACTCTACTCCGACATCAGATTGAGATGATTCAAGTTCCAGATTAAAGAAGACTCAAGATCTACAACTTTGACGTTCATAATAATTTCGAATTCTGAAGTTTTCATGACCGAAATTGATAAAAACAAATCTGAAAGTGTGTTATGTGTAATTATTAATTCATTTTCAAAACAAAAAAAATTAAAAAAAAAATTGAAAATTGTCAAACTTCCACCAAACATGCTTTGGTGGAGGATTTGGTGCCATGTTTGGTGGAACAATTGGTGGAGAAATTTGTGGAGGCAAAATTTTGCCTATAAATACCAAGCCAATTCATTTGTAAATTTTATACTTTCCTTAGTTTCTTGATAAGGAATTAAGGATTGTATCTTGTGTGTTTTATTTAGTAGTTTTGTAATGTATTTTTATTTTTATTTTTAGTAGTAATAATAGTTTGTGTGTTTTTATTTTCTTTTATGTTTAGTAATTAATTTCCGCTAGGGGAAAGGTAAACCTTTAATATGATAAGGTAGATTAATCTCACTTAATTTATAATATGGAAATTATATTCTAATAATATGGTTTAAAGTTGATACTGCCTTAATGGCTGGTTTTATTTATTTGACATAATGTGACACCGCCTATATGGTCGGTCTTTAGGTGACAAATGATTACCGCCTATATGGCTGGTTTAAATAATAACACCGCCTTTATGACTAGTTTGACTTAATTGGATAACATTGACAATTTCTATATTATAAAAAAGTGAGATTTCTACATTTGAAATATTAAAGGTGGATCCTCTAACCCCCAATATTTTATTTTTATTCCAGGGAAGTGCTGAAGCACAATATTCATAAGTTTAATAATTGATTTTCTTTATATTATGTGTTATGCTTTAGGCTTGTTTATTGAATCTTAACATTAATGCTTCTTGTTGCCTGATCACCAATAAGATTGCTGTGGTAAACTTAAAATGAGTTTGGAAAAGGGATTTTAGGTTTCAGCCTTAGATTCAATAGCTCATGATCTCCCTTAAGGATAGATAACCCTTAATAAATTTCCTTCCAGGATAGACATATACCTGTCGGGCTGGGGTAGCCACAATTGGAACTTAAACTTAATGAATTAAGGTAACTTAGTTAACATAAACATATGATTAATTGGGTTATTTGGGTGTTTGCATCTGATCATCGGAAGAGGCTTTTGTATATTTTCGTGTTCCAGGTTAGCAAACTGATTAATTACACACATATAAGAGAATCAGTTCATCATTAGAATAATCCTGTGTGGAATCAAAACCCTAGATATTTGTGTCTTTTTTTTATTTTCCTTAGTATTTTCTTTTTCTATTTATTTATTTGTTTAGCAAATCCACATTCAACCAACCAATCAAGCAATCATTCCCTTCTTATCCTAATTAGAAACCTGTAAATAAATAGTATCAATAATTAATAACAACAATAGAAATTAAGTTCTCGTGGGATAGATATTTTTATACTACTTGAGCGATACGTGCGCTTGCGTTACGTGTGTGATTTCACCGATCAAGTTTTTGGCGCCGTTGCCGGGGACTTATTTTTCTTGAGTTATTAATTCTGAAGCTATCTATTTTACTTGTATCTAATTTCTTCATTTTTATCTGTAATTTTTATTTCTTTATTTTATATTTCAAGTGGTTGAAAATGGATCTCCAATGGGTGATAAAAGAATTACGAGTTTTACAAGGAAAAGATACACCCCATATCAAGGAGAACGGTATGGTTTTCTGAGGCCTGTTGTCCAGCCCAACTACTATCCTTGGATGTCAGATCCATTCAACACAATATTTTCTCAACAGAACGCAATGGGGAGATGTGAGATGTGTGATGGTAACCACCCGAGCATAAACCACTACTACAATTCAGGGTGGCAGAATTATCAGAATCCTTCAAAGTACGAAGAACCAGCATATTTCACTGAACCTTATTCTTCATCTTATCCACCATCCACTTACAATCTTTATCAAGAACCAGAACCATCAGAATAAGATCGGGTGATTGACATGCTCAAAGATTGGATCAAGAAATAAAACGAAAAAATGGATGAAATGCTTCAGAGACTGGAAGATCAAACGAGACAAATCCAAGAAAACTAGAACAACATACCTCACAATATATTTTCAGATGAAACTGATGAAGCCTTCGAGTACCAAGCATTTCACGATGAGACCTTAACAGGGGAAGAGGCTGAGCAGTATCAAGAGCCAGAGGATTCAGTTTAGGAGCCCGAACCAGCAAAATCTCAATTTGATTTTTATTATTCATCGAAATCTGATGAGGATCAAGAGGCAGAATTGTCTGTACCAACTACAAGTGAGGATGAAACTCTACATCCTCAAAATGAAGATCTTGGAGCATGCATTGCACTGATGTTTGAAGAAGAGCTACATGAGCCATTCATACCAACGACAGAGGATAAAGACCTACAAACAGACATATCTTTACATCCTCAGGTTGACACATATGGAGCATGCATTTCACAGATGAAGAGCTGAACGAGGAAATCCTAAAATACATCTGTGAAGAAAATGTGGAGCAAGATGCAAAAAAAATGGAGGAGCAAATGTCTAAAGATCTCATGCATTCAGGAGAAACATCACTATTTTGGGGAGTACAAATCAAAGATATCGCCCAGAAGCTTGACAGAATGGAAATCCCATTCCAAGTCAAGCACCATACGAGACCTCCTGATTTTCTTTCTTCTTTTCAAGAACCACATAAGCGAAAAAGTTTAAAAAGGTGGCATAAGCACTGAATGAGACAAAATTATTTTTACCATTTTACCTTTGGAAGAGACCCTTCAAAAGCAACGCTCATGGGATTTTCTTTAATCGGACGTCCAAAGCCATGCTAAAACCTCTTTGACGGATGGACTTCAATAACGTCTGGCTAAAGATGAAAAATTTAGCGCTAACAGGGAGGCAACTCATGCAAAAATATTATTTTTATTTAAATTTTATTTAAATTTTGTGTATATATGTTGTAGAGATTTTAATTTTGTGTGTTATTTTTGCAGGGAAAAATATAGACGGAGCACTTAAGGCAAAGCAAACCAGTGAAAACGAGGTTATCACGGAAAAAAGTTAGACAAAATCGCGAAGTTAAAAATTCAATTCAGTAGAGACGGCGGAGTAAGGAGTCAACTCTTGATACGCGTCCTAGTGGATATATTTGTCAAATGACTCGATTTTGCAAAAAAAAAAAAAGAAGTTAAATGGCCCCTAAAAGAAATCACGGTAACATTGTTCGTTTATCCTTCTCTTGTTTTGTAACTCATTAAGGACAATACTAGGTTTAGGTTTGGGGTGAGGTTATTTATGTTTATTTGTTTTCTCCATCATTTTTTTCGTTCCTATATGTTTATGTTCTCTGCATGTCATGTGTTTTGCATGTTTTGCGTGTTTTAATTTTTGCATAAAAAAATATATTTATATAGAGAGTCTAATGATGAGATTGTTTGTCTTAGTAAAAATTTCTTGGAAAGGATAAATGATAATTTCACTTTTTTCCTATACTTTGAACCTAATATCTAGGTCAAACTCATATGCACTTAAAAAAATAGTTCTGTAGCAGTTAGATAATAAGGAATTGACAAAGTGACTAGTTGAAATGATCAAGGGTTGATGAATGATCGGTTGCCTAAATATATGTTTCTGTCTGCAGCTATATATGATGTGAGGAATGATGATAAAAAATAATCAAATACACACACACACACACACACACACACATATATATATATATATATATATATATATATATGTGTGTGTGTGTGTGTTGTGTGTGTGTGTGTGTGTGTGTACATTAATAAAAAGTTTCTACTTAGTAACCAGACGTCTTGCCTCAGTAAGCAAAGATTATTCACGTCAAACGATAGAACCTTTAAACATCTGACATCCGAGTAATTAAGTCTGTAGGGGTGTTTTAACACCTAGTACCCTAAAGCCAACTAGTTTGGGAGTCACTGGCCCAAAGCTCGCTACATGGATTAAAGATGTTACCAAAAAAAAAATCACATACCTCACTTTGCGCATTTTGTAGCAGATAATTTTTTTTAGATAGTCAGGTTGGTTTGACCCATTAACTACTGAGAATTGAGACAAACTCACCTAATTAATAACTTAGAATCAAAACTGTTTGCAGAATTATTCACACACACACTCCGAGTCTGATTTAGATACTTTGTTCAAAGGAAATGATCTTAGTTGTAGTTTGTATTTTGAAGGTTCCTTTAACTTTGTTGCTAGACATTCTCTGAGGACATTGTATATATAGCTATTATTTTCTTTTATTTCTTTTTCATTTGTTTCTTTTGTCTTTTTGTTTTTGTGTGCATTTCATTAACGTTTGTGGGTATCATCACTGTAAGCCCTCACGAGACTACAACTCATCCACTAAGGACACATAGGGGTTTAAAGGCTTGTTGCGTACGCTAAATGCAACTTTGATCCCTACGAAAGTGGCTTAGGTTAATTTAGTTTTTATTATTTATTTCATTTTGTTTCCATTTTTTTTGCTCGATGACTAGCAAAATGTTAGGTTTGGGGGTGTGATGAGCGGAAAATATATCAATATTTACCGCCCCTTTTACTTAATATTTTGTTTAGTTTCACGGGGTTTTATGAACATTTTGATGTGTTTTAGTTTATTTTGCAGATAAAATAAAATCGGGACTCAATGGAATCAATCAAGATGAAATATGGAACAAATAAGGGCAAAAATTGGACTTGACATTTTGATTTCCGGGGTTGGAAACTTGAAATGGCGTTCTAACGAAGTATAATTTTGGAAATTTTAACTTTGCGTAATTTTCATATTTTGGCTATAACTTTCTAATCCGATATCGGATTGAGGTGATTCAAGTTCCAGACTAAAGAAGACTCAAAGATCTACAACTTTGACGTTCATAATAATTTTGAATTCTGAAGTTTTCATGACCGAAATTGATAAAAAATTCTGAAAGTATGTTATGTGTAATTATTAAAGTCATTTTCAAAACAAAAAATAAAATAAATTGAAAATTGTCAAACTTCCACCAAACATGCTTCTATGTTTGGAGGATTTGGTGCCATGTTTAGTGGAGCAATTGGTGGAGAAATTTGTGAAGAAATTGGTGGAGAAATTTGTAGAGGTAAAATTTTGCATATAAATTCCAAGCCAATTCATTTGTAAATTTTATACTTTCCTTGGTTTCTTGATAAGGAATTAAGGATTGTATCTTGTGTGTTTTTATTTAGTAGTTTTGTAATGTATTTTTATTTTTATTTTTAGTAGTAATAATAGTTTGTGTATTTTTATTTTCTTTTATGTTTAGTAATTAGTTTCCACTGGAGGAAAGGTGAAACCTTTAATATAATAAGGTAGATTAATCTCACTTGATTTATAATATGGAAATTATATTCTAATAATATGGATTAAAGTTGATACCGCCTTAATGGCTGGTTTTATTTATTTGACATAATGTTACACCGCCTATATGGTCGGTCTTTAGGTGACAGATGATTACCGCCTATATGGCTAGTTTATGGACAAATAATAACACTGTCTTTATGGCTGGTTTGACTTAATTGGATAACATTGACAATTTCTATATTATAAAAAAGTGAGATTTCTACATTTGAAATATTAAATGTGGATCCCCTAACCCCAACATTTTATTTTTATTCTAGGGAAGTGATGAAGCACAATATTCATAAGTTTAATAATTGATTTTCTTTATATTATGTGTGATGCTTTAGGCTTGTTTATTGAATCTTAACCTTAATGCTTCTTGTTGCCTGATCACCAATAAGATTGATGTGGTAAACTTAAAATGAACTTGGAAAAAGGGATTTTAGGTTTCAGCCTTAGATTCAATAGCTCACGATCTCCCTTAAGGATATATAAGCCTTAATAGATTTCCTTCCAGGATATACATATACCTGTCGGGTGGGGGTAGCCACAATTGGAACTTGAACTTAATGAATTCAGGTAACTTGGTTAACATAGACATATGATTAATTGGGTTATTTGGGTGTTTACATCTGATCATCAGAATAGGCTTTTGCATATTTTCGTGTTCCAGGTTAAAAAACTGATTTATTACACATATATAAGATAATCAATTCATCATTATAATAATATTATGTGGAATCAAAACCCTAGATATTTGTGTCTTTTGTTTATTTTCCTTAGTATTTTCTTTTTTGTATTTATTTATTTATTTAGCAAATCCATATTCAACCAATCAATCAAACAATCATTTCATTCTTCCTTTAATTAGATACATGTAAATAAATAGTATCAATAATTATTAACAACCATAGAAATTAAGTTCTCGTGGGATCGATATTTTTATACTACTTGAGCGATACATGCGTTTACGTTACATGTATGATTTCATCGATCACGTGCATACACAAATGAAGAAGAACGAAGAACACCCGTTCGTTGATCAGCGATCTTTGGACGTGCATGTGACGTTTTATATATTTTTATTTTAAGTTGTATTTTTTTACTTACGTAACTTTTAAAAAAATTATTACGGTGTAATATGAATTATATTCTCAGAAAATCGCTGTATAGCTCTCCAGGACCAGCTGATGCAGACTAAGGAGTTGACAGATGAGGACCGGCTATTTTTTAAGATTTCTGGAGGGGAGAAGAAGAATCATGTCTACGATCTGGTCTCTCAGTATATACTTAAGGGTAGTTCCTCATCTTCTGCTGCATCGGCTTCACAGGCAGTAATGCATGAGGAGATCACTATGCTAAGACAATATATATAACAGCAGTAGGATCAGATGCAATAGGAGCAGGAGCGGATGCAGTTGCATATGTTGGGGCGGTTGTGGGACCCCTAGGGTCGAATCGGTGCCTCGCGCAGCGAAAGTGAGGCTAACTCGCAGATATCAAGAAGAAATAATTTAATGGAATACTATATTCCATTACGAGTGTATAGGAAAAAATAGGGGCCGAATCAGAGTTCAGAAACCTAAAAACGAGAGAAAATAAGTTTTAGCGCGAGCAGTGCACAACGCGCGCATTGACCTTTTTATTTTTTGTTAACTGAAGCATCAGTTCTTTGGAAATTTTCCAGAGAGCTGATGCAAACTTCTAATCTTCCCTAAACACTTTTAAACACCTAAAATTAATTTTTAATATCAAACACTAACATCAACAAATATTATAGAACAAACATCATATTTTTAAATATCAAATATTTTTACAAAAACATAAATTTACTTTAAATATGTACTTGCGTAAATTTTGAATCCAAAACACAAATTAAATTAGAATCCCACATGAAATGACTCATAAATAATTCTAGGTCACTTAAAGGTGGTCAAGTGATTCTAGAATGGTAGTCATAGCTCCAAGCTTTCATCTAGAATTCCAAATTCTATTTTTAAATTTATGTCCAACATAAATATTTTGACCCAATCACAAGAAAAATGTGTTTATACTTCCAAAGTATTCATACACCATTAATTAGCTTAATTTCAACATCAAGCTATTTTATTATATATCCGATACATAATTCAGTACTATATGTCTCACTAATGATAATTCACTAATAAAAACATAGCTTTTTGAGAAGATCAAACTTACCTAGCAAACTTGATTTCAAGATCCAATCTTCTTCTCCTTGTTGAAATATTATGGAAAACCTCCAAAGCTAGCAAGCTTGGTTCTAAGATCCAATCTTCTTCTCCTTATTGTTGTAGAAAATTCCCAAAGCTAGCAAGCTTGGTTCCAATATTCAATCTTCTTCTCCTTGTTGTTGTAGAGAACTTCCAAAACTTCTTTAACAAAAACTTTTACATGGGCTAATTTCTCTAACTCTTGATTGTTTTAGCTTTCTCAAGCTTGATTAAAAACTTGCTCAAGCTTGCTTTTTCTAGCAAAATTTAGGGAATTTTTAATTAAGAAAAGTCTTAATCAATTTTTAGGTGAGCTTAATCCAATTTGTCCAAATATGTATAATTAGGTGTGGCTAATCACCTTTGTCTAGTACTTTGATTTAATTCAATTAAATCAAGACAAATACACTTATTATTACATATTAGTAATTACCAAAATATCCTCCAATGGTAAAGATATTTATGAAATTACAACAAAACCCTTGTGTCATTTTGGATTAATCCAATTGGATCAAAGTAAATAATTAATGTTATCCAATAATACTTAATTATTTTAGTTGATAATTATAATATCAAATATTATTTATTATAAAAAATTATCGGCTACCCAAGTACTCAATGAGTACACTTAATATTGTGGGACTCTCTAAGTCCAGACACATTCGTCATATAAGCCTAGTTTATATGTACGCAATTCGGCCACCTCCGAATTTTCAAAGATTACGAATGACCTTTCTGAACTATACAAGTTGAGGTCATCACATATGTTTAAAAATCCCTCCATCATAGACTATCTGAGTTGGTTTATGAGACGCACATCTCATGTTGTATGTCCACGATTCTTTAAAACTAATCAGAACACCATTTCTGATATATCCGATCCACCCTAGGTTATCGACTTTGGATAAAGTCTTAAGAATCATGACTTACTCACATGGATACCTAAACCCCTTATGGTACATATACGGGCCGACGAATCCTATTTTGATATGCACTTGATTAACGAGTGTATCGATCCACACCCAACGAACATCTAACGGTCAGACCATGAAAGGTCTCTGACATATATGGCATCAAAATGTCGAGGATCACAATAAAATCAATGTTATCTTATAGTCAAATGATCACATATGCTACTCGACTCGAGGAGATTCCTATTGACGGTGGTGTGTACTTCCAACTATTATAAATCACTTGTGAGTCATTAAGTATTCGCTCCAATGAATACCCACATGTTTATACGAGCTTCCCAAGCTCATGGTACATCGGGTTAAACTATTGGAACTCTAATTCCAATATACGACATGTTAGTCTTCTAGGTTATAAGAATTCGACCATATTTCAAAACCAGCGAATAAAAATATTTACTTTAAGAATACTTTATAATAGTAATACTATCACAATGTCGAACCACCTAATATTCAGTATTATTACATGACTATTCTAAGGTCGATGTTATTCTCTGCATATTTATATATCAATATAATATGTATAATGAAATTACCATTAATAAGGTTAAAATGAAAATGTAGTTATTTTATTAATAAATAATAGAATATAATGTACAATACATTATCCGGATTGACGCTTTAAGCACCAACTCCAACAACATATGCGACAACAGCAGTAGCATATGCAGAAGCAGCAGGAGTAGATACGGCAACAGCAGAAGCAAATGCAAAAACAGCAAGAGCATATGCAGAAATAGTATGAGCAGATGCAGTAGCATATACGACAGCAAGTCTGATTAGCTTTTTTGTTGATGCAGCAGCAAATGCAGTTGCCTAATGATAGTATTCCTCCTCCTAGTGTGTAGCACATTTTGTTTAATGTAATACAGTTAATAAAGTAATACATTAATTTGTTTTTAATTATTTATTTATATAATAAATTTTAATTTAAAAATAAAAAATAATTTAATTGAAAAATAAAATAAAAAATATATTATATAATATACTTACCGACCGAATATTACATCGGTAGATTCAAGGACTAAGCGACTGTTATTTCGATCGATATAGTAAATATTTACCGACCGAATAATATCGATCGGTAATATTTTGAGTAATCACCAACCGAGATTCATATATTTAACGATAGATTATTTCTCATATTATGTCGATAATCATTCTATAATAATACCGATAAAATATATTTGGTCTGTAATAGGTCGGTAAAATTATCGACTAAATATAATCGATCGGTACATGTTTACCGACATGATAAGTACCAAAATAATATTTCGATCTGTAATATAATATACCGATCGAATATTTTTTTTATCGACCAAATATTATTGTTTTCTTATTATGATGTAAAATACTCGAATAAGAGAAAGATTACTATAACTTTTATGTTATTCCACTTTTATTCGAAAATTTTTATTCACCAACATTAGTCAATGTAGGAAGTTTAGGTTGGTCCTATAATTATCAAGTATCTTAAGTAGATTTTAAGTATGAATTCAATTTCGAATCGGTTATGGAGAATATATAGTGCACAAAATTTATATGGTTAGGTTATATATTCTAATTAGGCTTCAATTTTAGGATTTTTTAAAATATTATATTCAAGCTGAAATAGTCATGTAATAAGCATCATTTGTGACGATTAGGTTATATGTTCTAATTAGACTTGAATTTTAGGATTTCTTAAAATGTTATATTCAAGCTGAAATAGTCATGTAATAAGCATCATTTGTAAGGATATTATTAATGATTTCATTATCCTTAAAAAAATATCTCTTGTTTCTTGTATATGTTGTTGATGGGGATTTCTGAGACTAAGGTTTTTGAATAGTTCGATAAGGGCAAAGAGGGAAACTCCAATCATCCAGAGGACATAGCATGATTTAGTTCTTCGAGACCGGCAACGAATGAGCCGAGACTGACCACAATAGCCTGGTTCATTTCTACCCACTCCTAGGATCGGAATTGTTGACTCGGATATTGTGGATCAGGTCGGAAGTGGCAGGGGTAGCTCAGCCCGTTATCTGACTGACCTCCTGAAGACCGATATGGGATCGGAACAGCTAGATTTTCCCTCCAAAATTCTCACGTTCGAAATTCAACAGGCTGTCATCATTAATGAAAAGGTCTGACGACGTACTTTTACTGCGTGATGTGACAGGAATTCAGAGAGTAGGTTTTGCTTTCGGCAATGGCTGTTTGGGGAAGGGAACTTGTCAAATCGCTGAAAATCCGCAGACCTGCAGGGCTGGCGTCATAAATATATGAGAACAGTGCCATGTATTGGGTAGTATATAAGGGAGGGTTGATCACATTTGTAAATGGGACAAAATTTTTAATTTTAGAACTACTTTTAAGAAATAGCACAACCTGCTCGGTTTTATTAGAGCTTCACCAAAACAGGTCGGCTGAGCTCGGTTTAGCAATAAAAGAACCCCCTCACCCCACTTTGTGACCATGGATGTAGGCTGGACAAGCTCCACTGAACCACGTTAAACCTTTTCTTTTCGGTTCTTATGTGTTTCTTGTTTTTTCGCCAAATTCGCTTTTGGTCATCCCATAACCAAACAAATTCACAGTTGCATAAGGTTTGTCCTGGGAGCACTATCCCGATATTGCCGCTGAGACGAAAATCACCTGTCAACAGTTGGCGCCGTCTGTGGGGAAAGAGAAAAAAGTAATTAGCGTGGTAAGACAATGGCGGAAGACGGGAACCAAAGGTCATCGGAGAGTTCAACCACGGAGTGGATGGGAAAAATGAAGGATAGCATAAGAAAGGATAGGGAGGAGAATAAGACACTCATGAAAGCCATGTCGGAGAAGTTGGAAAGGCTGGAAAAGGCAAATAATGAGAGGTTGGAGGCTGGCCCAAGTCGGAGGAGAAATGAGATAGCAGAAGGGAAAATTGTGGTAGACTTGAGCGGCGATAATGAATCCGGGAGGAAAGAGCCACATAGGATGAGGTCAGTGGTGATAGCGAGAGCCCCGCCCACGGAAAGAACATAGGGGAAGAAGAAGAGAGACAAACGTTGGAGTCATCAAGTAACAGCCCACGGTCCAAGAAAAGAGAATGTAGGAAATATGGGAGAGGGGAGCGAGAAGTGACTAGCCATAGCGCACGTCGTGATAGGGGCAACAGACGTGAAGATGTTTGGGGGAGGCAATATGATGATACTGATAACCATATGAAGGCCTGGTTTAGAAAGGAAATGAAAAAGTGGGAGGAAAATCTAAATGTGGGTAAAGGGGATGGTCAAGACGGAGAGATGGCCTCTCCCTTTACAGAAGAAATCTTGTTGGCAGAATTTTCTAGGCGGTTCACAATGCCGTCTATGAATGCATACATGGGTCATAACAATCTTAAATCTCACATTGAGAATTTTGTCCTGCTAATGGAAGTATAGGGAATGGTGGGAGAATCCATCTGCAAGGTGTTCCTTTGACCCTGGGTGGACCCGTAATTATGTGGTTCAGAAGTTTGACTCCAGGGAGCGTCAGTAGTTTCTCACAGCTTATGAAGTCGTTCGTTCTGCATTTCAAAGGAGCGTGTATTCCAAAAAAGACAATAGGAGAGTTGGGTTGATGAAGCATAAGGATGATAAGCCCCTGAAGAATTTTATTGAAAGGTACCACAATTTGGTGCTCGAGGTCGGGCCTATGAGTCAATAGAGGCTCTGGAAAGTCTTAAAGGGGCCCTAAATGTTGGAAGATTATAAACTCACTTGAGGGTCCAGGACGTACCAAACTACGCCACAGCTCTGGAGTTGGCGAGGAAGTTCGTTTTGATGGAGGAAGAGGAGGAAAAAGCCTCCCGGAAGGGAGGGGCACAAAAGGAAAGAGATCAGAAGCCGGAGATGCCACGAAGGCCAGATAGAGAGTTGAGGAATCCTCCTCCTAGACATAGAGAGTTCGGTCCGATGCCTCCCAGCAATGTGCCACAAAAGAGGAGAGTTCAGGTGCAAATAAACCATGTGGCCGGAGGTGTAAGGTACACACCCTTAAACAAACCGATGGCTCAGATCGTGAAAGAAATTCAAGGCAGGGGCCTCTTAATGGAGCCTAATCTGAGAAAGTATCCAGTAGAGAAGAAGAATGAAAAATATTATTGTGTACACCACAATATGAGGGGACATTCGGTAGAAGGTTGTAAGGATCTGCGATAGCAGATGGAAAATCTGGCGCAGAACGGCTATCTAAATGAGTACATAGACCAGGGGGCCGGCGGCCCGGCAGTGCCAAGGGCATAGACAAACATACACCATCACAGGAGGCAGAACACTGGCCGGAGACTCAAACCGGTCAAGAAAGAATTACGGGGGTTGAAGGTAATGTCGTTGGGGTAGTCCTAGAGTATGCAAAGTGATCGGTCGATCCCTATAATGTTCACCAACGAGGATGCCCATGGGGTGATTTTTCCACATGACGATGCGCTAATAATTAAGGCGGTGATAGGGGAGCTGAAGTAGACAGGATCTTGGTGGATCCAGGGAGCGCAGTTGACATAATCTCCAAAGAAGCCTTGGATGGATTGGGGATAGAATATGCGACAGTGACCCAGGATGGGACGCCCCTATACGGGTTCGGGGGAGCAACAGTCGTCTCTCTGGGAAGGATACAGCTGGCCATAACAGTCAGAACTTCCCCACGCACCCGGACGATCATGATAGACTTTACGGTGGTAGACTGTATGAGATGTTACCAAGTCATAGTGGGCTGGCCTTTTATGATGAAAACCAAGTCCGCCATGTCATGTTATTACTTGAAGCTGAAGTTTCCCACCCGGACTGGGATCGGAATTGTGTGTTGAAGTCAGAAAGTCGCCCGGAGTTGCTTTGCCACTGTTTCAAAAGAGACCTTTTGTATCGAGAGGGAAGTCGGAAGAAGAGAATAAGGGAATAGGAGGAGGAGGAAGACTCAGAAGAATCAGATGAACTTCCAGGCGTACGATCTAAGAAGATTGCCCGATTAGGGGCAGCAGAATAGTTGGAGTTAGTTGAACTCTTTGGCCCTGGGAAAATTATTAAGGTAAGAGCAGGTTTGGAAGAAAACCTGAAGCAGGATCTCCTAAAGCTTTTAAAGTGGTACGTATATATTTTCACTTGGGGGCATAGTGATATGCCCGGGATAGACCCTAATTTCATCAGCCACCATCTGGCAGTGGATCTGACTCACAAATCGATCAAGCAAAAATGGAGAATATTCAACCAGGAGCGCTTCGAGACGATAGCGGCCAAGGTGGAAGGATTATTAAAAGCAGGATTCATCATGGAGGTAAAATACCTAGAGTGGGTCTCTAATGTAGTTCTGGTAAAGAAACCAAGTGGAAAATGGAGGATGTGTGTGGACTTCTCCGACCTCAATAAGGCTTGCCCGAAATATAGTTTCCCACTCGATGAGTGGTAAATGTATGACTATTTCCTACTCATTTGACCTAATATTTTGTATAGTTTCTTGAGTTTTGTGAATATTTTGATGCGTTTTGTGTTATTTTGTAGATAAATAAAGTTTCAGGACTCTCTAGAGGTGATTTTGGACTAAAACAGTGAAAAATGACACAAAAGAGCAAAATTGTAAATTGGCGCATCGCGACGTGCTGGCTGCGCCGCGACGCCTAACATGCGCCGCTCCATGTTAACATGCGACGGGTCCACATGTCATAATTGAGAAGTTTGACTTTGCTAACGTGTGCCGTGCCACATGTCACCATTATAGCCGATCTGTTAACGTGCATCGTGCCACGTGTCATCATCCAATGGTGCCGACAATCGCCATCACCACGTGTCGCCATGTGTCACCCCACGTGTCAGCCACGTTATAGCCATGTCAGTAGAAGACCGAGTCAACTTTGCCATATCATCGCCACGTCATCATTAGCCAATCACAGCATACCACATGTCATCATTCTATGGTGCCGACAATCACTATCGCCACATGTCACCACATCAGCGCCACGTCAGCATAATCATTGAGTTTCCAGCCGCCTTACCACGTGTCACCTTATCACCTTATCCATAATGCCATGTGGTAGATAAGAATCTGAAGCCGATGAATCAGAGAGCGACACGTCAGCGCGTCGCGACGCAAGAAGAAACTTGAGATTAAAGGTTTACTTATTAAGTCTTAAGATTAATGCGTCTTGTCAACTGGCCATTAATAAGATTGATATGGTAAATCTAAAATAAACTTGACAAATGAATTTTAGGTTTCAGCCTTATACTTAATAGCTCACGATTTTCTTTGAGGATAGATAACCCTTTAATAGATTTTTTTATAGGATAGACATATACCTGTCGGGCGGGGGTAACCTTTATTGGAACTAAATCTTAATGAATCCAGGTAATTTGGTTGACATAGACATATGGTTTAATTGGGTTATACTGGGTATTTGCGTCTGGCCATCGATACAGGCTTTCGCATAATTTCGTGTTCCAGGTTAGTAAACAAATTTATTACACAAACATGAAATAACCACTTTATCTTTTAAAAGATATTAGAAAGATTCACAACCCTAGATAGTTTCCTAATATTGAATTTTCTTAAAACTACTTTCGTGCAATTTTATTTACTTGTTCTTAAATTTAAAATCATCACCATTTCAAATCAATCAATCAACCTGTTAGATACTAGTAATCATTTGACCTCATAAAATTAATAGATTAGGTATTAAGTCCTCGAGGGATCGATACTTTTTATACTACTTGAACGATACGTGCGCTTGTGTTATACGCGTGTGAAATCACCAGTCAAGTTTTTGGCGCTGTTGCCGGGGACTTATCTATCTTTCACTATTAGTTTTGGGGTTAGATACGTTACTTGTATATAATTTCTTTTTACTTATTGTTTTTTTTTTCTTGTGTTTCAAGTTCTCAGAAACTACATGAGACGAACCAGAAGCTTTGATCTCCGACCGCTCGACCCAGAAATTGAAAGAACCATCAGACAGTTGAGAAGGGAAAGGCGTGAAAGCCAATAAGTTTTAGTCAACATGGAAACTGAACCTTTGGAGGTTGCACCACCAATACCCATTCGAGACAGAACCATTTCGTTGGTCGACGGCTTCATTTCCTGTATTGTACTTCCTCCTTTACTAGTAGATGCGTGTGACATCAAAACATGCATTCAGATGATTCAACAGTCAGTGCAGTTTGGGGGAAAGCAACTGAAGATCCTAATACCCACATCAGCAACTTTCTGGAAGTTTGCGGCACTTTCAATTACAACCGAGTAATTGAAGAAGGAATGAGACTGTGGGTTTTTCCATACTATTGAAGGACAAAGCTAAAGCTTGGCTACATTCACTACGAGCAGTTTCCATCACAACTTGGAACACTTTAGCCACCAAATTTCTTGCAAAGTACTTTCCACCAGCCAGAACTGGAAAGTTGAGGAATGACATCACATCCTTGTACAACAAGATTCGGAAACTCTATACGAAGTTTTGGAAAGGTACAAAGATTTGCTCCGGAAATGTCCTTACCATGAGATTCCAAAATGGCTTCAAGTCCAAACTTTCTATAATGGACTTTCTGGACTGATGAGAACCACAATCGATGCTGCTACCGGAGGAGCTTTGATGGCAAAATGAGAAGATCAAGCCTGGGACCTAATCAAAGAAATGGCCAACAACAATTCCTTGTGGCCAACAGAAAGGAGCATGATCCAAAGATTTACAGGAATTTATGAAAGTGGAGCCAATATAGCAGTCAACGCCAAGATGGATCAGATATGCAAATTTATGGAGACTCTTACCACTGGATCCATAAGTTCACCATATGGAGGAGCACCATAACCAAACCAAATTGAAGAGACGGTGAATTATCTCAACAATTTCAACAGACAGGGGAACAATTCATATTCCAACACCTACAACTCAGGGTGGAGGAATCATCCGAATTTTTCATTGAGCAACAATTCAGGGCAAAAGAACAATCCATCATATGGATTCCAACAGCAGAACTATCCACCACCTGGATTCCAGCAACAGAACAAAATCCAGAATAGGTGAATGAACCAGGAATAGCAGAAGTGCTGGCTCAGTTAAAAAAATATGATGTTATGTTTTAGAGCCAATCTGCTTCCATCAAAGCACTGGAGAATCAAATCGGACAACTGGCCAATGCTCAGAGTTACAGACCGCCATGGAATCTTCCCAGCAACACAGAACCAAATCCAAGGAACATAGGGAATGAGCAATGTTAAGCCATCACCTTGAAAAACGGTACTGAGATCAACAAAGATGTTGGAATCAAGGAAACAATTGAGGAAGTTCCAAAAGATGCAGTTCCACATATAGAGGAAAAAGAAGCAAAGGAAAAAAGAAAAAGATCAGATCACTCCACCTCCACATTTTCCACAGCGACTTCAGAAAAACAAACTGGACAAGCAATTTGCTCGTTTCTTGGAGGTGTTCAAAAAGCTGCACATCAACATTCCATTTGCAGAATCCTTGGAACAAATACCCAGCTATGTAGAATTCATGAAAGACATTCTTTCAAGAAAATGGAGATTGGGAGATTACGAGACAATAGCATTGACAGAAGAATGCAGCACTATCATTCAGAGGAAACTTCACCCAAAGTTGAAAGATCCTGGCAGTTTCATCATTCCTTGCATCATAGAGAACATAACTTTGGTAGGGCTTTATGTGATTTAGGTGCAAGTGTTAACTTGATGCCTTTTTCTATTTTCAGGAAAGTGCAGATTGGAGAAACAATGCCCACTTTAGTCTCTCTGTAACTTGCTGATAGAACACTAGTATTTCTGAGAGGTGTAGTTGAGGATGTGCTGGTCAAGGTTGACAAATTCATTTTCAGAGTAGATTTTATTGTCTTTGATATAGAGGAAGATGCAGATGTGCCAATCATCCTCGGGAGACCGTTCTTGGCTACAGGTCGAACCATTATTGATGTACAAAAAGGAGAATTAACCATGAGGGTACAGGACCAAGAAGTAACATTCAATTTTTCAAGGCCATGAATTTCCCAGATAATGAAAAGAAGGAGGAATGTTTCAGACTTAGTGTAATACATAGTACCATCCAGAATCTGATGAAAGGAAAAGTTCTACTGACAAACTTAAAGTATGTCAACTGCTTGTGGAGCCTGAAGATAATTCGTCTTGTGCATTAAAAAAGAAGATTCTTACACTACAAGCAACATAAGAGAAACAGTTCCACCAGCTCAACAAATTGGAAAAATTTCACAATCAGCCTTTTAAGGATGCCAAATTGTACAAAGAAAAGGCAAGGAAAAGACATGATGAGAAGTTAGTACGCATACAACTGGAACCAGGGCAGAAGGTACTGTTAAACAAATCAATGGTGAAATTCTTCCCATGGAAGCTAAAATCACGGTGTTCAGGTCCATTTGTGATCACCACGGTTTTACCAGACAGAGACGTTGAGATATATGATCCCGACTCCAACAAAACATTCAAGGTTAAAAACAAACGTGTTAAGCACTACTGAGGAGAATCATTTGAGCGAAAAAAAGAAAGTGTCACACTTTCAGATCCAGCCTAACGTTCGAGAAGTAACGTCTAGCTGACGACGTTAAACTTAGCGCTAGCTGGGAGGTAACCCATGCAATCTGTGTATATATTATGATCTGGTGTTTTTATTTTTGTGTGTTTAATTTTTACAGGTAAGTCAATTCACGATGGAAGAAGCTCTCGCAAATCTTCACAAGCAATTCCTTCTCTCCCTCAAAAATCTCTGATGAAAGTATACAAAGCTCGCTTGGAACGGATAAGACTACTAATGATCAAAGGTATTCCAAATTACATTCGTTGGGTAATCGAAGCATGGGTACGATTAGCAGATGAGTATTCTGATTCCTGTAATTCTTATTTACCCGGTTTTAGAAGAAGCATATATGCAAAGAAACGTAGAGCTAAGCAAATGGGTGTTTGTTACAAATGTGCATGCTGGAATTGCAATACTCGTTGTCGTTCTTTAGGAATGGTGCTGATAATCGCGAAGACAAAATTAAATTCATTAGGGATGGCTTGGGTAAGGAGTCTGTAGATGATATATCTTCAACTCTTGAGACGCATCCCAGTGGATATGTTCATATAGCCATTCGCAAATTACATACACAATTCCAAAAATAAAGACAACAGTTAAGTCTCGGGAATTTGACTCAAAAAGACCATGTTTTCCAATTTATAAGAAAATTGGATGGGAAGCTTGTCCCTGACGCATAGACGTCAATCAAGCCGCTACATTTCTTGTACATATTATATCTATTTGTCTTTTCCTAATAATTGTGATTTGTTTTGTTGTTTTCTTTTATTTTCTCCGACATGATCCAGACCTTTTTTACTATCACGATTTATTTTACTGTTAACTAATAATTATCATTTGGCAGGTACTAGTGCTATTATTTTACTCACCCTTTTCAGGTGTTATAAATTCAACTCATCATTGCACTTTTGAAGACATCCAGAGTAAAACATGGAAGCCACTTCAAGAAGACGAGTTGAAAACATCTGTGTGTTTTGCGGAACTAGTGTTGGTGTTAAGCCACAATACGTAGAAGCAGCACAAGAATTGGGTCGAGTCTTAGCTGCAAGGAATATGCACTTAGTATATGGCGGATGCAATCTTGGACTTATGGGGATCGTTTCAAAAGCTGTACAGAAGGGAGGCAGTCACGTTTTGGGAATCATCCCAAAACCCTTGGCAGAAGCAAATCTTATTGGACCATCAAACGGAAAGGAACTGATCGTGCCAGGTATGTCTGAACGATTGGTAGAAATGATTAACCGTGCTGATGCTTTTATTGCTTTGCTAGGTGGCTTGGGTATATTGGAGGAAATTTTTACAGTGTTATCTTGGGCGAACCTGAACATACACCAGAAACCGCTTGGACTGTACAACGTTGAAGGATTTTATGATTTTCTTTGTGTATTTCTTGATGATGCCCTGAGAAATGAGTTCGTGACAAAACCTATGAAAGAACTCATCTTCACTGCCAGAACTGCTCTGGATCTAATTGACCAAATCTTAGCCTATGAAACATAAATTGACCCTATCCTTTCAAAGATAAATTGGTCCGAGGACGATCGTGGTAAGAGGTTTCGGATTAATCTGGATCTTAACCTTTGACTTTTCGTGTAGAATTTCAGTTAACCAGGTACTATCTTCTAAACTTTTCTTCTACTGTTTAAGACATTGGGGACAATGTCTCATTTAGGTTTGGGGGAGGGAATTAGTTGATCAGTATCATATTTTTAGTTGTGTGTTGTTTTTATTTTTAGTCCATAATTTTTCGAAAGATACAAAAAAATTGAACAATTTTCAAAAATTATAAAAAATATTTTGCGTTTTTGTTTTTATTTTGATTAAAAAGGTGAAATTGATGAGAGATAGCTATGTAAGGAGTTCTCACTCCTATACGTATTTCAACTCATTTTGTGTTTATTTCATTTTGAATTATTTAATTTGTAAATTCTCCATAAAATTGAGTAAAATGGATCTTCATATGCTCAGTTGGCAGATATTATCAACATGCATGGTAACATACAGACATGAGCTGTAATTGAAAAGTTGTAATATTCAGTGCTCTAGTTTAATTGGAGGAAGCATCTCAAAAAGCAATGGAGTAAAAAAAAAAAAAAAAAAAAACGTATGAGATCCGAGTTATTAAGTCTGTAGGGGTGTCTTAACACCTGTGCCCTAAAACCAACTGGTTTGGGAGTCACTGGCCAAAGCTCGCTACATGGATTAAAGATGTTGCAAAAATATATATATCTGAAGTCTGAGTAATTAAGTCTGTAGGGGTGTCTTAACACCTGGTGCCCTAGAGCCAACTGGTTTGGGAGTCACCAACCCAACACTCGCTACATAGATGGAAGATATTGTATATAAAAAAAAAATCAATGAAAAAAAATCAGAAAAATGAGAAAAATTATTCCACTGCTGCAAAAAGGTGTGAATTCTGATAAAACTTTAGGACAAAAATATTACTCTTTTATCAACTGCACTTGTGACTGTTGTGGGCAAAAATGAGTTGATTAATATTTGTTGGCTATATATATGGAGAATGGTAAATATAATCGGAGAATTTACTTATTCGGTAATTTAGAAGAAAGAAAACAACTAGTGACTTGGAGTAGAAGTTTCACCTGATTAGTCACTAACTTCTTTATTCTCTTTTCTCTTGTCTTTTTGCTTTTGTGTGCATTAGTTTACTACATTTTTACTTTTGTAAAATGTTTGTGGGTATCATTGCTGTAAACCCTCACGAGACTACAACTCGTCCCATAGGGACACCTAGGGGTTTAAAGGCTTGTTACATACGCTAAATGCAACCGTGATCCCTACGAAAATGGCTTAGTTAAATTTTATTTTAAAGATGTTTATGTTATTTTATTTTATGTTTTGCTCGAGGACTAGCAAAATGTTAGGTTTTGGGGGTGTGATGAGTGGTAAATGTATCACTATTTCCCACTCATTTGACCTAATATTTTGTATAGTTTATTGAGTTTTGTGAATATTTTGATGTGTTTTGTGTTATTTTGTAGATAAATAAAGTTTCAGGACTCTCTAGAGGTGATTTGGGATTAAAACAGTGAAAAAGGACACAAAATGGCAAAATTGTTAATTGGCGCGTCGCGACACACAGGCTGTGTCGCGACGCCTAACATGCGCCGCTCCATGCTAACGTGTGTCGGGTCCACATGTCATAATCTGAGAGGTTTGACTTAGCTAATGTGCGTCGTGCCACGTGTCACCATCATAGCCGATCTGCTAACATGCGTCGTGCCACGTGTCATCATCCAATGGTGCCGACAATCGCCATCGCCACGTGTCGCCATGTGTCACCCTACGTGTCAACCACGTCATCGCCATGTCAGCAGAAGACCGAATCAATTTTGCCACGTCATCGCCACATCATCATCATCCAATCACAGCGTGCCACGTGTCATCATTCTATGCTGCCAACAATCAGTATCGCCACATGTCACCACATCAGCGCCACGTCATCGCCACGTCAGCATAATCATTGAGTTGCCAGCCGCCTTGCCACGTGTCACCTTATCACCTTATCCATAATGCCACGTGGCAGATAAGAATCTGAAGCCGAAGAATCAGAGAGCGACACGTCAGCGCGTCGCGACGCAAGAAGAAACTTGTGCGTCACGACGCGTGGGCCTTATTGACGCCTAAAAATAGAGCTCGAAATTTCAGTTTCAGATGTACCTTCCTCTCTGAATTCTCTGATGTAAATAGGGAGTTTTTCTACCTAGTTTCTTTTTAATTTCAGTTTTGTAATTAATTTTAATTACGTTATGTAATAGTAATTTACTTTTGTAATAGTAAAAGTAATTTACTTTTTTTTTTAACTTTTACAGTTTTTACTATTCAACCATGAGGAGGTAACTTCTCACTGCTAGGGTGAAAGGTAAAACTCTTATTACTGCTATTTAGATTAATCTCCATAATTATAATATATTCACTATTTAAAATTTGACTTAATGAGGATACCACTATATTGGCCGGTTGGTAATCATTTTAAACTAGTTTAAACCTGACTAACCAAGGATACCGCCAGATTGGTCGGTTGGTAATTAAACTTTCTTACCACCTATATGGCAGGTTTATGGACAAATTTTGATACCGCCTATATGGCTGGTTGGACTTAATTTGACTTAATCAGGTTACCGCATATATGGGTGGTTGGTAATATCATCACAAGTTAATATATTATATTAAGGGAGATATCTAAATTAGTAGTAGTAAAAGTAGATCCTTTTACCTTAGCATTTTATTTTATTGTAATATTACTTTTCAGTATTTATTTTACAGCATTTACTTTCCAGCATTGTAATTTATATCTTTTATTTTTAAATTTTTACTCGCCCTAGTTATGTGTCGTAACTAAGTTAGTTATCTAGGGTTGTGATGAATTCTAATATCACCAGTTTATAAGGGGTTATTTTGTAGTTTGGGTAATTTAAAGGTTTACTTATTAAGTTTTAAGCTTAATGCGTCTTGTCAACTGGCCATTAATAAGATTGATCGGGTAAATCTAAAATAAACATGACAAAGGAATTTTAGGTTTCAGCCTTAGACTTATAGCTCACGATCTTCCTTGAGGATAGATAACCCTTTAATAGATTTCCTTACAGGATAGACATATACCTATCGGGCGGGGGGAACCTTTATTGGAACTAAATCTTAATGAATCCAGGTAATTTGGTTGACATAGACATATGGTTCAATTGGGTTATACTGGGTATTTGCGTCTGACCATCGACAGAGGCTTTGGCATAATTTCGTGTTCCAGGTTAGTAAAAAATTTATTACACAAACATGAAATAACCACTTTATCTTTTAAAAGATATTAGAAAGATTCACAACCCTAGATAGTTTCCTAATATTGAATTTTCTTAAACTACTTTCATGCAATTTTATTTACTTGTTTTTAAATTTAAAATCATCACCATTTCAAATCAATCAATCAACCTGTTAGATACTAGTAATCATTTGACCTCATAAAATTAATAGATTAGGCATTAAGTCCTCGAGGGATCGATACTTTTTATACTACTTGAACGATAAGTGCACTTGCGTTATACGCGTGTGAAAGCACCGGTCACCACTCCCGAAAGTGGATCAACTGGTGGATTCGACTGCATGTCAGGGACTGCTCAGTTTCATGGATGTTTTTTTGGGGTATAACAAAGTAAAAATGTATCCCGAGGACGAGGAGAAGACAACATTCATCACAGATAAGGGTTGTATTGTTACAGGGTGATGCCGTTCGGTTTGAAGAATGCGGGGGCAACATTTCAGAGGTTGGTGAACAAAGTCTTTAAGCCCCTCATTGGCACAACCATGCAAGTGTATGTTGATGACATGATAACAATGACCATGAAACCGGAGGGTCATTTGGCCGACCTCGCGGAAACCTTTGAGCTGGTAAGAAAGTATGGTATGAGGCTGAATCCAGAGAAATGTGCATTTGAAGTAGCCTCGGGGAAGTTTCTAGGGTATATGGTCAGTGCACGAGGAATAGAGGCTAACCCACAAAAAAATCCAAGCACTTCTGGATTTGAAATCTCCCAGGATAGTCAAAGAAGTACAAAGCTTGACGGGCCGAGTGGCCGCGCTAAACCGATTCATATCTCGTGCTACCGACAAGTGCCATCCATTTTTTAAATTAGTCAAGAAGATCAAGAGGGACGTCACATGGACGGAAGAGTGCGAAGAAGCATTCACACAACTCAAACAATACTTAGCCCAACCTCCGCTTTTGGCCAAACCGATCCATGGTGAGACTTTGTTCTTGTATTTAACTGTATCTAAATATGCTATGAGTTCGGTGTTGGTTCAGGAGGCCGATAAGATCCAGAGACCGATGTATTACATCAGTAAAGCCCTGTTGGATGCGGAGATGAGATATCCGACTCATTAACTGGTGCCGTTATCATTATTCACGGCTACCAGGAAGCTGAGACCTTACTTTCAAGCTCATCCAATCAGAGTATATACCAACCACCCCTTGAGGCAGATCCTGCATAAGCCAGAGGTATCGGGCCGGTTAGTAAAGTGGTCGGTGGAGTTGAGTGAACATGACATATCTTACTTACCGATGGCAGCCGTAAATAGGCAAGCCCTGGCAAATTTTTTGTCCGAGTTCACTGGGCCCCAGGTTTTAGATGCTTCGAAGACCAAGTGGGAGTTGTATGTGGACTGATCTGTTAGTTCGCAAGGTTTTGGGGCCGGGGTCATGTTACAGAGTAGTGACTGAGAAGAGGTGGTCTACGCCTTGAGATTTGCTTTTGAAGCCACCAATAATGAGGCAGAATATGAAGCCATCTTAGCAGGATTGAGGTTGTGCACTACGGTGGGCGTTTGAGATGTGATTGTGAAAAGCGACTCCCTGCTGGCCATCCAGCAGCTGAAGGGCGAATTTCAGGCTAAAGAGCCTAACATGGCGGCATATATGGCCAAGGTCAAGAAACTGGCCAGAGAAATGGGCAGCGTGCAGTTTGAGCAGATCGTTCGAGAAAATAACCATCATGCAGATTTGTTAGCTCGGCTGACATCTTTTATTAAGTTGGAAAAGCCCCGAACCATTCCTTTGATTTGCCTACAAGAAAAGAGAGTTAGGAATCCATAAGTATTAGAAGTGGAAGTATGAGATGAGGTCTCGTGGATGGACCCGATAAAAAAGTATTTTGAGACTGAGGAGACCGCCCGAAGATAGGAAGGAAGCGAGGAAGTTGAGATACAAAGCTTAAAATTTTGTCTGATTGAAGGGGTATTATACCGGAGGGGATATATAGTGCCGCTTTTGAGATGTCTCACGGAAGAAGAGGCTGATTATGTGCTCAGAGAGATCCACGGGGGTATTTGTGGAAGTCACGTCGGGGGACAATCTATTGTGCATAAGGCTTTGAGACATGGATTCTATTGGCCGACCTATGCACCAGGACGGAATGAAGGTGGCAAGAAAGTAGCGATTGGTGCCAGAAGAATGCAAACATTCATCACCAGCCGGCAGAGCAGTTGACTTCACTAGTTAGCCCATGGCCATTCGCTCAGTGGGGGCTGGATATCATCGGGCCAATGTCTGCAGGAGGGGGACAAGCCAAGTACGCCATTGTTGCCATTGATTATTTTACCAAATGGGTAGAGGCCGAACCTCTGTCTACAATCACAGAAAAGAGGGCAACAGATTTTGTGAAGAAGAATGTCATCTGCCGATTTGGAATTCCTCATCATTACCGACAATGGGAAACAGTTTGACAGTAAGGGTTTTAGGAAACTCTGTGAAGATCTTCAAATCACCTTGAGATTCGCTTCACCTGCTCATCCCAAGTCCAACGAGCAGGTCGAGGCTACCAACAAGACGATCAAAGAAAATTTGAAAGCCAGGCTCGGATCTTGTAAAGGATTGTGGGTCGAAGAATTACCAGAAGTTTTGTGGGAAGATCGGACAACCTACAAGGATTACATGGGAGAAACCCCATTTTCTTTGGCTTACGGATGTGAGGTGGTTATCCCAGCAGAAATAGGGATGATCACCCACCGGGTCCATCATTTTGAGGCAGAACAGAATGAGGAAATTATCAGAAATCATCTTGATCTGGCCGAAGAAAAATAAGAGAAGTCGGCTATAAAAGCGACCGTATGCCAACAAAGAATGCTTGTTTCTACAATAAGAAGGTTCGGATCCGATCCTTCCTCCCCGGAGATTTGGTTTTGAGGAGGGTCACATTGAATACCCGAAGACCTGAGGAAGGTTCACTGGGCACCAAGTGGGAAGGACTGTATAAAGTGTTGGAGATTGTAAGACCGGGTGCCTATCTTTTGTAGCAACTGGACGGTACCCGGCTCAAAAAGCCCTGGAATGCCGAGATGCTGAGAAGGTACTTCTAGTAGCCTTTTTTCATTGAATCACAAGTAATCAGATAAGCCAGTTAGCCAGAGAACTTTTGTAAAGCCTCTCTTGAAATGACCCACCAAGAGTTCTAAGAAGGGCAGAAGGTCTCATGGATATGAACATGATTTTCTCTTTCTGAATTAAAACTCGACCACTTTACTTGTTATTTAATTAAAAGCGAAAATCATATTCAATTTTCTTGGGACATGCTCGATGAGAAGGGGTGATCGTAATTGGGAAGGGCACCAAGCCCGTGGCATGCCAATCCCGGGTGTCATTATCAACCCCTCGGGTGGAGTGTCCGACCTGATTACTTTCACCTTTAAGGATCCAGAACGTATCAAGGGATGGATCGCATGCGGGAACACGCGACCCCTCGTGGCACGCCACTCCCGGGTAAACCGGACCCAGAGAGGTTTTTTCCCCTGCAAGTCGACTGGTGAGTCCCATTGTGTACCATCAGACCACCTGGCTCTGCTTGGCCGAATGGTTCCCTTGATTACAGGACTCCCGGGTAAACCGGACCGATATAGGTTTTTTCCCCTGCAAGTCGGCTGGTGAGTCCCGTTGTGTACCATCAGACCACCTGGCTCTGGCTTGGCCGAATGGTCCCCTTGATTACAGGAGTCTCGGGTAAACTGGACCCAGGGAGGTTTCTTCCCTTGCGAGTTGGCTGGTGAGTCCCATTGAGAACCACCCAGGGAGGGTACACACGGGGTGTCTTCTTCCCCCGTGGGGAATTATCTGACCCATCGGATCGTCGTATTCATAGCCTGGTTAACCGGGACACTGAATTGTAAGGTTCAGAATTGTGTTTTGGAGGCCACGGCCAGGACGCTGCCTCGTAGCACCCAAGTTGTTGTCTTTACTTCTTGATTTTTTGCATGGGGTATGTGCTAAGTCACCTCCACTTTTTTGTTAACTTTACTTTGTTCCAATTTTTTATTTTCGCTAGTCTACCAAGAGGACGCCCGCGCCAGGATCCGCAGAGCCTCAGAGGTTGAAAATCTTCCCTCGTATAAGTCTCAAATGTTCCACCAGCTCGGGGTTGGATTCGTTCCGCCGAGTCTGTATTGGTCCACCAGCTCGGGGCAGGATTCGTTCCACTGAGTCTGTTATGTTCCACCAGCTCGGGGCTGGATTCGTTCCGCCGAGTCTGTATTGCTCCATCAGCTCGGGGTTGGATTCGTTACGCCGAGTCCGTATTACTCCACCAGCTCGGGACTGGATTCGTTCCGCCGAGTCTATATGTTCCATCAGATTGGGGCTGGATTCGTTCCGTCGATACTTTGTTCCACCAGCTCGGGGCTGGATTCGTTCCGCCGAGACTGTATTGCTCTACCAGCTCGGGGCTGTATTCGTTCCGCCGAGGATGTATTATTCTACCAGCCCGGGGCTGGATTCGTTCTGCCGAGTCTGTAATATTTTACCAGCTCGGGGCTGGTTTCGTTCCGCCGAGTTTGTATTGCTCCATCGGCTCAAGGCTGAGTTCATTCCGCCAAGATTACTGGTCTCACCAACCTCGGGGTCGGGTTACGTCCCACCGAGTGCCTTACACTGGCTTGAGGACAGACCATATGAAGACATTGAGGATAACCTAAGTTGGCACCAGGGCATTTTTTTGCACAATTCCGGGATCAGCCACCTGACAGTCGATCAACGCACTTCTGGTTTATAAAGTTCCCGGCACCAACTCGCACGCTTGTTGGAACCGAGAACTATGGGACGGATGTTGATGGGGAATTCTGCGGCTAGGTTTCTGAATAGTTCGATAAGGGCAAAGAGGGAAGCTTCACTCATCCAGAGGA
>SKCR01036790.1:0-118441 GCA_019454045.1 Zanthoxylum bungeanum
TGACTATCAGTCACTGTATTATTTGAACGATATGTGCACTTGTGTGCTAGATTTATATAACTGCGATCAAGTTTTTGGTGCCGTTGTCGGGGACTTAATTTATTTTTCTTTATTAATAATAGGACAACGTTTTACTTGCTTAGCTAAACACCTCTCCCTTTTTCTTTTTTATCTTTATTTCTGTTTTTCTTTTACTTCATGTGGTCGAAGTAATGGAGTGCCATTGGACGGTGGAGTCATTAAGAGTTATAAGAGGTGATGCTACACCTTTTGTCGGGGAGACATAGTCTGATTTTTTGAGGTCTATTGTCCTAACAACTATCAGTGGATGTCAAAGAGAAGTGACGCGATGTATGCTCAAGTCTTTCAGAGCACAATGAGGAGAGCCCATGAAATTCCTCAGGAACCAGAACCAACCTTAGAGAAACGGATAGTTGACATGATCAAGAACTGGTAAGCTAAATTTGATGCAATCTTTCACAGTCAAGCAATATCCTTACAAAGACTGAAAGATCAATTGAGACATCTAACCAAAAACCAGAGCTATATACCTCAAGGAAATCTGTCAGATGACACAGAAGAATCCCTCGAGAGTCAAGAGATTCACAATGAGACTGTAATAGGGAGAGAGGCTAAGACGTATAAAGAGTCAGAGATATCACGTCAAAATCCCGAACAAGCAGAGTATCGAATTGATCTAGATAACTCTTTATTCACTAAGTGCATTTATGAGGAGACACAAGTAGAGGAGTTGCCCATACCCTTCATATCAATAAAACAAGATGGGGGCTTAGAGATAGACATATCAAATGATGTCAGTCAGGATACATTGACTCTGTACCCCCAAATTGACAATCTTGGATCATGCATTGTGCATATGTCTGATGAAAATCTAAAAGAAGAAATTCGAAAGTACATTTATGAGGAAGTGATGTAACAATGAGTTAGGCAAGAGCAGTTGTGTGAGCCTAATGAAAATCTCATGACATAATAGGATGCATCGCAACATTGGAAAGTTAACATCATGAATAGCGCCCATAAGCTTGACCGAATGGCACAACCATTCAAAGTCAAGCATCATACGAGACCTTCTGACAGTCTATCGTTCCTTTTATGACCCCATAGAGCTAAAAGGTTGAAAAAACTGGCATGGGCATTGAATGGAAAAAAAAAATTATTTGCCACCTCATTTTTGGAGAGGATGGTGAAGAATAATGTACATGGCATTGTCCTATATATGACATCCAAAGCCACTTTTAAGCCTTCTTGAAGGAAGATCTTCAAAGACTGTCTGGCTAAAGACGTTGAACTTAGCGCTAGTGGGGAGGCAACCCATGTATTTATTAATTTTTATTTTCTTTACATAAGTTTATTTTCTTGTTTGTTATTTGCGTGTTTAATACTGTGTATGTTTATTTATGTACGTACTAATACAACCCATACACTCTGTGTAACCAAATTCTAACCAGTAGGAACCTGATCAACTCCATGCATGGTAGTGTTGTTCCCCACTCTTGTCTTCTTTACGCTTATTTTACATTGAGGACAATGCAAGTTTTAAATTTGAGAGAGTGTGTATGTTAGTGTTAGTTCCTACTATTTTTTTTAAAAAAAAATCCTTAAAATCTTAAAAAAATAATTTTAGTCATGTGGTAGTAAAACATAGTTCACATGATGAGTTCGTTTTCTTTAGTGTGAAATCTTAGGAAATGATAAGTGCCCAATTTATTTTTATCTGATGCCTTGAGTAGGTAATCTAGGTTAGACTCATATACACTTAAAAGTATGTTTCTAGCAGTAAGAGCCTAGGTGGTTGGCAAAATGACTAGTTGAAGAAATTGTTTGACGATGAATAACTGTTTGCTTAGAAATTTATCTATGTTTGTAATTATTTATGATATATGGTATGACTAGAGCAAAAAAAATGAGAGAGATCTTTTGAAAAAAATGAAGAGCAAAAAAGAAAAAAATATCTTGGAAAAAAATAAACCACCTATAACCGATAAGCGTGAAGCTACCCAGAGGCGAGTGTTAGGACCACCATGAGGATAAATACTACCTTAAAAGGGTAGTTGAGTTAAAAGAGAAAGAAAAAGAGAAGTCATAACATATCGATCTTAATAGACAAATAAAGATGCTTTTGAGATATCTAGGTTGGTTTGACCCATCAGATGCAATTTTTAAGACGAAATCAATGAGTTGATGTACTTAAGATTTGAATTGTGATCGGACCTTTACACACACACTGTGAGTCTGGCTTAGATGATTTATTCAAGAATTTGGATTTAAGTCGTGTTAGGTACTTTGAAGTTTCTTGGGTTTCATTACTGGACATTCTCTGAGGATAATATTATGTGTAACTCTCATGACTGTTTTATATAGTTATTTATTTTTGTATTTTTGTGTGATTTCATGAGTGTGTAAATGATGTTTGTGGGTGTCATCGATGTAAGCCCGCACGAGACTATAACTTGTCCACTAAGGTCGCCTAGGGGTTTAAAGTCTTGTTGCATATATTAAATGCATTCGTGATCCCTACAGGTCAAAATAATTTCACGACTCAATGGAGTTAACTAGAGATAAAACAGAAAGATACAGAGTAAATCAGGAAAAATTCAGAGTCAAAACGCGCGATGCTCGTAGCACATCGAGATGCGCTAATGATCAAAAAGTAAACAGTGTTTGAAATTTGGCACGTCGCGACATTGCCCTTGTCACATCACGACGCACCAAAGTTGGTGAAGAAAGTCGCGGCATGCAAACGTGCGTCGCGACACGGTAAATTCCTTTCAGTTTCGCCCTGGATTCAATTTTTAACAATGAAACACCCACATGACCTCCTATATAACCAACATCTCATCCCAAAACCTAAAAGAAGCCTCATAATATATTTTGGAGCCTCCAGAGCTTAGAAGAAGACCTAAAGTAAGGCAAGAATGAGTGCATCAACAGAAGTTGGAGTTTAAAGACTGCAAACGAGAGTTTCTTTCTTCCCTTTTCTCTTTAACTTTTCTATTATGAGTTCTTTGCCTTGTATTAATGATTAGCTTATTTTTATTGAATATTATGAGTAGCTAATTCATTAAATTTATGGTTGTAATGAATCTTAAGCTTATTTAATTAATTATTTGCATATTTTTATTCTTTGGGTTTGTTATTGATTATTTATTATTCTCTAAACTTGAACGCTTATTTTATTTGTTTGACCAACAATAAAATAATCTTGATAAATCCTTAGGTGAAGTTGCAACCCTAGGTTATTTTATCTTATAAGGTCTCTTTAAAAAGTGTTATTTGATTTTTATTTATTTTTCAATTAAATCATTAAATTAATTCTTCTTTCTCAATAGTTTAGTTCAAGTTAAGTAAGTTAATCTTAATATTAATAAGATAAATATTAAGTCTATGTGGGTTCGACATCCGACTATCAGTCACTGTATTACTTGAGTGATATGTGCGCTTACGTGCTAGATTTATAAAATTATAATCAGTTCCGCCTAGACAATGTTTGGACGAATTTTTTAAATAATCACTTTAATGTCCATAGGCAGCGGTTAGGTATTTTTAAATTATAAAAATTATTAAAAAAAAAACCCTATTTCTCATCTCTTCTTATATAAATATCATAATTCTAAACTTGTTTTCTCTTTAATTGTAAAATTTTAAATTTTAAATTTTATTCCACTTTATTCTATTTTTTAACTAATAGGATGTTTGACTGAGTTTTGTTCTCCCTTTTACTCTTACAAAGAAAAAAAATCAATTAAATTGTTATTTACGTTAACGGTAATTTTTTTGCTTTAAGAAAATAAAGGGTGGTTAAGTTCATATATAATTTTTAACCCCTTATCTCATCTTTAGGTATTGCGTTTTGAAAGCAATTATTTTTATTTTAAATATACAGTAAATATTAATTCCTCTTTGGTTTATTGGTATGTGAATGAAACCATTTATATTCACATTATGACTGTGGCTAAGAAAAACATACTCAGCTACACATTTAATTGACAATTATTTTGTGACTGTAAGTAAAAAAATAGTCACAATTCTGACTATGCTCAATGTGACTGATGGTTGATAATATAATTAAGGGTCGACAATGTGATTGGAGTCGCAATTGTAAGTGTTCTCAATGTGACTAAAGTAACTAATGTAACTGATGGCACAAATGTAACTGACGATTGGCAAAGTGATCGAGGTTACAATTATAACTGTGTTCAATATGACTGAGGGTTAGTATTGTGATTATGATAATTAAAGTGACTGAAATCACAAACATAACTAATGGTCGGCAACGTGAATGGGGTCACAACTGTGGTTATACTCAATTTGATTGAGGAAAAACAATGTGACTGAGGTAAAAAATTGAAGATAAGTAATGTAACTAAGACATACATAACACAACTAAGTCTTATTTTAAAATTTATGATTTGTAGATAATATGTATTTTTTTTCATGAAACACTTTATATTTTGAAAGATATTTAGTTTGAAAATAGAAAAAAAAAATTGTGGTTTTTTTTTTTTTTTGCAAAAAAAATACTAATTTTTTAGTTTATTTCTATGTCCCATTTGGTCATTTTATTATAATAAGATTACATGTAATTTTTTAAAATTTGGTTTTAGTTAAATAAGAAAACTTCTATTTAAATTGAGGTTTTTTTTTTAAAAAAAAATCCTTAAATTATGATTATTTCAACATGTTTGATTAGTCAACCCGATATTTAACTGGTCAAAGACACTTGGACAGAATTTGAATGGGTTGAACTATTAAAATATTTTATCCCGCCTTTAATTCCAAAATTATTATCTTAACCAATATCCTTTATTCAAAGAAAATTAGTGGTTACTAAAAAAAAAAAGGAAAAAGAATAGTGATTGTTCCGTTCCATTTCCAACAAAAAGGCTATCGTTTTCCAAAACCAAAAAAATTAATAAAAAGCGTGTTCAGTTCAGAGTTCACTGAAATATTTTACAAAAGTTATCCTAGAAAACAGAAACTTTGTTTTTAGAATTACATCTGAAAATTACTCAAAAATAATACTTTCAACTGCGCAAGAGGATATTATTAATAAAAACCATGAAAATATTTTTCCTTCTTTTATTTTTCTTCCAAATCTTCAGAACTAACTCTCTCTTAACATGTCTTGTTCAGTTGCTCTTCTAGTTGGTACTGTTTCTTCTGGACATGATTCACCAGAGAAGCTCCATAACTGAAAATCTTCAGCTATCCATTTCGTCTTGCCGCAACGAAGGATCCCTGCATTTTTTAGAATTAAAGGTTTTACTGCAAAGATGGTGATGTCTCTCCTTGTATATAAGGCACTAAGCAGAAAAAGTTTACAATCTAAACATCAAGTTTATAATATAAGATCATTAACACTTAGACACCCAAACAGTGGTTCTGTGATTTGACACTAGGATGCAACATATGAACAATTTAAATGCCATGATCATCTGAATATAACAATCGTCTACTAGTAATTGAGCCCAAATTAGACTTGGAACCTCTGTATTTTGAACAGAAAATGATTCATCTATTCTAATGTTTTGTCTAAACGGATAAAGTTTATTTATAAATCAGAAAACACTTCAATAGTTTTCGTCAAGAATCTCAAGATACACCTAATATGTTCTACTGTAGTTTAGCTTGCTGACTACAATTAAGGGTCTGCAATCTACCATGGTTCTTACAGACGCTAGGTGTAATGTGGGTGAGCGACTAACTCCAAATAATGGCAACAGGCTATCAATCCCATTACGAAGTTTTGACTTGCTAGCTTGGGGAAAGACTAGGGGAATAAAGAAACATTAGCACAAATGCAGCTATCATATGCAGGATGGTAATGGAATAATGTCGATTTATGATTGAAAATGAAAGGATCTTACAAGAATACACTAAAAGGTCATATCCAATGCACATGGCTCCCGCTATAAGCAGTTGGGGAAAGTCTTGATATACTCAGCTCTACCCCTGTTTTTATTCACAGAGAGTATGTTTCTACTTTCAAGGGTAAGGACCCGTGACCATGCGTATCCAATGATAGCGAATATCAATGTGCTTCGTCCGGGAATGATACATTGAGTTTTTGCTCAGGTCCAGAGAACTTACTGTCACAATGTATCTTGTATTCTGTCTGTTTGATCATTAACTCTTGGAGAAAACGCTTTAGCCACAACATTTCCTTTCATGCCTCAGCTATAGCGATGTACTCAGCTTCTGTTGTGGTTAATGCAATACACCTCTGGAATCTTGACTACCATAATACAACTCCCTTTGCAAAAGTGTAGATGAAACCTGATGTGGATTTCCTTCCATCAAGATCTTCTGCCATATCTGAATCTGTATAGCCTTCCAAGATCGGATCAACTCCCCCATAGCACAGACGGAACTTCGATGTACCATTGAGGTACCTGAAAATCCATTTGATTGCCTCCCAGTGTTGCTTTCTAGGGTTAGAGTGAAACCGGCTCACTACACCCACTGCGTGTGCAATATCTGGTCTGATACATACCATTGCATACATTAGGCTTCCAACAGCTGAAGAATATGGTATTGATGACATCTCCTCTATCTCTTTCTTGGATGAGGGACACGAACTCTTGTTCAGTTTGAAATGATGCGCTAGCGGAACGCTGACTGGTTTGGCTTTCTGTATATCGAACCTCCTGATTATCCGTTCAATATACCTCTCCTGTGAAAGCCACAACTTCTTGTTCTGTCTGTCACGAACAATCTCCATTCCCAAAATCTGTTGAGTTGGTCCTAAGTCTTTCATATCAAAAGACTTGGGGAGTTCCTTCTTCAGCTGGTTGGTCTTCGCTGCTTCTTGTCCAACAATCAACATGTCGTCCACATATAGTAGAAGAGCAACGAAATTTCCATCTGGAAACCTCTGAATGTATACACATTGATCTGCTGTAGTTCTTTTGTATCCTTGACCCACCATGAATGAGTCAAACTTCTTGTACCACTGCCTCGGTGCTTGTTTGAGCCCGTACAAGCTCTTTTTCAGCTTGCAAACAAGGTTTTCTTTTCCTAAAACCTTGAATCCTTCTGGCTGCTCCATGTAGATTTCTTCATTTCGATCACCATGAAGAAATGTTGTTTTGACATCCATCTGTTCAAGCTCCAAGTTCAAACTGGCTACCAATCCTAGGATAACTCGGATTGAAGCCATTTTTACCACTGGTGAAAAGATCTCATCAAAGTCAATTCCCTTTTTCTGTAGGAATCCTTTGACTACTAGCCGAGCTTTGTGTTTCACCACTTTTCCGCTACCATCTTTCTTGAGCTTGAACACTCATTTGTTCTTCAGTGCCTTCATTCCATATGGAAGCTTGACTATCTCATAAGTGTTGTTTTTCTGCAGAGATTCCATTTCATCCTGCATTACGTGCAACCATTTGTCTTTGTCTTTATGAGATACAACTTCATTGAAGGTTTCTGGCTCTCCCTCGTCAGTAAGCAGAATGTATTCTGATCCTGAGTATCTGGATGATGGAATCCAGCCTCGCGCAGATCTTCGTACTAGAGGTTCACTGGTTTCTGGAGGTCTGTCGTCATCCGGATCTGTGGATGATCCTATAGCCTCTGATGGAGCAGGTTGCAGCTCCCCCTGCTCAACACCATCTTTCTCCTCCGAACTGCTTCTGGTATGTCTTGCACCCCATCATCATCTGTGGCCACTCGTGTTGGTGCTGGGGTTGTGTCTGGATTTGCATCAGCTTTGTTGGCATTGGAATTGGAAGACATCTTGGGCTTTTCAATGTCTTCTATTGTCTGGTATTCGAGAAACACATCCTTGCTTCTGATGACCTTCCTTTCCTTCGGGTCATATAACCGGTATCCAAATTCCTCGTCTCCATAACCTATGAAGATGCATGGAGTGGTCCTTGCATCGAGCTTCTGCCTGAGCTCCTTGGATACGTGTGCAAAGGCTAAACATCCGAATATTCTGAGGTGAGAATATGAGGGATTTTTACCAGTGGAACATGTCTTACCTCCTTCAGGGTTATTGTATACCCTGCATTTGTCCGCAATTGTATTTCACCAATTCCCTCTATCTGAGAAGAACTGGTATTCTTCATCTTCACTGCTCCAAAGTCTCCCGCTTTGTATGTTGTGAAGAAATCCCTGTGAGGAGTGACATGGTAGGATGTTGCAGTATCCACCACCCACTCGACATCCTGAGTTGCGGTGTGAAGGCATGCTTCTTCCTGGCCGGAGCATATAGCTACATCTCTTGTAACTACTAGTGTCTCCGCATCATTTTTCTTCGGCTGGTTATTACATTGTCCCTGCACTCGTTGCAGTTTCCGACAATTCTTCTTTAGGTGGCCTTCTATGCCACAGTGGAAGCACTTATATGTTTTTCTCCCGTCCTTGGATTTGCCTCTTCTTTTGCCTCTGCCTTTCCCTTTGCCTTGATTTTTCTCCGGTTGTCTTCCTCGATGCTCCGAGACAATGGCTTCTGTTTGATCTAAGCCCACGTCTTTTCTTCTGGCTTCGTCATTTGACAGGGCGTCTTTTACCATAGGCATGGTAAGTTTGCCTCATGGAGCTGAGTTGCTGAGAGTAACCACCAGTGTCTCCCAACTTTAAGGAAGAGAACTGAGTAGCAAGAGGGCTTGAACTTTGTCCGCCAGTTGCATGTCTACTGCAGACAACTTGTTCACAAGACTTTGGAACTCGTTGGTGTGTTCTGCAATGGAAGTTCCACTCCGTAGCTTCAGGTTCACCAAACGCCTCATGATTAAGGCTTTATTCCGAGCTATTTTGACCTTGAACATGTCTTTCAGCTTTATCCACATTTCATAAGCATTTGTATCCTGTGCTACGTGGTGGAAGACATTGTGACCGATCCACTGTCTAATCTGACCCAAAGTTCTGTTATTGAGTTTATTAAAGTCATACTCTTTAACAGACTCTGGTCTCACTCCCTTCACCTCGATAAATCAAACAAATCTTTATAATGTAAATAATCTATCATCCGAGGTCTCCAAATGGAGTAATTAGTTGTTGTCAGCTTGATCATTGCACCAAAAGTGGAATCTTCCATTTCCATTTTAAGTTTTAAAGTTTAAAATGAAAATAGGTTAAAATCGGGGCTGAATTTCACAAATCGAATGTCACCGTTGCGTCCGGAACGGTCGAAAATGGTGGAATAGACACTTGGTTGGTCTAAATCCGACTCAATGGATGATTTGTAAATTCCTAAAACTTCTGGGGAAAAACTGTAAATTTCAAAAACTTCAGGGGGCTAAATGAAATTTACCAGGCAGATGACGTGGCAGGTTTGACGTGGCAAAAGTGGGACCGTCTTTTGACGTGGCTAACACGTGGTTTATGACGTGGCTTATGACGTGGCAGGATGACGTGGCGGATAGGCCGGTGTGGCAGCTTGCGTGGCGATGATTCTTCATCCAGACGCGGGTGTGGCGCGTGGCGAGAGTGGGCTTCACTCTCCGGAGAGTGGCGGAGCGTGCGGGCTCCTCGGATGTCCGTTTGATCACCGGAAAATACCACCGAAATCGTCTCGACGTGAACTAGCTGTTGGTATGCTCAAAAATAATTTTTGACAACTTCGCCGAAACCCGAATTTTCCGAACCGAGCTCCGTTCTTCGGTTTTTCGACCTCAATGTAGAACCAAAACTCCTGATACCACTTGTTGTGATTCTCTTATCACTCCAGTATGTGTTTGAGGAAAACCGAATACTTTTCTATTACTCACAAGAATAGAATACAAAAGTGTTTAAACTTTACAAAGCAAAAAACCTCACTACACTCTCTATACACAAACTTTGGGATGCCTTACAACTCAATTAGAGCTCCCTTTTATAGGTGGCACAAATTTTTGCCAACTTCATCCCTAAAATCATGGCAATCACACCTAATGTTTGTTGTTTGGTTGCTCCATTTTCAACATGCACCCAAAGTTGCATGGCAACTTCCTCTTGGATGCATGGAAGCTTCCCATGCAGCTGGATTCATTACAATAATGTCGATTTATGATTGAAAATGAAAGGATCTTACAAGAATACACTAAAAGGTCATATCCAATGCACAGAGCTCTCGCTATAAGCAGTTGGGGAAAGTCTTGATATACTCAGCTCTACCCCTGTTTTTATTCATAGAGAGTATGTTTCTACTTTCAAGGGTGAGAACCCGTGACCATGCGGGTAACAAGTTAACATTTGACCATCGCACCAGTCACATTCTATTACAAGAATCCACTAAATAAAATGAAACAACAATTGCACATTCAACCATTGAAACAGAAATCCATAAAGAAATTCCTAAATTTATTTGAAGAAATTACTTGAAGAGGATAAACAGAGAAAATGAAAAGAAACCAACACAAGATAGTTGTGGCATGGTGATGATACTGATTAGGTGAAGACAGCAGAAGCAATTAACATGGTCATTGTAATGGTGTATGATATTATCCCAGATGCACAAATGAATAAAGGAATATACTGATTACCATGATCTGCAATGTCCATAATAGCAACACAACAATTGCAACAAGTCAACAACATCAATACCAGTAACATGAAGAAGAACAATAAGCGTGTCAAATAGGTTGAGCCATGAGTGTGACTGTAGGAATATGAAGTCTGAAGTTTCGATATCACTTTACGAAGATGATATGATGTGATCGTGCAAAACAAATAACTAGATCTGAGGTTTATGCTCCAGAGCGAAGAATGCTGCTACTTGTACAAAACTGACCTGTCTGAACCCAACCAAGAACTGCCAAGAAAAATCACAAACGATAGAAAATAACTTTCAAGTGAAAACATTATAACCGTACATAAACACTGGCATATAATCCATATGCAGACCACATTCGGATTCCCTTCGAACAACTTAAATGTTTAAATTACCTGGCATTAAACACTCCTCTATTAATATCAATTATCTTTTTAAATATAGGAGGTGGGCAAATTCCAATTTAATTTTTTTAGCCTCGACCACCCCTTGAATACGTACACGTACACTGCTTGAAAACCCCTAAGCCAAACCCTTGACGGGCCCCTACTAGTATCAGTTACTACTTACTGTTATCAGATAAATCAAAATCCAGTGCTATATCTACTTATTCAAGTATATCAACAATGAATCAGATTCCATATACTACTGCTGAGTCACCAAGATTTGATAACTCAATATGCTCTATCATCCTAATCTAACAATCATCAACATGCTTTTATTAAATAAAAATACACATTTAATAAATAACCATACCTAGGTATTAATTTAAGAAGCGTTCGAAATTCTTATCAAAGCCAAGCAACTCACTCGCCCTATAATTTGTCGCCACAAATTCACCCTCACCCAAAATCCGCGAACCCAACTGCTCCAAACCAATCAAATCCCTCCACGTAGACCTATCCGGCAACGACGCCAAGCAGACAAACATCTCAACCTCCTTGGGTCCCACTCTCCCAGCGATTCTCGCATTCTCAAACGGCTTCAACAACTTCTCTTTAGCAAAGCCCACGCACTTCTCTTTAGCAACTACCAAACACGCTTCCATTTCACGTACTTCGCAGTCCTCTCGATTCCTAAAGTCGGTGGGTTTCGGACCAATCAGGTTTCGCCACCACGGAGGCTTGCACTTGTTTGACGCGCTGACGGCGCAGCCGATCCTGGCGCCGCGTTCGCACTGCGAGAGTATCTTGGACTGGCAGGATTTGTACGCGGAGGCCCATGACTGGGGGCCTCTGAAGGCGAGAAGATACGCGCCGCTTGATTGGTCGTGGATGGGGCCCCGCAGTAAGGGGATTGGTTGGTCGAATTTGATAGTCGTTGATGCTGCTGAGTATTCCTCCATATTCGAAATTGTCGCCGCAGTGTCCATTACTACTACTACCGCCAAGATTATTGATTACCGACTAAATAACAATAGCCGCCAAATAAGCTACCCTTTAGTAAACCTCACAAACAAATTATACACACTCAATAAATAAATTTATTTATTTTAGGAAAATAAATTTTATATTAATTTTTTTTTTTTTTAAAAAAAAAAGTGATATTTGCATTAAAAAAAAAAATTACATAAAATTTAATTATAAAGTATCTACAGAATATCCGTATTTTATAATTAATTTTTTTTTTTATCATTTTGTCTTCACTTTATACAATTATTACTATTCTAAAACAAATGAAAATCAAATTATGAATTACTCTTGTGGATGTGTTTATTGTTATTGGAAAGAAACTAATACTTAGATTGAATTATATGATCACACCCACCTTCTATTGATTTAGAGATGCCAATCGATCAGGAAATCTCATTCCCATTTTATCCTAAATATTGTATTAATTTTTTATTTGAGATTAAAAAAAAATCCCAAATTCAAGATTCAAATTTTTTTAGAAAAAAATATCGGGATTCGAAATAAAAATCATCTTCAATCCCAACTTTATTTTTTGAGTTCATTTTGACATGATCATCATAATTCATTTTTACCAGGAAGCCAGTCATTCGGTCCTGACCATCATATTAAATTTTTGAGTTCCCAATATCAGACGCGCGCGACTTATTGAGACCGAATACCGAGGCACATATGTTGTACGTTAATTTTCACACATGACCGAAGCTCAGGCCCAATTCTTAAAAATAAGACTGGACTCCGGCCCATTTTACTTTCACATAAGGAGGTCAGGTCAATCAAAGTATTAAACGGTAAATATAAGAAGCCCATAAAAATGTGAAAAAAAAAAAAGACATTCAAATCTTAACATGAGAATGAATATCAAATCAATTTTTTTTGGATATAAAAGGGGGTCGGATTATTATAAAAACAAAATGACAAAACAAGGACTCACAAAATATGAGCCTAGCAAAAGTTCAGCCAGCAGACCATTACAAATAAAAAAAAAAAAAAAAAAAAAAAAAAAAAAAAAAGACAAAGAAAGAACGTTAAATAACATAATTAAAGCGCTTGCCCAACTCTACAATAACAACTCAAGAACAACACCACTGACTCAACTTAAAATCACTAGAAACTTCACCTTTATACCCAACGAACACTCTTAAGCTCACAAAATCATAAATAGGAACACTAGAAAATATCCTCAATGCCCATGATGCTCTTAGTTTAGATAATGAATGAAATTCTCAATTAGAGCTGAAGATGAAGCGACTTTGTATTTTAATAAATGCCAACTTAATGAGGAACAAAGTATTTTCTCACTAATGATTTTAATATCCGATGATTTTTTATTGAAGACACGTTGATTCTGTTCCAACCAAATGCACTAGCAAGAAGTCGTGAATATAGTTTCAATGAAGTCTTGCAATTTTTTATCAGAGAAAAGAAACTCAACGAAAGAATCAAGATTATCTGAAATAACCCAATAGATACCCAGTCTATTAAACAACCACGACCAGATTTTCCTTGCGAATAAGCAGGATAATAGCAGATGGTTTGCTGATTCCACAGGGCAATCACAGAAGACGCATTGGATAGAATCACTAATGTAGAATCCAGCTTACATCCTCATGCATTGTCAAAAGTATGGTCACTATTGTCAAAATTGTCAAAAGAAATTGCTACCTTTTTGATAATGGTGTAAACCACTAAACCTACTTTAGGTGGAGGATCTCATTTGTTGAATTTTTGGTGCAAGCTTCCAAGGAGTGCTTTTTTTTCTTTGACTTGTGGAGCAAAGCTCCAAGTTTGCCTTAGGTGCATTTATTAGTTTGTTGTAATAGCGAACTTGAGTTTCATTATAAATAGGGAGCTCATTTGATAGCCCAAACCATCCCTAACAAGAAGCTTCAAGTAAAAGAGCTTAGAGTGTAAGCTTCAAGTAAGAGAGTTTAGTGAGTGTGTGAGTTTTTTTGTACAAGTTTTGTAATACTTGTAAATTCTATTTAAGTAATAATAGAGAATATTTATTTTTCCTCAAAAAATACTTTTCATTGATCAGAGAATCACAATAAGTAGTATCAGTAGCTTTGGTTATACGTTGGGGATCCTGGAGGTGAAGAGCAGAACTCGGTTCGGAAAATTCGGTTTTGGAAAAGTTGTCAAAAATCAATTTTAACCATACCATAAGCTTGTTCACGTCGGGACAAGCACGATGGTATTTACCGGCGATCAAACCAACAACGGAGGAAGGCTCACGCGCAGCAGGTGCCATCTAAAAGCTTCACACGCGCCCCCAGTCGTGACACGTGCCATGTAGAAGTTGAAGACGCTGACGTGTCTGCCACGTCAGCGCACCGTCATCACCACATTAACGTACAGTCATCACCACGTCAGCAAGGAGTCTGACACATCATCAACACGTGTCTGCCACATCATCACCATGTCAGCAAGCCGGTCTCATTCATGTCATATGTCTGCCACGTCAGCATAACTGGTAAATTTCATTGAGCCCACTGATGTCTCAGTGAAATTACAAAGTAGTCTCTGTATCGGATTTGGACCAACGAATAATCAAATCCACCATTTTCGACCGTTCCGAATGTAACGATGACCTCCGATAAAATCAGCCCCGATTTTATCCTATTTTTATTTTAGACTTTAAACTTAAAATGGAAATGGAAGATTCCTCTTCTGGTGCAATGATCAAGATGACAACAATAGATTACTCCTTCTGGAGGCCTCAGATGATAGATTATTTGCATGGTAAAGATTTGTTTGATATAATCTAGGTGAATGAAGTGAGACCAAATTCTGTCAAAGAGAGTGACTAGAATAAACTCAACAATAGAATTATCGATCAGATTAGTTAGTGGATCTCGGCCACAGTGTCTTCCACCACGTAACACATGATACAGATGCTTAAGAAATATGGATAAAACTGGAAGGCATGTATCAGGCCAAGACAGCTCGGAATAAAGTTCTGTTAATGAGGTGTTTGGTGAATTTGGAGCTATGGAGTGGAACTTCCATATCAGAACACACTAATGAGTTCCAGAGCCTGGTGAATCAATTGTCTGCAGTAGACATATAGTTGGGAGATGAAGTACAAGCTCTCATATTATTTAGTTATCTTCCTGATAGTTGGGAGACATTGGTGGTTACTCTCAATAATTCGGCTCCAAGAGGCAAACTTACCATGCCTATGGTAAAAGATGTTCTGTCCAATGAAGAGTCCAAGAGAAAAGACGTTGGCTCAGAATAGACAGAAACCTTTGTCACAGAGACTCGAGAAAGACATCAAGGAAGAGAAAAATGGAGAGGCATAAGTACAACCAGAGGTAGATACACGGATAGAAGGATGCGTACCTATAAGTGCTATCATTGTAGCATAGAAGGCCATTTAAAGAAGAATTGTCAAAAACTGCAACCAGCAAGGCCAAGGCAATTACAAGCCGAAGAATAATGAATAAGAGACACTAGTAGTTGTCTAATGAGATATAGCCATATGCTCCATGCAGGAAGAGACATACCTTCACACCGTAGCCCAAGACATTGAATTGGTGGTAGATACTACAACATCCTACCATGTCACTCCTCACAGATATTTCTTCATAACATATAAAGCAGAAGACTTTGGTTCAGTGAAGATGGGAAATATCAGTTCCTCTGGGATAGTAGTAATTTGTGATATTCAATTACGGAAAAATGTCAGATATACATTAACTTTGAAGGATGTCCTACATGTTCTAAAACTTTGGCTGAATGTACTCTCGGAGATAGCCCTTGACAAATAAAGTTATGACAATCACTTCAGAAATGGAACATGGAGAATGATAAAATGTGTTATGGTTGTCACCCGAGGACATATTTGTGACACACTATACAAGGCTCATGTGAATATTTATGCAAACAGCCTCAATATAGCTGAAAAATAGGCTTTTCAAAATCTATGGAACCAGAGACTCGGTCACATGAGTGAGAAATGGTTGTCTACCCTGACCAAGAATGAGCTTACCAAGGATGCTGCACTAGGTTCTTGCAACCATTGTTTGTCTGGTAAGCAACATAGAGTTTCTTTTAATTTCTATTCAAATAGAATAACAGAGTTGCTTAGTCTGGTACACTTTGATATGTGTTACCCCTTGGAGGTTGATTCACTATACGGTAATAATTATATTTTAACTTTCATTGATGATGCTTCTCGAAAATTATGGGTGTATTTCCTAAAGATAAAGGATCATGTCATATATTAGTTCAAATTGTTCCATGCCATGGTAGAGCATGAAACATGGAAGAAGCTGAAGTGCTTTCGAACAAATAATGACGGCAAGTACAGTTTCAGGGAGTTTGATGTCTATTGCATGAGAGATGACATTCGACATGAGAGAATTATTCGACACGCCCTGATGGAGTTGGTGCTTGGAGTGCCAATCCGATTTGTATATTTTATTATTTATTAATAAAATAACTACATTTTTAATTTCAGACTTTATAATGGTATTGTCATTATGCGTATTATATTGATGTATAGATATGCTAAAAATGACATCGACCTTAGAATAGTCTTGACACTAGGTATAAACTATTCTTAAAATAAATATTCATAGTCGTTGGTTTTTGAATACGATCGAATTCCTATAACCTATAAGACTAGCACATGTCGTATATTGGAATTGAAGTTCCAATGGTTTAACCCGATGTACCATGAGTTTTGGAAACTCGTATAGACATGTGGGTATTCGTTGAAGTGAATACTGAATGACTCACAGGTGATTCCTAATAGTTTGAAGTACACACCACCGTCAATAGGAATCTCCTCGAGTCGAGTAGCATATGTAATCCTTTGACTATATGATAACATTGATTTTCTGTGAGATCCTCCACACTTTGATGCCATGTATGTCAGAATACTTTCATGGTCTGGCCTCTAGATGTTTGTTGGGTGTGGACCGATGCACTCAGTAATCAAGTGCGAAGAAAGATAAGATCTGTCGGCCCGTATGTGTACCATAAGGGGTTTAGGTATCCATGTGAGTAAAGTCACGATTCTTAAATCTTTGGCCAAAGTTGATCATCTAGGATAGATCACATCAGTTGTAAAGAATCGTGGACATGTCGACATGAGATGTGCACCTCGGAAACTTGATGATGTATTCTATGTTTCATAAGCACAACTCGAATAGCCTACAACGGAAGGGATTGTTAAACATATGTGATGACCTCGACTTGTATAGTTCAGAAAGGTCGTTCGTGTTCTTCGCGAATTCAGAGGTGGTTGAATTACGTACATATTAGCTAGGCTTATACGACGAACATGTCTGAACTCAGAGAGTCCCAATATGAAGTGTACTCGTTGAGTACTTGGGTAGCCGATTTATTTTGCTAAAAGATAATATTCAATATTATAATTATCAGCTAAGATAATCAAGTGTTATTGGATAACATTGATTATTTACTTTGACCTAATTGGATTAATTAATAATTACACAAAGGGCTTAATTGTAAAATCATAATTATCTCTACCATTTGAGGATATTATGGTAATTGTAAGTATGTAATAATATGTGGTTTTGGATTGATTTAATTGGATTAAATCAAAGTGGCAAACATTTAACTAATCCATTTCCTAATCATTGGCTTGATTTAATTGGATTAAATTAAAGTGGGAGACAATGGAGATCAGTCACACCTAATTATACATATTTGGACAAATTGGATTAAGCCAACTTAAAATTTGATTACAACTTTTATTAATTAAAAATTGCCTAAGTTTTGCTATAAATAGCAAGCTTTAGGAAGGTTTTAATCACAAGTACAAGTACAAGTATAAGCAAATTCTTGAGAGATTAGCCTAAGTTAGAGAAGTGTTTATAGTAGCTTGTGAGGTCTCTATAACATTTCATTTAGGAGAAATCAAGATTGGATCTTGAAGTGAAGCTTGGTAGCATTGGAAACAAGATTGGATCTTTGAGTTAAGCTTGCACACCTTAGAGGCTCTCCAATAATTTCAACAAATGAGAAGTAGATTGGATCTTGCATCAAGCTTACTAGATAATATTTGATTTTCTCTTAAGCTATGTTTATTTGTGTATTAGATGCATGATCACATAGCTTAATGTTGAAATAAGGCTAATTTACCGGCGTAATCACACGTGTATAACACAAGCACACGTATCATTCAAGTAGTATAAAAAGTATCGATCCCATGAGGACTTAAACCTTTTGTTATTAATTTATGAAGTCAAATTTTTACGAGTATCTAATGGATTGGTTATTTGATTGGATGGTGACTTTAAACTTAAAACAAGTAAATGAAATTGCTTGAAAGTAGATTTAGGAAAATTTAATTTTATAAAACTATCCAGGGTTGTGAATCTTTCCAATATCATTTTTAAAGATGAAGTGTGTATCTTATGGTTGTGTAATATATCGATTTATTAACCTGGAACACGAAATTATGTAAAAGCCTCTTCCAATGGTCAGATACAAATACCCAGTGTAACCCGATTAATCATATTCCTATGTCAATTAAGTTATCTGAATTCATTAAGATTAAGTTCCAATTATGGCTACCCCCGCCCGACAGGTATATTCCTATCATGTAAGGAAATCTATTAAAATGTTATCTATCTGTAGGCACTGCATTTTTGCACTGAGGCACTCCTCTTTAAGTTTTGGAAGTCGCGGGAAACGGACGTCGGAAGGGAAAAGTCAGAAATCCATATCTTATTGGACTAAATTCGTTTGCTTAGATGTAGGTTCGCTCGTTGGATCTTTGTTTTAAAACACACCTTGACCCAAAACCCTCGCAAGCCACACATCATTGGCCCAAAACCCCCGCAACACACACCAAGCCCACCAAAAAGAACCAAACCCACGCCCAAAGCCTCTAATTCAAGCCCAAAGCATTCCAAAATAACAAATTCACACATTAAACACATGATGAAATCAAGCCAAATCACATTCCCAAATTAAAAGATTCAAATCAAATCTCATCAATCACCTTCCTAATTAAATTAAATCACATTCCTAAACTAAATAAAATAAAATAAAATCAAATCAAATTACCTTTCTAATTTGGAGAGATTATTTCCTTATGACACACAAATTAAACATCCTCTCATAATTACACAATATTCTTTCCCTATTCACAATAGGATAACCCCAACCCTTGCCTATAAAAAGAAGCATAAACCAACCTTTCACACCCCTAGCTCATTCACACCCCTCCTCTCTCTCCCTAAGAGCATTCACGACACGTTGAACCAAAAGAGATCCCTGAAAAAAACGTCTCTTACTTCCCTCTCTCACAAACTCGGCAAAAACCATAACCAAAAAACCCTAGACCCCTCTCGGCAAACAACACGCATAAGCTCCCAAGTGGCCCATGCCGCTTCACCCCTTGTGATGCACTAAATGCCCTAACCGACAAGAGACCAAAGAACAGCCCTCACGTCCACGTCCTTCACACACAGCCCACAAAACGCACACACACGTCCCACTCTCCTCTCTCCACTCATAAACCCTAGGCACAAAACGCACACACACGTCCCATTCTCCTCTCTCCACTCATAAACCCTTCGACAGCAGCCCACTCGCACAAAGACGCAGCTGTTGGTTTCTATTAAGGTCCCAAGATCAATTATAAGCATGAATCAAGTGGGAATACATATCGAAGAAGTTGCGGAATACTTACATCGATCGGTTGAGCGACGCGAAGGCAACAAAAACGAAATTCTTCCTCCTTGAACTGGTTCGGCAGTGAGTATTTTTTGTTCACTGGTTTGGCCTCCATTTTGGTCCTTCGTCAAGCTCCAAGCTTCGTCGAATGGTTCCCGGCTCATGGGTGGGCTTCCCTATCACCTTCGCATGTCTCGTAAGTGTGCTAGCACTTGAGATTTTGCCAAAAAATCCCACTCCAAGCTTCCCTCACTGCTCAGAAAAACAGAAGAAAAATGCTACTGGTTTGGGCGTGAGAAGAACGAGAAAGAGGAAGAGAGAAATGTGTTGAATTGGTTTGTATTTTGTGTTTAAAATCCACCTATATATTTTCCAAAAATATTAAAATGATTTACCACATAATTGGCTTTACAAAAGTCAAATAATAAAGCCAACCAACAACTCCAACAACTACCAACAATCAATCACGTCAATCAATCACGTCAATCAATCAAGTGTCACATCACTCAAAGTGACATGATTTGACGCTTGATGTGACGCTGGATGCGACTAGCGATTTGACGCTTGATTTAACTTGCGTGCCGCACTCGAATTCGAAATGCGAATGCGCTCGCAAATAATCTCGGGCTCGGGTTCGCTAATTCCAAATTAACGAATTTTCCGTTGTGTCGTAATTAAATGATTACGCCTAGCGAAATCACTATTCACGTCGCTAACGAATTAATTCTAAATTAATTCGTTCGCCCGAATTAAAATCTAATTTTAATTCCGCGTCGAAATCTAATTTCATATAATATATCAAATATATTAATTTCTCGATTAATTCCAAATTAATCGTTATCTCTCTTTTAATGATATTTTATCCCCAGATAAAATATCTCCGCAATTAATCCCAGATTAATTTTCTCTCTCTTCTAATTAATCCCAGATTAATTTAGAGTGTGAGTTATACGTCATCGGTGAATCTTTGGGAAGCGACCCATGAGATCCCTGGATATGTTGGCAGTAAATTCGGTCGTCGGACTATCCGAACACGTAAGTACCTCGTACTACGTTTATACCGATTTACAAGACAAGGTTGGCCTCTAGCAAAGCGCCATGCCTACCCAATTCTCCGGAAATATCCTTACAGGAATAAAGGATCTGTATCAAGCGTAGTATACTTAGTATTGCGTATTTTATCCAGTATCGAATGATCACGTGCTAGGCCTGGGGCTGGAATTGTGTCTGCCCGTACGAAGCACATGTCGGATGTCTGGTGACTAGTCTCTATAATCGGATAAACCTGACCTTGTCATTTTATCCCGATAGCTGCAACATTTAAGAGAACCAGTCCCGTATCCTACGTGACCATCATCTCCATATGACTGGAGTGACACTTCCATCTTGACATCACACCCAACACACTACGATTCTCAATATACCAAGTATTGGCATACACAGAACCTGTTAAAGCCCTGGACGACCTCAACCAAAGTATATTGATTGTCGCAAGTATTAGCGGTGCAAGTCTCAGGTTAATACCAAATACACCTACCCTAATTTCAGACTTCCATAGACACATAGTCATACTACCAATGGAATTCCGAGGGGGTCTTATCCAGAGCGAAGCTGTTTCCCGTACCATCGGTAAAACACAACCTCCTATTACACTTGCATGAGTATCCTATACCCAAATATATGAGAACTATGTCGTTGTGCCCTCACAACGCGAACAAGTGTAATACAAGTCTTTTACGTATTTATCGATGTCCAATCTTCGATAATACTATGACTAGGGATATTTAATGATTTATCCTACGTGGACTGATACTGTCTCATATCATTCTCCGTCCAGGAACAAATCATAGGGACCTCCCATCATTTATACATCTAGGTGATCTAATCACAAATGATAAGAGTGCAATCTCCTTTGTCACATAGTTAATTTGTACAACAACACCATGATCTGTATAAATAGTGACGCTATGGGTCATAATTGTCCAACAGCAGCCCCTTCACGCAACACCCCACCAGTCCACTCATCCAGCAATCTTGACATGCATACTGCCAAACCAAACACCAGCCACAATAACCCTCAAATTAGCCGAAACAAAACCCTCCAAAAATAACCTTGGATCACCAAAAAACTACACCTGAAACAGTCCTAAATAATCGCAAACTGCACCCTAAAAATAGCAGTCGAAAACAGAGAAAACAGCAGCCCAAAACAACGAGGCAACAAAGGAAAACATTGAACCAGTGAACCGGAGGAGTTGCGGAGGATTAACCCTTCCGACGGCCGTGTAAAGCACTTCCAAGAGACGACTTAAGAGGTTAGACTTGAGGGCACCTTTTTATTTATTCCCGCACTTTAGTTCCGTTAGTTATTATTATTTCTTCGCATGCGTATTATAGTTTCATGTAAGTTGTGGCCATGGGATGAATGAAATATGTATTATCTCTTGCGGTATATCGGATGGAAACCCGAACGTGAATTCCGTAGCTGAATCTGAATGGACGGTAGTGCGGTCTGCACTCGGGATACAATGCCACGTACCACTTGAGAGACGCACATATTTCGTGTCATCCGATCTTATGTTTATTTATTGTTTGTTAGAAATAGTATGTTACTTTTATGCATGATTAGGTTGTTTAGTATGTTATTTTTTATGCATGATTAGTTTATTATTTCCAAGCATGATTTAGTTATTTCTTTCGCATTAAGAACTTGATTATGCCTCTTCTACGTTTATGTTTAGATTATTATTTATTTACATTGCCATGCTTAGCGATTTAATGTATGCATGAGATTGTGTGCTTGCCGTTATTCCAACATACTTTTATGCATGCAAACTTAGATATAGGTAGTATGCAAACTTATATGTAGGTTGTTGTTGCGTAGACTTGGTTTGATTATTGCACAAATCCATTCATTACAAGTGGCATAAGTAAGGGACCATTCTGAACCCAATAGTTTGAGGTCTTCTCTTGCGAGGGGTGAGTGCGACCTTAAATCATTTTTCCCAGTTCACACTGGGTGGTGACTCCATTTTATTTCTCCGATTTAGTTCCCCTGTGGGTTACTCTGTACTCCCAACTGGGCCGCGAGCCTAGAACACCGTCGCCGATTTCTGTGTCCTACAGTCTGGCGACTCCACTGGGGATAGAGAATCGGCCCCGAAATAATGTCTTGTAATGATTGTGATTTGTGCTTTAGTTAACCATGTCTACCGTGTGTTGAATGGGTTTAATCAAAGGAATTATTAAAGTTAGGTAATGGTTTGGTGTCTTCCTTCATTCACTACCTTTCTATAAGGAAAAGCTGTGAAGGCACCTAGATAATCATTTCCCGCAGCTCACTGTGACAGACTAATTTGGAGGAGTTGTTGTTTATTCCTATAACCAAGGCGATAAGAGCCTAAGAGGCTTGGGTATTTAAGAGAGTTCGCTCCACCATCCCTATGGGGAATCTACAATAGGAAATCCATTTGATAGTTAGTCACGCACCGTAACTCGTTGGCACGTACCTTAAGGTATAAAAAAGGTGCGCTCACTTGGTCGCTTGAACCCTTGAGTGGGGAGTCCTAGTTGTGGGCATCCTTCGTCAGCGAGCCTTTGTCTATACCTCTATAAACCCGCACATGAATTGTAGTTGTAGGACTTATAGAAACTATCTCTTTATGCTTGCGTTTAGGACCGTCGTCATTTGGATTCAGTTGGACTTTTTGTCATGAGGTATGGGCTTGTTGGGCCATTTAAACTGGGACGAGTCTGTGCTTTATGAAAGTTGGGCCAAAAGCTTCTAAAATATCGATGGGCCACTTTTTGTTTAGGCCCCGTATCATTTGAAGTTATTTAGCCATGTAATCGCAAAAGTGTAAACCTGTTGGGCCTTCTCAACTGGGACAAGTTTGCACCTCGCAATAGTATGATTGAATGCTTTAAAATGGTAATGAGCCGACTTATACATTCCATGCATCGCACGCATACATGCTGACTTGTAGTTTTAAGAGACATCATAGATACCCGTTGGGTTAGGGAAGATGGAAGACTCGTCAAAAGACCACTAGCCAACATGAGCGAATCGGTTAACGAAGGATCTCGTATGGACCAACTGGAAACTAGTCTCGCCAAGGTTACCGAGCAGTTGCAAGCTTTGACTGTCGCTATGACTAACATGGCTGTGCCCCATGCTAGGGGAGGCTCTGAGAATGAGAGGCGTGAGGACCCTCCGAACAGACTGAGTGATGATATCCCTGTCTTCGATGATGATATGGATGAGTATGCCGCAGGAAGGGTAGCCGGGTCTCTGGCTGAATTGCATAACTCCAAGATCAGGTAGAGTCAGTTACTCGTAAGCTGAAGGGTAAACATGAGGATTTGCTAGACTATGATGCGATGACTTTCAAAGAGCAGCTGCCTTCGCAGTTCAGGATGCCCGATATGGCCTAGTTCAATGGGAACAAGGATTCGAGGGTCCATCTCCGACAATATGTTTCTGTGATGAGTTCAGTGGGTCTGTCAAAGCGTCAGGTTCAGAAGATGTTCGAGATGTCGCTTGAAGGGGCACCGTGGTATGGTATCATGGCCTGAAGAGAAAGTTCAATGATGATTGGAGGGCACTAGCGGATGCTATTCTTAAACAGTATGTCACGAATTTGGAGATTGACTTGTCGTTTCGTGACTTGGAGAATACCAAACAGAAGCCAGAGGAGAGCTTCAAAGATTATGTGGATCGCTGGAGAAGCCAACTTCTGAAGATGCAGACTCGGCCATCGGAGAAGGACCAGATCAAAATGATCATCAAGAGCACTAAGCCCTCTATTTATGGCAAACTGAGGAGGATGACCTCTATGATCGGTGACTTACGACAATTGAGGGAGACTGTCATGGACATTGAGGAGGAGGAAGCTAAGAATATGAAGTTCTATGGCCAGAATAGAAGAACTTTTGGGGGGCCCTCTGAGACCAAGCCCGCTATTGCTGAGATCGCTTCCGTCAGGAATAGACGAATCTCCAATCTTGGTAGACCTTTGTCAAAAGTGTTTGAAAAGCTGAAGACGCAAGGACTCCTAGAACCCTTAGAGCCTAAACCACTTCCAGACCCTATACCACCCAACCTTGACGTAAGCCTAAATTTTCACTTCCATCAGAGGAGAGGCCATGAAACTTACAACTACACCCGCCTTAGGCATGAGATCCAAAACCTCATTGACGCCCATAAAATACCTGATCCAGAAAAAGAACAACCCAACACATACAGAAACCATCTACCTAACTACCACTATGTTCCGCCACCCACCTACACGATCAACTTCGGCCTACCTGAAACCTTTGTCCTTCAAACTCTCAACCACCAGGCTTCTTGTATTGGGACATAGGATAACAGCAGTGAAGAACCATAGACTGAGGAAGAAGGTAATACCGCAGACGTTTATTTCCCTGATTTATCTGATTGCAATCCTGCATTTTTAATTATAAGGACATTGACTTCGTCTACTTGTTCAAATATTTTCCTTAATAATAATAAAGACGTTCATTTCGCTTACATGCCTGAGTCTTTTCCTTTCAATCTGCACGACGTGAGTATATTTAACAAAAGCATTCAACCCTGGTACTATGATATTCAGCGATACTTAAAACATAGGGAATTCCTGAAAGAAGTAAGTAGAAAAGACAAGATAGCCATTCAGAAGTGGCTTCTCAATATGTGAGTTTTAAGGGAGAACTATACAAAAGACAAGCGAATGGCATTCGGCTAAAGTGTTTAAGAAAAGAAGAAGCTCGAAAGACAATGGAAACAGTACTACCGGTGGAAGTTGAGATACAGTCCATGAGGGTATTAGCAAAAGCAGAGTACCTGAACAAGAATGGGCCTCGCAGAGATTTGAACAGTTGGTATTGCTCGATAAGAATAGAATGAAGTCCTTACATCATATGCAGTTATACCAGAAGAGATTGGCCCGGGCATTCAATAAAAGGTACGTCCTACTAAGATCAGAGAGGGGGATCTGGTATTTAAGCAGTCAAAAACCCGAGAGGAAAGTTCAGACCTAACTAGGAAGGGCCATACGTAGTCAAGAAGGTAATGGGAAATAAGGCAGTAAGACTGTCAGATTTGGAAGGGAACGAGATCACCGAGCCGATCAACGTAGACAGATTGAAGTAATATTTTGCCTGAGAAAGAGAAGACCAAATAGTCACCGGGAAAGCTGGCGGAAGACCTAACCCAACAGAATAGGAAATTCACCCATGCATACATGCATACACGTAACGTACTTGCAATTTTTATGTTTGTTCTGTGTTTGCAGGTTTCAAACAAAAGAGAATTGAACAATCACCAGAAGAGAACCGGCATGAGGAAACTATAAGTAGACCCAGGTGGCGATCAGAGACATGCGTAGGCACATGGCGCCAAGGAGCACAATGAGGGTCTAACCCATCAGGAACATGGAGTACCTCCACACATGCATACATACACATCGCATGCATGTGTTTTTATTCTGTTGTTTTGTTTGTGTTCACATGTCTCGAAGAAAAGAAGGAAAAGCGGCAAAATACAAGCAAGCTGAGAGCAACAAAAAAGAATCAACAGTTTTCAAAAATGGATCCCCAGGGTTGAGGCACACACATAATCATCAGTTTTGGGAATGAACCCTCAGGGTTGAGGCCCGCGCTACCAGCAGTTTTCGAGAATGAATCCCAAGAGACGAAGCCCACATTATTAGCGGTTGAAGAATTCCAGTGAAGTGAAAAAAAGAAGTGGGAGAGAGATAAGTCCTTGATGGCTAAGCATATGTCCGGTGATGAAATTGTTTGCTGTAGGGTGAAACCTTAGAAATGATAAGTGCGAGATGTGCTCTCATCCGGTATTCTGAGTAGTTGATCTCGGCTAGACTCGCGAGCACTTGATTACGGGATCTTAGCACTAGAAGCCTGAGTAGTTGGCAAAATGACTAGTTGAAGAGATGACGGATCAGTGAATGACCGTTTGCCTAGATGTCCATCCTGGTTTACTTATGCTACGATATGTGATATGGTTGGAAACAAAGAAAAAAGTCTCTGAAAAGAAAAGGAAAAAATAGACCACCTATAACCGATAAGCGTGAAGCTACCCGTGGGTGAGTATTAGGACCATCATGAGGAGAAATGCTAACTTAAAGGGTAGGTGTGTCAGAAAAAAGAGAAAGAAAGAAAAGAGAAAAAGAAAAAGAAAAGAAAAAAAAAGAAGAAAAAATTCAAAATGAAAAGAAAGGAAGAAAGAGGCGAAAGGAAAAAAAGAAGAAAACCATATCATGTTGGGTATGAGGAAGTAATCACAGAGTATCATCGAGACATCTCGGTTGGTTAGACCCATTGATCCAATTCTCCAAGACAAAATCATCGAATTGGCTTACTTAAGGATTAAGCTACGAAGGAGCCTTGGCACACACACACTAGGAGTCTAGTTCAGATCACTCATTCAGACGATCAGATTTGAGTGTATTAAGTACTTTGAAGGTTCTCTGGTTTCGACACGAAGCATTCGTTGAGGATGAAAATATGTTTAGCCATCGAGATTATCTCGTGAGAAACAGTACAATGTGTTGGTATGTAACATCACATCAGGAGATCTACCTTGATCTAATGAAAAAACAGCAAAGGATAAAAAGATGAACCGAGACTGTGGGTGACCAGTCTACCCTTTCTCATATAACACGATTCGGAAATAGACCAATGTCACATCAGACGCCGAAAATGGCGCTCCGAAAATGGAGCATGGTTCGGAAATTGACTAATATCACATTAGACGCCGAAAATGGCACTCCGAAAATGGAGCACGGTTCGGAAATGGACCAATATCACATCAGACGCCGAAAATGGCACTCCGAAAATGGAGCACGGTTTGGAAATGGACCAATATCACATCAGACGCCGAAAATGGCACTCCGAAAATGGAGCACGGTTCGAAAATGGACTACTATCACATCAGACGCCTAAAATGGCACTCCGAAAATGGAGCACGCTTCAGAAATGGACCACTATCACATCAGACGCTGGAAATAGCACTCCAAAAATGGAGCACGGTTCGAAAATGGACCACTATCACATCAGACGCCGAAAATGGCACTCTGAAAATGGAGCACGGTTCGGAAATGGACCACTATCACATCAGACGCCGAAAATGGCACTCCGAAAATGGAGCACGGTTCGGAAATAGACAACTATCACAATCGCGACACTTCGGAAATGAGGTTTAGCATGCCGAAAATGGCACTTCGGAAATGGAGCACAGTTTGGAAATGGACCATAATCTTAACTCAGTAATGGTTCGAAAATGGACCATCTCTCATCAGTTCAGTTCGATAGTGATTCCTAGAGATTGCAGCATCTTGCAGGGATGAACCTCGAGGTCGCAACACCTCAACACCACATCAAATCAGTTTGAAGCAGCAGACAAGTCAGGTGGCAGCTGGCAAGCTAGGTAAGTAAAAATGCATTGCATAACTTTGATAGGATTGTCATTGTCACACACTGCACAAGTCCCATCAAAGTGGGGGCGACTGTAGGCATTGCATTTTTGCATGTAAGTCCCAATGATGAGTCTCGTACGGAGGCACTCCTCTTTAAGTTTTGGAAGTTGCGGGAAACGGACGTCGGAAGGGAAAAGTCAGAAATCCATATCTTGTTGGACTAAATTCGTTTGCTTAGCTGTGGGTTCGCTCGTTGGATCTTTGTTTTAAAACACACTTTGACCTAAAACCCCCGCAAGCCACACACCATTGGCCCAAAACCCCCGCAACACACACCAAGCCCACCAAAAAGAACCAAACCCACGCCCAAAGCCTCTAATTCACGCCCAAAGCATTCCAAAATAACAAATTCACACATTAAACACATGTTGAAATCAAGCCAAATCACCTTCCCAAATTAAAAGATTCAAATCAAATCTCATCAATCACCTTCCTAATTAAATTAAATCACATTCTTAAACTAAATAAAATAAAATCAAATCAAATCAAATTACCTTCCTAATTTGGCGAGATTTTTTCCTTATGACACACAAATTAAACATCCTCTCATAATTACACAATATTCTTTCCCTATTCACAATAGGATAACCCCAACCCTTGCCTATAAAAAGAAGCATAAACCAACTCTTCACACCCCTAGCTCATTCACACCCCTCCTCTCTCTCCCTAAGAGCATTCACGGTACTTTGAACCAAAAGAGATCCCTGAACAAAACGTCTCTCACTTCTCTTTCTCACAAACTCGGCAAGAACCATAACAAAAAAACCCTAGACCCCTCTCGGAAAATAACACGCATAAGCTCCAAAGTGGCCCATGCTGCTTCACCCCTTGTGATGCACTAAATGCCCTAACCGACAAGAGACTAAAGAAAAGCCCTCACATCCACGTCCCTCACACACAGCCCACAAAATGCACACAGACGTCCCACTCTCCTCTCTCCACTCATAAACCCTAGGCACAAAATGCACACACACGTCCCATTCTCCTCTCTCCACTCATAAACCCTTTGACAGCAGCCCACTTGCACAAAGACGCAGCCCCCTTCACACAACACCTCACCAGTCTACTCATCCAGCAATCTTGAAGCGCATACTACCAAACCAAACACCAGCTATAATAACCCTAAAATTAGTCGAAATAAAACCCTCCAAAAACAACCTTCGATCACCAAAAAAACTGCTCCTAAAACAGTCCTAAATAATCACAAACTGCACCCTAAAAATAGCAAAAACAACAGCCCAAAACAGAGAAAACAGCAGCCCAAAACAGCGAGGCAACGAAGGAAAACATTGAACCAGTGAACCGGAGGAGTTGCGGAGCATTAACCCTTCAGACGGCCGTGTAAAGCACTTCCAAGAGACGACTTAAGAGGTTAGACCTGAGGGCACCTTTTTATTTATTCCCGCACTTTCTTTCCGTTAGTTATTATTATTTCTTCGCATGCGTATTATAGTTTCATGTAAGTTGTGGCCATGGGATAAATGAAATATGTGTTATCTCTTGCGGTATATCGGATGGAAACCCAGACGTAAATTCCGTAGCTTAATCCGAATGGACGGTAGTGCGGTCTGCACTCGGGATACAATGCCATGTACCGCTTGAGAGACGCACATATTTTGTGTCATCCGATCTTATGTTTATTTATTGTTTGTTAGAAATAGTATGTTACTTTTATGCATGATTAGGTTGTTTAGTATGTTATTTTTTATGCATGATTAGTTTATGATTTCCAAGCATGATTTAGTTATTTCTTTCGCATTAAGAACTTGATTATGTCTCTTCTACGTTTATGTTTAGATTATTATTTATTTACATTGCCATGCTTAGCGATTTAATGTATGCATGAGATTGTGTGCTTGTCGTTATTCCGACTTACTTTTATGCATGCAAACTTAGATATAGGTAGTATGCAAACTTAGATGTAGGTTGTTGTTACGTAGACTTGGTTAGATTATTGCACAAATCCATTCATTACAAGTGGCATAAGTAAGGGACCATTCCGAACCCAATGGTTTGAGGTTTTCCCTTGCGAGGGGTGAATGCGGCCTTAAATCATTTTTCCCAGTTCACACTGGGTGGCGACTCCATTTTATTTCTCCGGTTTAGTTCCCCCGTGGGCTACTCCATACTCCCAACCGGGCCGCGAGCCTAGAACAGCGTCGCTGATATCTGTGTCCTACACTATCCTCAAAGAAGATCGTGGGCTATTGAGTCTAAGGTCTTTAACCTAAAATCCATTTTCCAAGTTCATTTTAAGTTTACCGAATCAATCTTATTAATGGCCAGTTAACAAGAAACATTAAGATTAAGGCTCAATAAATAAACCTTTATATTACCCAAACCATAAAATAACCTCTTATTAACCGGTGATATTTGAATTCATCACAACCCTAGATAACTGACTTAGTTACGACACATATTTAAGGGCAGTAAAAGCTTAAATAAAATAAAAGACATAAAGTAAATTGCTGGAAATTAAATACTGAAAATTAAATGCTGAAAAGTAAATACTGAAAGTAAATTTCTGAAAAGTAAATGATGAAAGTAAATTGCTGAAAAGTAAATAAAGTAAAAGTACAATAAAAGAAAAGAAAATATTGAGGTAAAATGATCCACTTTTATTACTTCTATTTTAGATATCTCATTTAATATAATATATTAAGTTTGCATGACAATTACCACTAGCCATATAGGCGGTATCCAGATTAAGTCAAATTAATAATTAATTACCAATCGACCAATTAGGCGGTATCCAGTTTAGTCAGGTTAAAACCAATTTCAATATTTACCAACCGACCATAAGGCGGTATCCTCATTAAGTCACGTTTTAACTAGTTTATATATTATATTTAAGGGAGATTAATCTAAATATTAGTAATAAAAGTTTTACCTTTTACCCCAGCAAGGGGGAGTTACCTCCTCATTACTGAAAAGTAAATTGCTGAAAAGTAAAGAAAGGAAAGTACTGTGCGTAAAAGTAATTTGCAGAAAGTAAAGACTGAAAAGTAAAGAAAAGAAAGTGCGAAAGATGAAATTAAATACTGAAAGCTGTAAAAAAACAAGCAAGATACAATCTTCTTAGTATTCTTAAGGAATTACATAGAAGAAGGTATGAATTTACAAATGAAATGACTTGGTATTTATAGGCAAAATTTTGCCTCCACCAAATCCATTATTAATTTCTCCACTAATTGCTCCATCAAATACATTATTAATTGCTCCACTAATTGCTCCACCAAATCCATTATTAATTGTTATCATGTTTGGTAGGAGTTTGACTATTTTTATTTTTTATATATTTATTTATTTATTTGCTTTGAAAATGACTTTAATAATTACGCATAACACACTTCTGGATGTTTCATCAATTTCGGTCATGATATCTTCAGAATTCGAAATTATCCTGCTTCAAAGTTGTAGATCTTTGAGTCTTCTTTAATCTGGAATTTGAATCAGCTCAATCCGATATCGGAGTAAAAGTTATGCCCAAAATATGACAGTTGCGCAAAATTGGAATTTTCGAAACTGCACTTCGTTAGAACGCCCTTTCAAGTTTCCAATCTCCAAAATTAATATGTCAAGTCCATGTTTTTCCCTTATTTGACCCACATTTCGTCCTAAATGATTTCATTGAGTCCCAATAATATTTTATCTGCAAAATAAACTAAAACACATCAAAACGTTCATCAAACCCGAGAAACTAAACAAAATATTAAGTAAAATGGGCGGTAAATATTGATATATTTTACGCTCATCACTAATCAAATGTGTTATGATACTTTAGAAGTATAAACACAACATGCTTATAATTTAGGTCAAAGATGTTCATGTTGGACATGGAACAATTAATAAGAGTTTGGAACTCTAGATTAAAGCTTAGAGCTATGACTACCATTCTAGAATCACTTGACCACCTTTGGGTGACCTAGAATTATTCACGAGACATTTCTTATTGGGATTCTAAATTGGTTTGTGTATTGGATTCAAATTTTACGCAAATGCATATTCTAAATAAATTTATATTTTTGTAAAAATATTTGATATTTTGAAAAACTTGATTTTTATTCTATAACATGTGTTGATGTTGGTTTTAATGTTAAAAACTAATTTTGGATTTTTTTGAAGTGTTTAGGGAAGACCGGAAAGAATTAGGGTCAAAATGAATTTTCAAAAGAAAAAAAAAATGAATTGTTGCTGTATGTGCGCACAGTGCGCGGCAATTTTATTTTCTCTCGTTTTGGTACTTCCGGACTCCGATTCAGTCCCGATTATTTTCCTATACGCTCGTAAGGGAATATAATATTTCATTAAATAATTTAAAATTACACCCATACTTGATTTCCATGGGTTAGACCCATTTCCGCTGCCCGGGGCACCGATCCGACCCTAGGGGTTCCACAACTGCCCCAACAGAATGGTATCAGTAGCAAAGGCTTAACCACAAAATACATATTTTTGAATATATGCCATATTAATTTTAATTTAATTATGCATAAGACCTATTGGATATGTATTACATGTTTTAAATTAAAACTTTGACCTAATTAAGTTAATGACTTGATTTCCATAAATCTCTTGTGATTAGGTGATTACTTTAATTAAGTAATAATATTAATAATGTTGGAGTATTATTGGATGGTCCGTCTTGTCAATACGGAGATGAATGAGTTCTTACTACTTATATCCAATATTGACATTAGTGTGAGGGTATAAGTGCTCGAAACTTAGGTCGCTCCGGTAAACATTAGATGTAGCATGATGAGTTAACGAAGTCACCTAATATCGTCATTAGTGTGATGGTGTACATACGAAACTCATTAGTGCACATTGACAAGTACACACCTAGAACACGTCTTAATCCAATATCGTCATTAGTGTGAGGATAAGAAACAGTTCAGGACCAAACTAGGAGTCACATGAAGTGATTTACCTTGGAGGTCTACCTAATGAGTTTATAAAGGCCAATATCGTCATTAGTGTGAAGCTAGAGTAAATGTCATGGGATCCACTTTCCGTTATGAATTTTGATAGTCAAATTTCTATTTTTCCGTTAAGGAAGATTACGGAATTACGTAAAGTAGTGGGATGGCACTAATAGATTTAAAATTCCTTAATCAATTAGTGTTATCACTTTTGAAATGAAAACTGTTGTGCTACTACTCAAAAATGTTGTCTTGTAGATGGCTGCCGCTAATCCATTGATGAAACTTTTGGATTCCTATAAGCTAAAATAAGCCGAGAACTATTTCAAATGGGAAATGAGCATACGTCTTATCTTGGAGTATGAAAAGTTGACTTATGTCATGATCAATCCACTGCTTATTGATATCGATCCTGACTCCACTCCATAAGAGCGAGAAACTTTTGATAGATGGAATGATGATAAACTGAAGGTAAATCCTACATCTTGGAATCGATGGTTCCAGATTTGCTGAGATAGTACATTGAAGTACCAGATGCTTGGAGCATCATGCGAACACTCAAGGAGTTGTTCGAGGAAAATCAAGAGATGGAACTTTATCGAAGGTCTAAGAAATTGGTTCGTGCTGAACTCAAGGAGGGAAGAGCTGTCATCACTCATGTTTTGAACATGATCGACCAGATTCGATATCTGGAATGACAGGGCATTGTGTTTGATGAACGGCTCGACCGTAATTTGATTTTGTCTTATTTGTCTGGTTTTTATGCTGGCTTTGTATTAAATTTTCATATGCATTTGATACAAGCAACATACGAAGAACTACATAACATGCTACGCACGGCAGAGCAAGATTTGAAGAAAGGCAACCCCACACTATATCTCCATGATGGAGCTAGCTCTTCAAAGACTTATAGGAAGTCAAAGAAATTAAAGATGGAGAAGAAGAATACAAGTAGGAAGTCTGAATTAAATAATACTGAAATATGGCATATGAGATTGGGCCACATAAGTGTTAGACGTCTATCCAAATTGGTAAAGGATGGTTTGTTTGAAAATCTTACCTTAGATCCTTATTCGATTTGTGAGTCATGTATCCAAGGAAAGATGACAAAGGCCTCATTTCAAGGTGTTGGACACCGTGTTGGAGATTTATTGGAGCTAATACACAGCGATGTGTGTGGTCTATTAAATCATGTCACTCATGATGGTTCGACATACTTTGTGACTTTCACAGATGACAAGTCTAGATATGGATATGTCTATCTGATGAAACATAAGTCGGAAACATTTGACAAGTTCAAAATATTCCGAAACGAAGTAGAAAAACAAACCAGTAAATTCATCAAATATCGTAGATCAGATCGAGGCGATGAATACATGAGTGAAGAATTCAGAAATTATTTAAGAAATAATGGAATTCTCGCCCAATATAGCCCACCAAAAACACCTCAACACAATGGAGTGTCTGAGCGTAGAAATCATACTTTATTGGATATGGTGCAAACGATGATAAACTATATATATATTTCTTATTACCTTTGGGGTTACACTTTAGAAACTGCTGCCTATATACTTAATAGGGTTCCATCAAAAGCTGTTTCTACTACCCCCTATCAGATATGGTTCAGTAGAAATCCAAGTCTTAGACATTTAAAGATTTGAGGTTGTCCTGCATACGTTAGAATTACATAGTGGGATAAACTAGCGTCCACAAGATATAAATATAGGTTCGTTGGATATCTTGATAATTTCATGGGATATCAATTCTACGATTCTGAACAATGAAATATATTTGTTGTTCGCTTTACAATTTTTCTTGAAAAGCAATTTTTAAGAGAAAGTGGGAATCGTAGAAAGATTAAACTTGATGAGTTTGATCCCAACATTAAAGAACCTGAGATGGAACCAGAGATCCAACTAGGTGAAGGATTTACAAAACATGTTATACGTAAGTCGAATAGAATATCAAGGCCTCCTGAGAGACTTTTTTTAATATCTGATGTGAGCCTTGATGTTATCCTCTTGGAGGAAACAAATCTGACTACGTATAAAGAAGCGATATTGGATATCGATTTAGGAAAATGGCAGGAAGCCATGAAATTCAAATTGGATTCAATGCATGCCAATCAAGTCTGGGACTTAGTTGAACTTCCTGAAGGAGTTAAACCTGTTAGTTGTAAATGGGTTTACAAAAGGAAGCGAGGGCCCGATGGAAATGTGGAAACCTTTAAGGCCTAACTGATAGCAAAATGTTACGCTCAACGTCCTGGGATTGACTATGACGAAACTTTTTCACCAGTAGCCATGCTAAAATCCATTAGGATTCTTTTAGCCATTTATGCATATCATGACTGTGAGATATGACAGATGGATGTGAAAATCGCTTTCCTAAATGGATTCCTTGAAGAGGATATCTATTTGGAACAACCAGAGGGTTTCGTATCCAGTGAGACTTCAAACTTGGTTTGTAAGCTCCAAAAGTCTATTTATGGACTTAAATAGACATCCCGAAGCTGGAATCGTCATTTTGATGAGATAATTAGATTATTTGGATTCATAAAAAATGAAGAAGAACCATGTGTTTATAAGAAAGTGAGTGGGAGCTTGATAGTTTTCCTAGTCTTGTATGTAGATGACATCCTTATCATAGGAAATGATATAGGGATGATGCAAAGTGTGAAACCCTACATTTGCAAGAACTTCTCCATGAAAAATATGGGTGAAGCTTCCTAAATACTAGGTATAAGGCTCTACCGAGATAGAGTTAGGAAGCTTATAGGGTTGTCACAATCGACATACATAGATAAGATGTTAGAAAGGTATAGTTTTACCAATTGCAAGACAGAAAATGTACCTTTCCGATACGACATATATCTTTCGAAGAAAATGGCACCTCATACTGAGGAAAGAGAGTTAGGATATCTAACTTACCATATGCTTCTTGTATTGGAAGTATAATGTATGCTATGTTATATACTAGACCTGACATCAATTTCGGCATCAGTGTGACCAGCCGATATCAATCTGATCAAGGTAATGATAATTTGACAACCGTGAAACATATCCTAAAATATCTTAAAGGCACCAATGATAAGTTTCTAATATATGGAGAAGATGAGCTACAAGCTAAGGGTTATACAGACTCCGACTTCCAGGGAGATCCAGATGATAGAAAATCTACATCATGATACATATTTACCCTTAACGATGGTGCGATTAGTTGGCGTTGTTCAAAGCAAGGCTCAATAGCTGATTCCACCACTGGGGCAGAATTTATAGCGGCTTCAGAAGCTGCTAAAGAAGTTGTTTGGATTAGAAATTTTATCACAGAACTTGGCGTTGTGCCTAGTATTGCATATTTGATCCCATTATACTGTGATAATAATGGAGCCATCGCTCAGGCTAAGGATCCGAGGGCACATTCCAAGTCTAAACATATGGAAATGAAATACCGCGTAATTAGAGAGATTATTGAACGAAAAGACATAGTGGTCTTAAAGGTTCAAGGACAAGACAACATAGCAGACCTGCTTACCAAGACCTTACCTCCTAAGTTATTTGATAAACATGTGGAGGAGATGGGACTACGGTACCATCCAGATTGGCACTAAACAAGTGGGAGTTTGATGGAATTGGTGCTTGGAGTGCCAATCCGATTTGTACATTTTATTATGTATTAATAAAATAACAATATTTTTCATTTCATACCTTATAATGGTATTGTCATTATGCGTATTATATTGATGTATAGATATACTAAGAATGACATCGACCTTAGAATAGTCTTGACACTAGGTGTAAACTATTCTTAAAATAAATATTTCCTAGTTGTTGGTTTTGGAATACGGTCGAATTCCTATAACTTAAAAGACTAGTGACCGGCGTAAACACACACGTATAACGCAAGCGCACGTATCGTTCAAGTAGTATAAAAATATCGATCCCACGAGGACTTAATATTTAATCTATTAATTTTATGAGGTCAAATGATTACTAGTATCTAACAGGTTGATCGATTGATTTGAACTGGTGACGATTCTAAATTTAAAAGCAAGTAAATAAAATTGTCGAAAATAAGTTTAAAGAAAATTCAATATTAAAAACTATCTAGGGTTGTAATTTCTTCCAATATCATTTTAAAGATGAAGTGGTTATCTTGAAGTTGGGTAATATATTGATTTATTAACCTGGAACACTAAATTATGTGTAAGCCTCTGTCGATGGTCAGACACAAATACCCAGTTTAACCCAATTGAACCATATGTCTATGTCAACCAAATTATCTGGATTCATTGAGTTTAAGTTCCAATTATGGCTACCCCCGCCCGATAGGTATATTCCTATCATGTAAGGAAATCTATTAAAGGGTTATCTATCCTCAAGGAAGATCGTGGGCTATTGAGTCTAAGGCTGAAACCTAAAATCCCTACGTCTAGTTCATTTTAGATTTACGAAATCAATTTTATTAATGCCAGGTAATGAAAAAGCATTAAGATTAAGACTCAATAAATAAATATTTATATTACCCAAGCTATAATCTAACCCCTTATAAAACGGTGATATTAAAAGTCATCACAACCCCATATAACTAATTTAGTTACAACACATAACTAGGGCTAGTAAAAACTTGAAAATAAAAGACATAAAGTAAAAATGCGGTAAAGTAAATACTGAAAAGTAAATTACAATAAAATAAAATGCTAAGGTAAAAGGAATTACTTTTACTACTACTAATTTAGATATCTCCCATAAAATAATATATAAACTTGTGATAACATTACCAACCAGCCATATATGCGGTATCCTGATTAAGTCAAATTAAGTCCAACCGGCCATTAAGGCGGTAAAAATTTGTCCATGAACCTGCCATATAGGCGGTAAGAAAGTTACGTGGCATTGATGTGGCGGTGACATGGCGACATGTGGGAAATAGATTGTCGGCACCATAGGATTGCGACATGTGGCACTTTCTGATTGGTTGATGATGACGTGGCGGTGATGTGGCAGTTTGACTTGGTCAACCTGGTGATGTGGCTGATGATGTGGCAATGACGTGGAGTGACACGTGGCACACATGGCGATGATGACTGTCGGCATCGTAGGATGTTGACACGTGGCACGGCGCACGTTAGCAGATCGGCTGTGATGGTGACACGTGGCACGATGCACGTTAGCAAAATCAAACTTTTCTCAGATTCTGATTTGTGGACCCGGCGCACGTTAGCACTGTTCGGCGCCCGTTAGGCGTCGCGACGCTGAAGGTCTTGGCGTCGCGACGCGGGAGTTTACCAAAATTCCCTTTTCGTCCAATTTTCACTGTTTTGGCCCAAATCACCTCCAGAATGTTCTGAAACTTTATTTATCTACAAAATAACACAAAACACATCAAAATATTCACAAAACTCAAGAAACTATACAAAATATTATGTTAAATGAGTGGGAAATAGTGATAGATTTACCACTCATCACACCCCCAAACCTAACATTTTGCTAGTCCTCGAGCAAAACACAAAATAAAATAACATAATAAAATTTAACTAAGCCACTTTCGTAGGGATCACGGTTGCATTTAGCGTATGCAACAAGCCTTTAAACCCCTAGGTGTCCCTAGTGGACGAGTTGTAGTCTCGTGAGGGTTTACAGCAATGATACCCACAAACATTTTACAAAAGTAAAAATGTAGTAAAACTAATGCACACAAAAGCAAAAAGACAAGCGAAAAGAGAATAAAGATGTTAGTGACTAATCAGGTGAAACTTCTACTCCAAGTTACTAGTTGTTTTATTTTATTCTAAATTACTGAATAAGTAAATTCTCCGATTATTTTTACCATTCTCCATATACATAGCCAACAAAATAAAACAAACTTATTTTTGCCCACGACAGTCATAAGTGCAGTTGATAAGAGAGTAATATTTTTGTCCTAAAGTTCTATCAGATTTCACACCTTTTTATAGCAATGGAATAATTTTTCTCATTTTTCTGATTTTTTCTTTTATTTTTCTCTATTTTTTATTTATATACAATACCTTCCGTCTATGTAGCGAGTGTTGGGTCGGTGACTCCCAAACCAGTTGGCTTTAGGGCACCAGGTGTTAAGATACCCCTATAGACTTAATTACTCAGACTTCAGATATATATATTTTTTTGCAGCATCTTCGATCCATGTAACGAGCTTTTGGGCCAGTGACTCACAACGAGTTGGTTTTAGGACACTAGGTGTTAAAAACCCTTACAGACTTAATAACTCGGATCTCAGACGTTTTTTTTTTTTTTTTTTTTTGCTTTTTGAGATGCTTCCTCAATTAAACTAGAGCACTGAATATTAAAAACTTTTCAATTTAGCTCATGTCCGTATGTTACTTTATATGTTGATAATATCTGCTAACTGAACATATGAAGATCCATTTTAGTCCGTTTTAAGGAGAATTCACAAATTAAATAATTCAAAATGAAATAAACAAAAATTAACTTGTTTCGAAATAAATGGTTTGAGATACGTATCAGGAGTGAGAACTCCTTACTCAGATATCTTTCACCAAGTTCACATTTTTAGTCAAAACACAAAAACGCAAAATATTTTTGTAATTTTTTAAAATTTTTCATTTTTTTTTGTATTTTTCGAAAAATTTTGGACTAAAAATAAAATTAACACACAAACTAAAAATAAGGTATTGATCAACTAATTCCCTCCCCCAAACCTAAATGAGACATTGTCCCCAATGTCTTAAACAGTAAAAGGAGAGTTAAGAAGGTCGTACCTGGTTAGCTGAAATCTACAGGAAATTAAAGGTTAAGATCCAGATTAATCCTACGCCTCTTACCACGATCGTTCTCGGACCAATTTATCTTTGAAAGGATAGGGTCAACTTGTGGTTCATAGGCTATGAGTTGGTCTATTAGATCCGGAGCAGTTCTGGCAGTGAAGAGGAGTTCTTTCATAGGTTTTGACACGAACCCATTTCTCCAAGCATCATCAAGAAACACACAAAGAAAATCATAAAATCCATCAACGTTGAGCAGTCCAAGCGGTTTCTGGTGTATGTTCAGGTTCGCCCAAGATAGAACTATAAAAATTTCCTCTAATGTACCCAAGCCACCTGGCAAAGCGATAAAAGCATCAGCACGGTTAATCATTTCTACCAGTCGTTCAGACATACCTAGCACGATCAGTTCCTCCCCGTTTGATGATCCAATAAGATTTGCCTCTACCAAGGGTTTTGGGATGATTCCCAAAACATGACTGCCTCTTTCCTGTATAGCCTTTGAAACGATCCCCATAAGTCCAAGATTTCCTCCGCCATATACTAAGTGCATATTCCTTGCAGCTAAGACTCGACCCAATTCTTGTGCTGCTTCTACGTATTGTGGTTTAGTTCCAACACTACTACCGCAAAACACACAGATGTTTTCAACTCGTCTTCTTGAAGTGGCTTCCATTTTTTATGTATTTCTTTCTCAACTTTGGATGCCTTCAAAAGTGCAATGACGGGCTGAATTTATAGTACCTGAAAAGGGTGAGTAAAAATAGCACAAGTATCTTCCAGAGGACGATTAGTAGCGAATTAATATCGTGATAGTCAAAAAGGTCTGGATCCTGTCGGAGAAAATTAAAAGAAAACAACAAAACAAATCACAATTATTAAGAAAATACAAAGAGATATAATATTTACAAGAAAAGTAACGGCTTGATTGACGTCTATGCGTCAGGGACAAGCTTCCCATCCAATTTTCTTATAAATTGGCAAACAGGGTTTTTGAGTCAGATTCCCGAGACTTAACAGTTGTCTTTCCTTTTGGAATTGTGCATATAATATGCGAATTTCATGATACACACATCCACTGGGATGCGTCTCAAGAGTTTTAGATATGTCATCCAAAGACTCCTTACTCAAGCCATCCCTAATGAAGTTAATCTTATCTTCGCGGTTATCGGACACCATTCCTAAAGAACGACAACGAGTATTACAAAATATGCGAGCACATTTATAACAAACACACATTCTTTTGGCTCTTCTCTTTTTAGCATATGTGCTCTTTCCTAAGCCAGGCATATGTGAAATAAAAGAGTCAGAAGACTCACCTGCCAATCGGACCCGTGCTTCAATTAACCAACGAATGTCAGTAGGAATACCTTTGATCATTAGTAGTCTCATTCGTTCTAAGCGAGCTTTGTATACTTTCATCAGAGATTTTTGAGGGAGAGAAGGAAATTGCTTGCGAAGATTTGCGAGAGCATCTTCCATCTTGAAATGTCTAAACCTGCAAAAATTAAACACACAAAAATAAAACACACCAGATCACAATATATACACAAATTGCATGGGTTGCCTCTCTGCTAGCGCTAAGTTTAAAGTCGTCAGCCAGACTTGACTTCTCGAACGTTAAGCTAGATCTGAAAGTGTAACACTTTCTTTTTGTCGCTCAAATGATTCTCCCCAGTAGTGCTTGACACGCTTGTTTTTAACCTTGAAAGTTTTGTTAGCGTCAGGATCATGTATCTCAACGGCTCTATTTGGTAAAACTTTGGTGATCACAAATGGACCTGACCACCGTGATTTTGGCTTCCATGGGAAGAATTTCACCCTTGATTTGTTTAACAGTACCTTCTGCCTTGGTTCCAGTTGTATGCGCACTAAATTCTCATCATGTCTTTTCTTGCCCCTTTCTTTGTACAATTTGGCATCATCAAAAGGCTGATTGTGAAATTCCTCCAATTCATTGAGCTGGTGTAACTTTTTCTCTTCTATTGCTTGTAGTGCAAGAATTGGCTCCTTCAGTACGCAAGCGCTTTATCTTCAGGCTCCACAGGTAATTGACATGCTTTAAGTTTGTCAGTAGAACTTTGTCTTTCATCAGAGTTCCGAACGGTACTATGTATCACATCAAGTCTGAAACATTCCTCATTCTTTTCATCAACTGGGAAATTCATGGCTTTGAAAACATTGAATCTAACTTCTTGGTCTTGTACCCTCATGGTTAGTTCTCCTTTTTGTACATCAATAATGGTTCGTATAGCCAAGAATGGTCTCCCAATGATGATTGGCACGTCTGCGTCTTCCTCCATATCAAGGACAATAAACTGCTGGGAAAATGAATTTGTCAACCTTGACCAGCACATCCTCAACTACGCCTCTTGGAAATACGAGCGTTCTATCAGCAAGTTGTAGTGAGACTGAAGTGGGCATTGTTTCTCCAATCTGCAGTTTCCTAAAAATAGAAAAAAGGCATCAAGTTAACACTAGCACCTAAATCACACAGAGCCTTACTCGAAGTCATGTTCTCCTATGGTGCAAGGAACAGTGAAACTGCCAGGATCTTTCAACTTTGGAGGAAGTTTTCTCTGAATGATGGCGCTGCATTCTTCTGATAATGCTACTGTCTCATAATCTCCCAATCTCCACTTTCGTGAAAGAATGTCTTTCATGAATTTGGCATAGCTGGGCATTTGTTCCAACGCTTCTGCAAATGGAATGTTTATATGCAGCTTTTTGAACACCTCCAAGAATCGAGCAAACTGCTTGTTCAATTTGTTCTTCTGAAGACGTTGAGGAAAAGGTGGAGGTGGAGTGATCTGTTCTTTTTCCTTTGCTTCTTTTTCCTCCATCTGTTGTTTTGTTTCTTTTGGAAAATCTTCAATTGTTGTTGCCTTGATTCCAATATCTTTGTTGATTTCAGTACCGCTTTTTAACATGATGGCATGACATTTCTCATTCCCCATGTTCCTTGGATTTGGCTCTGTGTTGCTAGGAAGGGTACCTGACGGTCTGTAACTCTGAGCATTGGCCAGTTGTCCAATTTGATTCTCCAGTGCTTTAATAGAAGCTGATTGACTTTGAATTAATGCTGTTTAGGATTGAAATATAGCATCATATCTTGCTGCTTGAGATTGAAACATAGCATCATATCTTACTGCTTGAGAGTCGTGTTTTGCTTCTATCTTTTTCAAGTGGGTCAACACTTCTGTTATTCCTGGTTCATTTGCATGTTCCTGGACTTTGTTCTGTTGTTGGAATCCGGGTGGTGGATTGTTCATTTTCCCTGAATTGTTGCTCCATGCGAAATTGGGATGATTCATCCACCCTGGGTTGTAGGTGTTGGAATATGGATTGTTCATCTGTCTGTTGAAATTATTGACATAATTCACCGTTTCTTTATGTTGGTTGAAAGATTCTGACTCAGGTGCTCCTCCAAATGGTGAACTTGTGGATCCACCATTAACTTTTATGTTAAGAGTTTCCAGATTTTTGCAAATCACATCCAGCTTGGAATTCAGTGCTGTGTTGGCTCCAACTTCATAAATTCCTGCAATTCTTTGGATCATGCTCCTTTCTGTTGGCCATAAAGAATTGTTGTTAGCCATTTCTTCGATTAGGTCCCAGGCTTCATCTTCTCCTTTTGCCATTAAAGCTCCTCCAGCAGCAGCATCGATTGTGGTTCTCATTATTCCAGAAAGTCAATTATAGAATGTTTGGACTTGAAGCCATTTTGGAATCTCATGGTGAGGACATTTCCGGAGCAAATCTTTGTACCTTTCCCAAGATTCGCAGAGGGATTCTGAATCTTGTTGTACAAAGGATGTGATGACATTCCTCAACTTTCCGGTTCTGGCTGGTGGAAAGTACTTTGCAAGAAATTTGGTGGCTAAAATGTTCCAAGTTGTGATAGAACCTGCTGGTAGTAAATGTAGCCAAGCTTTAGCTCTGTCCTTCAAGGAGTATAGAAAAACTCGCAGTCTCATTGCTTCTTCCGCTTCTCGGTTGTATTTAAAAGCGCCGCAAACATCCATGAAGTTGCTGATGTGGGAATTAGGATCTTCAGTTGCATTCCCCCCGAACTGAACTGACTGCTGAATTATCTGAATGCATGTTTTGATGTCACACGTATTTGCTGGTAAGGGAGGAAGTACAATACAGGAAATGAGTCTGTCAACCACCGGAATGGTTCTGTCTCGAATGGGAATTGGTGGTGCAACGTTCAAAGGTTCAGGTTCCATGTTGACTAAAGCTTACTGGCCTTCTCGCCTTTCCCTTCTCAACTATCTGAGGTTCTTTCAATTTCCGGGTCAAGCGGTCGGAGTTCAAGGCTTCTAGTTCGTCTCATGAAGTTTCTGAGAACCTGAAACACAATAAAACAAAATCAATAAGTAAAAAGAAATTAGATACAAGTAACGTAACTAACCCCTAAACTAATAGTAAAAGATAAATAAGTCCCTGGCAACGGCGCCAAAAACTTGACCGGCGTAAACACACATGTATAACGCAAGCGCACGTATCGTTCAAGTAGTATAAAAATATCGATCCCACGAGGACTTAATATTTAATCTATTAATTTTATGAGGTCAAATGATTACTAGTATCTAACAGGTTGATTGATTGATTTGAACTGGTGACGACTTTAAATTTAAAAGCAAGTAAATAAAATTGTCGAAAATAGGTTTAAAGAAAATTCAATATTAAAAACTATCTAGGGTTGTGATTTCTTCCAATATCATTTTAAAGATGAAGTGGTTATCTTAAAGTTGGGTAATATATTGATTTATTAACCTGGAACACTAAATTATGTGTAAGCCTTTGTCGATGGTCAGACACAAATACCCAGTTTAACCCAATTGAACCATATGTCTATGTCAACCAAATTATCTGGATTCATTAAGTTTAAGTTCCAATTATGGCTACCCCCGCCCGACAGGTATATTCCTATCCTGTAAAGAAATCTATTAAAGGGTTATCTATCCTCAAGAAAGATCGTGGGCTATTGAGTCTAAGGCTGAAACCTAAAATCCCTATGTCTAGTTCATTTTAGATTTACAAAATCAATTTTATTAATGGCCAGTTAATGAAAAAGCATTAAGATTAAGACTCAATAAATAAATCTTTATATTACCCAAGCTATAATTTAACCCCTTATAAAACAGTGATATTAAAAGTCATCACAACCCTAGATAACTAATTTAGTTACAACACATAACTAGGGCTAGTAAAAACTTGAAAATAAAAGACATAAAGTAAAAATGCGGTAAAGTAAATACTGAAAAGTAAATTACAATAAAATAAAATGCTAAGGTAAAAGGAATTACTTTTACTACTACTAATTTAGATATCTCCCATAAAATAATATATAAACTTGTGATAACATTACCAACCAGCCATATGTGCGGTATCCTGATTAAGTCAAATTAAGTCCAACCAGCCATTAAGGCGGTAAAAAGATTTGTCCATGAACCTGCCATATAGGCGGTAAGAAAGTTTAATTACCAACCGACCAATCTGGCGGTATCCTTTATTAGTCAGGTTTAATAGTGAATATATTATTTTTAAGGGAGATTAATCTAAATAGCAATAGTAAAAGAATTACCTTTCACCCTAGCTGGGGAAGTTACCTCCTCATGGTAAATAGTAAAAACTGTAAAAAGTAAAAAAAATATTACTATATTAACAAAACGTAATTAAAATTAATTACAAAACTAAAAAAACTAACAAACTAAAAATTAAAAGAGATGAGAGAGAGTGGTGCAACTAAATCTGAAATTTGAAGCTCTATTTATAGGCCTCAGTAGGCTTCCAGCGTCGCGACGCCAAGGCCTCTGGCGTCACTACGCCAGCTTTTGTCGATGTGGCACGCTCTGGTTTGCCGGTTTGCAGATTCTGGATAAGCTGATAAGATGACACGTGGCGAGGTGGTTGGGCTTTTATTATTATGACACGTGGCGGCTTCTGATTGGTCGATGAGATTCTTATCCGCCACGTGTCAGATAAGGATTAGATACTCAATGATTGATGCTGACGTGGCGGTGACGTGGCGACACGTGGGAAAGAGACTGTCGGCACCGTAGGATTGCGACACGTGGCACTTCCTGATTGGTTGATGATGATGTGGCGGTGAGGTGGCAGTTTGACTTGGTCAACCTGGTGATGTGGCTGATGACGTGGCAATGACGTGGAGTGACACGTGGCACAAGTGGCGATGATGACTGTCGGCACCGTAGGATGTTGACACATGGCACGACGCACGTTAGCAGATCGGCTGTGATGGTGACACGTGGCACGGCGCACGTTAGCAAAGTCAAACTTTTCTCAGATTCTGATTTGTGGACCCGGCGTACGTTAGCACTGTTCGGCGCCCGTTAGGCGTCGCGACGCTGAAGGTCTTGGCATCGCGACGCGGGAATTTACCAAAATCCCCTTTTCGTCCAATTTTCACTGTTTTGGCCCAAATCACCTCCAGAATGTCCTGAAACTTTATTTATCTACAAAATAACACAAAACACATCTAAATATTCACAAAACTCAAGAAACTATGCAAAATATTAGGTTAAATGAGTGGGAAATAGTGATAGATTTACCACTCATCAACTAGCACATGTCATATATTGGAATTGGAGTTCCAATGGTTTAACCCGATGTACCATGAGTTTTGGAAACTCGTATAGACATGTGGGTATTCATTGAAGTGAATACTGAATGACTCACATGTGATTCCTAATAGTTGGAAGTACACACCACCGTCAATAGGAATCTCCTCGAGTCAAGTAGCATATGTAATCCTTTGACTATATGATAATATTGATTTTTTGTGAGATCCTCCACACTTTGATGCAATGTATGTCAGAAACCTTTCATGGTCTGGCCTCTAGATGTTCGTTGGGTATGGACTTATGCACTCAGTAATCAAGTGCGAAGAAATATAGGATCCGTCGGCCCATATGTGTACCATAAGGGGTTTGGTGTCCATGTGAGTAAAGTCACGATTCTTAAATCTTTGGCCAAATTCGATCACCTAGGGTGGATCATATCAGTTGTAAAGAATCATGTGCATGTCGACATGAGATGTGCGCCTCGAAAACTTGATGGTGTATTCTATATTTCCTAAGCACAACTCGTATAGCCTACGACATAGGGATTGTTAAATATATGTGATGACCTCGACCTGTATAGTTCAGGAAGATCATTCGTGTTCTTCGTGAATTCGGAGGTGGCCGAATTGCGTACGTATTAGCTAGGCTTATATGACTAACGTGTCTGAACTTAGAGAGTCCCAATATGAAGTGTACTCGTTGACCACTTGGGTAGCCGATTTATTCTGATAAAAGATAATATTCGATATTATAATTATTATCTAAGATAATCAAGTGTTATTGGATAACATTGATTATTTACTTTGACCTAATTGGATTAATTCAATAATTACACAAGGGCTTAATTGTAAAATCATAATTATCTCTACCATTTGAGGAAATTATGGTAATTGTAAGTATGTAATTGATGAGTGGTAATTATATCACTATTTCCCACTCATTTAACTTAATATTTTGTATAGTTTCTTGAGTTTTGTGAATATTTTGATGTCTTTTGTGTTATTTTATAGATAATAAAGTTTCAGGACATTCTGGAGGTGATTTGGGGCCAAAACAATGAAAAAGGACAGAAATGGCAAAATGGTCATTTTGCGCATCGCGACGCGCAAGCCTTTGGCGTTGCGACGCCTAACATGCGCCGACCCATGCTAACATGCACCGAGTCCACGTGTCAGAATCTGAGAAGTTTGACTTTACTAACGTGCGCCGTGCCATGTGTCACCATCACAGTCGATCTGCTAATGTGCGCTGTGACACGTGCCATCATCCTACGGTGCCGACAATCGCCATCGCCACCTGTCGCCATGTGTCAGCCACATCATCATCCACATCACCAGTTAACCGAGTCAATGTGCCACATCACCGCCACATCATCATCAGCCATGTCGCGACGCAAAAAGAAACGTTCGCTTCGCGACGTGATTGGCTTATTGACGCCAATAAATAGAGCTCAAAATTTCAGTTTCAGATGTACCTTCCTCTCTGAATTCTCTAATGTAAATAGAGAGTTTTCTCTCTAGTTTATTTTAATTTCAGTTTTGTAATTAATTTTAATTACGTTCTGTAATAGTAATAGTAATTTACTTTCTTTACTTTTTACAGTTTTTACTATTCAACCATGAGGAGGTAACTTCCCCCTGCTAGGGTGAAAGGTAATTCTTTTACTATTGCTATTTAGATTAATCTCCCTTAATTATAATATATTCACTATTTAAAACTTGACTTAATAAGGATACCGCTATATTGGTCGGTTGGTAATTCATTTTAAACTGGTTTAAACCTGACTAAATAATGATACCGCCAGATTGGTCGGTTGGTAATAAAACTTTCTTACCGCCTATATGGCAGGTTTATGGACAAATTTTGATACCGCCTATATGGCTGGTCGGACTTAATTTGACTTAATCAGGTTACCGCCTATATGGCTGGTTGGTAATATCATCACAAGTTAATATATTATATTAAGGGAGATATCTAAATATTAATTAATAAAAGTAGATCTTTTTACCTTAGCATTTTATTTTATTGTAATTTTACTTTTCAGTATTTATTTTACCGCATTTACTTTTCAGCATTTTAATTTATGTCTTTTATTTTTAAGTTTTTACTCGCCCTAGTTATGTGTCTAACTAAGTTAGTTATCTAGGGTTGTGATGAAGTCTAATATCACCGATTTATAAGGGGTTATGTTGTAGTTTGGGTAATTTAAAGGTTTACTTATTAAGTCTTAAGCTTAATGCGTCTTGTTAATTGGCCACTAATAAGATTGATCTGGTATATCTAAAATAAACTTGACAAAGGAATTTTAGGTTTCAGCCTTAGACTTAATAGCCCACGATCTTCCTTGAGGATAGATAACCCTTTAATAGATTTCCTTATAGGATAGACATATACCTGTCGGGCGGGGGTAGTCATAATTGGAACTTAAACTTAATGAATCCAGGTAATTTGGTTGACATAGACATATGGTTCAATTGGTTAAACTGGGTATTTACGTCTGACCATCGACAGAGGCTTTCGCATAATTTCGTGTTCCAGGTTAGTAAACCGATTTATTACACAAACATGAAATAACCACTTCATCTTTTAAAAGATATTAGAAAGATTCACAACCCTAGATAGTTTCTTAATATTGAACTTTCTTAAACCTACTTTCGTGCAATTTTATTTACTTGTTTTTAAATTTAGAATCATCACCATCAATCAATCAACCTGTTAGATACTAGTAATCATTTGACCTCATAAAATTAATAGATTAGGTATTAAGTCCTCGTGAGATCGATACTTTTTATACTACTTGAATGATACGTGCGCTTGCGTTATACGCGTGTGATTACGCACCGGTCAAGTTTTTAGCGCCGTTGTCGGGGACTCATTTATCTTTCACTATTAGTTTAGGGGTTAGATACCTTTACTTGTATCTAAATTCTTTTTACTTATTATTTTTATTTTCTTATGTTTCAGGTTCTCAGAAACTTCATGAGACGAACCAGAAGTTTTGAACTCCAACCGCTTGACCCAGATATTGAAAGAACCATCAGACAGTTGAGAAGGGAAAGACGTGAAGTCCAAGAAGCAATTATCAACATGGAACTTGAACCTTTGGAGGTTGCACAACCAATACCCATTCGAGACAGAACCATTCTGGTGGTCGACCGCTTTATTTCTTGTATTATACTTCCTCTTTTACCAGCAAATGCGTGTGACATCAAAACATGCATTCAGATGATTCAGCAGTCAGTGCAGTTTGGGGGGAAAGCAACTGAAGATCCTAATACCCACATCAGCAACTTCCTGGAAGTTTTCGGCACTTTCAATTACAACCGAGAAGCTGAAGAAGCAATGAGACTGCGGGTTTTTCCATACTCCTTGAAGGATAGAGCTAAAACTTGGCTACATTCACTACCAGCAGGTTCCATCACAACTTGAAACACTTTAACCACCAAATTTCTTGCAAAGTACTTTCCACCAGCCAGAACTGGAAAGCTAAGGAATGACATCACATCCTTTGTGCAACAAGACTCGGAAACTCTCTACGAAGCTTGAGAAAGGTACAAAGATTTACTACGGAAATGTCATCACCAAGAGATTCCAAAATGGCTTCAAGTCCAAACTTTCTATAATGGACTTTCTGGACTGATGAGAACCACAATCGATGCTGCTACTGGAGGAGCTTTAATGGCAAAAGGAGAAGATCAAGCCTGGGACCTAATCGAAGAAATGGCCAATAACAATTCATTGTGGCCAACAGAAATGAGCATGATCCAACGAATTACATGAATTTATGAAGTTGAAGCCAATACAGCAGTCAACGCAAAGCTGGATCAGATATGTAAATTCATGGAGACTCTCAGCACTTAAAGCAACATTGGAGCCACAAGTTCACCATATGGAGGAGCACCAGGACCAAACCAACTTGAAGAGACGGTGAATTATGTCAACAATTTCAACAGACAGTGGAACAATCCATATTCCAACACCTACAACCCAGGGTGGAGGAATCATCCCAATCTCTCATGGAATAACAATTCAAGGCAAAAGAGTTATCCACCACCAGGATTCCATCAGCAAAACCAGAAGCTTGAAAAAGAACCAGAAATGAACATAGGGAAGGAGCAGTGTCATGCCATCATATTAAAAAGCGGTACTGAAATCAACAAAGATGTTGGAGTCAGAACAGCAGCCGAGGAAGTTCCAAAAAAAACAGAGCAACAGATGGATTAAAAAGAAGCAAAGGAAAAAGAACAGATCACTCCACCTCCACCTTTTCCACAACGTCTTCAGAAAAACAAACTGGACAAGCAGTTTGCTCATTTCCTGGAGGTGTTCAAAAAGCTTCACATTAACATTCCATTTGCAGAAGCCTTGGAACAAATGCCCAGCTATGTAAAATTCATGAAAGGCATTCTTTCAAGAAAACAGAGATTGGGAGATTATGAGACAATAGCATTAATGGAAGAATGCAGTGCCATCATTCAGAGGAAGCTTCCCCCAAAGTTGAAAGATCCTGACAGTTTCACCATTCCTTGCATCATAGGAGAACATAACTTCGGTAGAGCTTTATGTGATTTAGGTGCGAGTGTTAACTTGATGTCTTTTTCTATTTTCAGGAAACTACAAATTGGAGAAACAATGCCCACTTCAGTCTCTCTGCAACTTGCTGATAGAACACTCGTATTTCCAAGAGGCGTAGTTGAGGATGTGCTGGTCAAGGTTGACAAATTCATTTTCGCAGCAGATTTTATTGTCCTTGATATGGAAGAAGATGAAGACGTGTCGATAATCCTCGGGAGACCATTCTTTGCAACAAGTCGAACCATTATTGATGTACAAAAAGGAGAACTAACCATGAGGGTACATGACCAAGAAGTAACATTCAATGTTTTCAAGGCCATGAATTTCACAGATGATGAAAAGAATGAGGAATGTTTCAGACTTGATGTGATACACAGTACCATTCACAACTCCAATGAAATGCAAAGTTCTACTGACAAACTTAAAACATGTCAATTGCCTGTGGATCCTGAAGATAAAGCGTCTTTTGCACGGAAAAAACTAATGCTTGCACTACAAGCAATAGAAGAGAAAAAGTTCCACCAGCTCAACGAATTGGAGGAATTTCACAATCAGCCTTTTGAGAATGCTAAATTATACAAAGAAAATGCCAAAAAAAGACATGATGAGAAGTTAGTGCGCATACAACTGGAACTAGGGCAGAAGGTACTGTTAAACAAATCAAGGGTGAAATTCTTCCCATGGAAGCCAAAATCACGGTGGTCAGGTCCATTTGTGATCACTAAGGTTTTACCAGACAAAACCGTTGAGATACATGATCCTAACTCCAACAAAACATTCAAGGTTAAAAACAAGCGTGTCAAGCACTACTGGGGAGAATCATTTGAGCGAACAAAAGAAAGTGTCACACTTTCAAATCCAGCATAACGTTCAGACAGTCACGTCTAGCTGACGACGTTAAACTTAACGCTAATAGGGAGGCAGCCCATGCAATTTATGTATATATTATGATTTCATTTTGTGTGTTTAGTTTTCGCATGTTAATTCATTTCAGGATGGAAGAAGCTCTCGCAAATCTTCACAAGCAATTTCTTTCTCTCCCTCAAAAATCTCTTATGAAAGTTTACAAAGCTCGCTTGGAACGGATGAGACTGCTGATGATCAAAGGTATTCCTACTGATATTCGTTGGATTATTGAAGAAATGGTCCGATTAGCAGGTGAGTCATCTGATCCTTTTATTTCACATCTGCCTGGTTTAGGAAGAATCACATATGCTAAAAAGAGAAGAGCCAAAAGAATGTGTGTTTGTTATAAATGTGCTCGCATGTTTTGTAATACTCGTTGTCGTTCTTTAGGAATGGTGTCTGATAACCGTGAAGATAAGATTAATTTCATTAGGGATGGCTTGAGTAAGAAGCCTTTGGATGACATATCTAAAACTCTTGAGACGCATCCCAGTGGATGTGTGTATCACGAGATTCGTGTGTTATACACACAATTTCTAAGAGAAAGACAAAAATTAAGTCTTGGGAATCTGACTAAAAAAGACTATGTTTGGCAATTTATAAGAAAATTGGATGGGAAGCTTATCCCTGACGTATAGACATCAATCAAGCCGCTACGTTCCTTGTACATATTATATCTCTTTGTCTTTTCCTGATAATTGTGATTTTTTTTGTTGTTTTCTTTTATTTTCTCCGACAGGATCCAGACCTTTTTTACTATCACGATTTATTTTACTGTTTAACTAATAATTGTCATTTGGCAGGTACTAGTGCTATTAGTTTTACTCACCATTTTCAGGTGTTATAAATTCAACTCATCATTGCACTTTCGAAGATATCTAGAGTAAAACATGGAAGCCACTTCAAGAAGACGAGTTGAAAACATCTTTGTGTTTTGCGGTACTAGTGTTGGTGTTAAGCCACAATACGTAGAAGCAGCACATGAATTGGGTCGAGTATTAGCTGCAAGGATTATGCACTTAGTATATAGGGGAGGCAATCTTGGACTTATGGGGATCATTTCAAAAGATGTACATGAGGGAGGCAGTCACGTTTTGGGAATCATCCCAAAACCTTTGGCGGAGGCAAATCTTATTGGACCATCAAACGGAGAAGAGCTAATTGTGTCACGTATGTCTGAACGACTGGTAGAAATGATTAACCGTGCTGATGCTTTTATTGCTTTGCCAGGTGGCTTGGGTACATTGGAGGAAATTTTTACAGTGTTATCTTGGGCAAACTTGAACATACACCAGAAACCGCTTGGACTATACAACGTTGAAGGATTTTATGATTTTGTTTGTGTGTTTCTTGATGATGCCCAAAGAAATGTGTTCGTGACAAAACCTATGAAAGAACTCATCTTTACTGCCAGAACTGCTCCAGATCTAATTGACCAAATCTTAGCCTATGAACCACAAATTGACCCTATCATTTCAAAGATAAATTGGTCCTTATTGGTCCGAGGATGATCGTGGTAAGAGGCGTCGGATTAATCTGGATCTTAACTTTTAACTTTCATGTAGAATTTCAGCTAACCAGGTACTATCTTCTAAACTCTTCTTCTATTGTTTAAGACATTATGGACAATGTCTCATTTAGGTTTGGGGGAGGGAATTAGGTGATCAGTATCTTGTTTTTAGTTGTGTGTTGTCGTAAGGGAATTAGTTGATCAATATCTTATTTTTAGTTGTGTGTTGTTTTTATTTTTAGTCCAAATTTTTTTCGAAAAATACAAAAAATTGAAATTTTTTCAAAAATTACAAAATATTTTGCGTTTTTGTGTTTTTATTTTGACTAAAAAGGTGAAATTGGTAAGAGATAGCTGAGTAAAGAGTTTCCACTCCAGAGACGTATCTCAAACCTAATTCGGAACAAGTTAATTTTTTATTTATTTCCGTTTGAATTATTTAATTTATAAATTCTCCATAATACGGACTAAAATGGATCTTCATATGCTCAGTTGGCAAGTATTATCAACATGCATGGTAATATACGGACATGAGCTATAATTGAAAAGTTTGTAATATTCTGTGCTCTAGTTTAATTGGAGGTAACATCTCAAAAAGTGATTTAGTTAAAAAAAAACGTCTGAGATATGAGTTATTAAGTCTGTGAGGGTGTTTTAACACCTAGTGCCCTAAAGCCAACTGGTTTGGGAGTCACTAACCCAAAGCTCGCTACATGGATCAAAGATGTTGCAAAAATATATATATCTGAAGTTTGAGTAATTAAGTCAGTATGGGTGTCTTAACACCTGGTGCCCTAAAGCCAACTGGTTTGGGAGCCACCGACCCAACACTCACTACATAGATGGATGATATTGTATATAAATAAAAAAAAATCAAAGAAAAAATCAGAAAAATTACTCAATTGCTACAAAAAGGTGTGAATTCTGATAAAACTTTAGGACAAAAATATTACTCTCTTATCAACTGCACTTGTGATTGTTGTGGGCAAAAATAAGTTGATTAATATTTTGTTGGATGTGCATATGGAGAATGGTAAATATAATCGGAGAATTTACTTATTCAGTAATTTAGAAAGAAACAAAACAACTAGCAACTTGGAGTAGAAGTTTCACCTGATTAGTCACTAACTTCTTTATTCTATTTTTTCTTGTCTTTTTGCTTTTGTGTGAATTAATTTCACTATCTTTTTACTTTTGTAAAATGTTTGTGGGTATCATTGCTGTAAACTCTCACGAGACTACAACTCGTCCACTAGGGACACCTAGGGGTTTAAAGGCTTGTTGCATACGCTAAATGCAACCGTGATCCCTAAGAAAGTGGCTTAGTTAAATTTTATTTTAAAGATGTTTATGTTATTTTATTTTATGTTTTGCTCGAGGACTAGCAAAATGTTAGGTTTGAGGGTGTGATGAGTGGAAATTATATCACTATTTCCCACTCATTTAACTTAATATTTTGTATAGTTTCTTGAGTTTTGTGAATATTTTGATGTGATTTGTGTTATTTTGTAGATAAATAAAGTTTCAGGACATTCTGGAGGAGATTTGGGGCCAAAATAGTGAAAATGACAAAAAGGGCAAAATGGTCATTTCGTGAGTCGCGATGCGCAAGCCTTTGGCGTCGCGACGCCTAACGTGCGCCGATCCATGCTAACGTGCACCGGGTCCACGTGTCAGAATCTGAGAAGTTTGACTTTGCTAACGTGCGCCGTGCCACGTGTCACCATCACAACCGATCTGCTAACGTGAGCCGTGCCACATGTCATCATCCTACGGTGCTGACAATCGCCATTGCCACGTGTCGCCACATGTCAGCCATGTCATCGTCCACATCACTAGTTGATCGAGTCAACGTGCCACGTCACCGCCACATCATCATCAGCCAATCACAGCGTGCCACATGTCGCAATCCTACGGTGTCGATAATCAATTTCACCACGTGTCGCCACGTCAGCTCAATTATTGACTCATTTGTCCGAATTGCCATGTGGCAGATAAGAATTTGAAATGGACCAATCACGCATTGACACGTCAGCACGTCGCGACGCAAGAAGAAACGTGCGCGTCACGACGTGATTGGCTTATTGACGCCTATAAATAGAGTTCGAAATTTCATTTTCAGATGTACCTTCCTATCTGAATTCTCTAATGTAAATAGAGAGTTTTCTCTCTAGTTTATTTTAATTTCAGTTTTGTAATTAATTTTAATTACGTTTTGTAATAGTAATAGTAATTTACTTTCTTTACTTTTTACAGTTTTTACTATTCAACCATGAGGAGGTAACTTCCCCCTGCTAGGGTGAAAGGTAATTCTTTTACTATTGCTATTTAGATTAATCTCCCTTAATTATAATATATTCACTATTTAAAACTTGACTTAATAAGGATACCGCTATATTGGTCGGTTGGTAATTCATTTTAAACTGGTTTAAACCTGACTAAGCAAGGATACCCGTCAGATTGGTCGGTTGGTAATTAAACTTTCTTACTGCCTATATGGCAGGTTTATGGACAAATTTTGATACCGCCTATATGGCTGGTGTACGGGCCAAATTTGGGCCAAGGGCAATTTTGTCCTTTTACTCCGGGCCCAAGTTTCCACCTCAGAAGGAAGCCCAATGATTAAAGTGAATAGTAGCCTAGAGATTCATAAGCCCAAGCCCAAGGAGGAGCCACGTAACGCCCAGGCTCATTAATGCCACCCACAAGCCATCCGTTCCAACCTGCAAGCAGTAATGGCACTTCTTTAAGTTGACTGTTACCATGTTCTAACGGGCAAATAATCAAAAGACAATCAATAAAGACACACATGACTATACCATGGATATATAAGGAACATGACTCCAAGAGGAAGGGGATCGAACTTCGAGCTCGCCTACCCATAGCTTTGGGACATTCTCAAGCTCGCCACTCCTACCACTTACCGCCCTCACGACATTCAACGGAGTTCAAGGTAGCATCTAACCTTGACCTTCCATCTATTACTACCTTTGTTCATTTACTGACTTGGGCGTCGGAGTGCCCCCGGCACCCACCACACCGGTGGGCAGTACTCCCGCTCACTCTACACCTTTGTTTTGCAGGATCGCTAGAGCCCCTATATAAAATCTCAATTGTAGACCTCGGGCGAAAACCAGCGTCTACAGTTTGGCGCCCACCGTGGGGCCCTAGCGGTTTATAGCATGCAAAGATCTCCCCAAACTGATGCCGATGTATTAGTTGGAATCCAGGTTCTAGAGAATGGGCGGGCTTCTCTCCATCTACGATCCTTTCAAACACCCATACTTAAGCTTTCAACAATGGGGAAAGCGAAAATCCACCATCAGACGACCATCCACAAAATCACCAAAGAAGAAGCCATATCCCTCCACTAGACTGATCACAATGAGTCACCTCCTCCATGTGAAAGGAAATACAAGAGTTCAAAAGAGTGATTCTCTCTAGCCTATCCGGTGCCAGACTACTAGCGAACCAACACTTAGATCATTCTACACAACTTCCACCAGTCGACAAGAGAATACTCTCATAATCCCCGGCGCAAACGATTAACCATGAAGAGCATTCTATGTGATTGACATCTATTTGAGTCTACTTGGGACGGTTACCATTCATTCTAGATGGCATGGATAAAATGTCATCTCCTTCAAGCTACACAAAAGGACTACCATCCCCTCCAGACTACATTGAAGGATTGTCGTCTCCCCCCAAGGTCACTAAGTTCCTCCCTGATAGATAAATCACTAAAAGGCACAGTAGACACACCCATAATCTCTATCCTGAGCGCCATCGATAGCCACCAAAATTATTACATCACCGGTTCATGCTCGGACCGTTTCTCCATTTCCCTCACTCCTCTTCCCCACCGACTCGACTCGGTCCCCTTATGGAGACAGACTCGTGTTCCAGTTTGAATCATTGATTGTAGCGGTCGAATTTAGGAACGTCGAGTCAGTTGAGTCTTTGGTTTTTACCATGGTGTCCTATGGCCTGAAGGGCAGTAGAGTGACGAGTGGAAAAATGCGTGTGATACTTTGTCATTGAGGTTAGAGGTGTCGTTTGGAAAGAATGGTAATGTTTTAGTGATGTCCCAATATGGAGAGAAGTACCGTTAGAAGCAGCAAGATCTAGGCTTTCTGGTTATCATACTTTTAAAAATTGCCTCTCAAACTGTCGTAGCAGTTTCCTTACCCGACCCTTCACTGTAACGAGTTCCTCAGAACCACAATCAATCAGTCTCAGGAAGTGAAGACGATACGCCAGATCCAGAAAACACATTCAATGATTCAATTCCCGAGCCTACAGTTCCATCAACTGTACCACTTTGAACAACACAGCAACTACTCTGGGAACCAGAAGCTGTCAAAACAATCATACCAGGGGACACGACTCCTTACCTGTTGGGCGTCCAGCCCCCCACAGTCATCCCTATCAATAAATCTCAAACCAAATCCTAATCAAGCACATATCTTCTCTAAAAGAACAAATCTGTGGGCCACCTGAGAGATTTGACGGTCCAGAAACATTACAGGTGCATGATGCTTCTTCAAATCAATAGATAAGTACGCTTTGTAAGTCTCTCATGGCCTAAAGCAACTCCACTTCCATTCAGAACCATCATTTTTATTAACTTTAGGAGGATCCACGCCCCAATAACTCACAATCCTCTTCTCATCCTTATTATCACTGCTAACGGTCGCCACCGCCGCTCGGGTCGACGGTGGAAACTTCTCCTCCTGTTGTTCTTTATCACCCAAAGCCAAGGTGCTCCGGTTCCTTAGGCCCGTAAACGGAGACCTAACCAAGAAGCTCGATATTTGATTATTATTTCCAGGCAATATCCCCACTGCGGCCGCCGCCTAGGTTGATGTTGCGTGTGCATTTACAGTTTAAAACAAGCGAGACCCACGATACATCATGATCAAAGATCAAATAAAAACAAGAAAACGTAAATAGAAAAATTGATTTAATAAGAGAGAGCCCTAAATCGGTTCCAGAAAAGAGAAGCGACAATCGATTCCTTCGACCATGATGTTGAATCAGCTCTCGCTCTCTGGATAATCCACGTGGATTCCTCTCAAGCCGGGGAGATCACCGACATCGTGATGGCTCAGGTCCATGGCTTGTTGCGCCATACAGATTTTCTCTAGCATCACGGCTTCTGGATACCTCGCTCGGTGCAGCCTATCTGTCGATGAATGAGGTGGTGTAGATCTAGTTTTGGGATTATTTGTCGTATCAAGTGTAGGCTGACCACAAAGCTCTTTTATTGCACGAATAGCTGGATGAATGGAATTATACTTTGCCAGATATAGGCTCTTCAAAAGTCATAGTATAGCGTCACTTTACCCCTAGCCTAAAGGAACCAGTTTCAAAATAGCACACGACACAGGCTCCCTCCATCCGCTCAGTCGATGGGCCTAGAATCCTTTTCGCCAGCTCACAGCCCATCCAGCGCAAGTGACCAATACAAGACCCAACCCAAGCGGCACCTAAAAGGTTCGAATTGAATAAAATGGATGAATCCAAACAACAAGATGGATGTTCATCAATTCTATGGTGCATGGAAAAATTGACTTCTCTCCCGTACGATTGTATTCAATGTATGACGAGATGGATTGTCATCTCGAGGATGGATTATCATCAGTTGAAAATTCCATCAGGACATGTAGAGTAAAGATTCACATAAATATTCATTAGGTTTATACGACAGTATCTTATGGACCTTTGTCAGGTCCACTCGACAATAGTCTCAAAGTCTAGTAGAGTAAAGATCTCTCATTGTTTCAGAAAACAGGGTATGCTTTTTACATTGAAGAGCAATTAACTAGCCACTCGACAAATCCTCCAGACGACGTGTATCATTATCCTTATATACTTACCTTGATTGTGATTTTTGCAAGCAATACCATATGACAAAGTTGAAGACCCGGACTACACTTGTATGAAGTGTATCTTGAACCTTCATATGGTTCAGTCGAATGGGAACATCTCCCATGGCTCATGTAGAGTCAACATATGACCTTCATCTGGTCTAGAAAAATTCGAAGTCTCCTCTAGTCCACGACCAGTAGTACGAAGATTATCCTAACATTTACCTGGTCCAATCGACCGGGGATAATTCCTCATAGACTCATATCGAGTCAAAATTATGGACATGGATTAACACATGTCGTATCAATTATATCTTCCTGGACTCATCAAGTCCAGTCGACCGGGGACATCCCCCATTGACTCATGTCAAGTCAAGTTGTAAACATGGAATACACATGTCGTATGACTTAAATCTTCCTGGACCCATCAAGTCCAGTCGACCAGGGACATCCCCATGGACTCATGTCGAGTCAAGTTGTAGACATGGAATACACATGTCGTATGAATTATATCTTCCTGGACTCATCAAGTCCAGTCGACCGGGGACATCCCCCATTGACTCATGTCGAGTCAAGTTGTAAACATGGAATACACATGTCGTATGACTTAAATCTTCATGGACCCATCAAGTCCAGTCGACCAGGGACATCCCCCATTGACTCATGTCGAGTCAAGTTGTAGACATGGATTACACATGTCGTATGACTTAAATCTTCCTGGACCCATCAAGTCCAGTCGACCAGGGACATCCCCCATTGACTCATGTCGAGTCAAGTTGTAGACATGGATTACACATGTCGTATGACTTAAATCTTCCTGGACCCATCAAGTCCAGTCGACCAGGGACATCCCCATTGACTCATGTCGAGTCAAGTTGTAGACATGGATTACACATGTCGTATGACTTAAATCTTCCTGGACCCATCAAGTCCAGTCGACCAGGGACATCCCCATTGACTCATGTCGAGTCAAGTTGTAGACATGGATTACACATGTCGTATGACTTAAATCTTCCTGGACTCATCAAGTCCAGTCGACCGGGGACATCCCTCATTGACTCATGTCGAGTCAAGTTGTAGACATGGATTACACATGTCGTATGACTTAAATCTTCCTGGACCCATCAAGTCCAGTCGACCAGGGACATCCCCATTGACTCATGTCGAGTCAAGTTGTAGACATGGATTACACATGTCGTATGACTTAAATCTTCCTGGACTCATCAAGTCCAGTCGACCGGGGACATCCCTCATTGACTCATGTCGAGTCAAGTTGTAGACATGGAATACACAAGTTGTATGACTTACTTATATCTCGACCTTCATCTGGTTCAATCGTTTAGGGTACTTCCCCAATGGCTCTAGAAGAGTCAAGTTCATTATTATCCCGGCCATCATCTGGTTCGGTCGACTGGGTACTTCCTCATTGGTTCTTATAGAGTCAAGTTCATAACTTAACATTCGTTTGGTTCAATCAATAAACATCATCAACGCTCGAGTATGCCTACATACTATGGCCTCGTCCCAAGCGACACACGCGTCAAGTACTCTCCAAGCCAAGGACTCCTTGACTTAGAGAGTATGGGACAAACTGTACGGGCCAAATTTGGGCCAAGGGCAATTTTGTCCTTTTACTCCGGGCCCAAGTTTCCACCTCAGAAGGAAGCCCAATGATTAAAGTGAATAGTAGCCTAGAGATTCATAAGCCCAAGCCCAAGGAGGAGCCACGTAACGCCCAGGCTCATTAATGCCACCCACAAGCCATCCGTTCCAACCTGCAAGCAGTAATGGCACTTCTTTAAGTTGACTGTTACCATGTTCTAACGGGCAAATAATCAAAAGACAATCAATAAAAACACACATGACTATACCATGGATATATAAGGAACATGACTCCAAGAGGAAGGGGATCGAACTTCGAGCTCGCCTACCCATAGCTTTGGGACATTCTCAAGCTCGCCACTCCTACCACTTACCGCCCTCACGGCATTCAACGGAGTTCAAGGTAGCATCTAACATTGACCTTCCATCTATTACTACCTTTGTTCATTTACTGACTTGGGCGTCGGAGTGCTCCCGGCACCCACCACACCGGTGGGCAGTACTCCCGCTCACTCTACACCTTTGTCTTGCAGGATCGCTAGAGCCCCTATATAAAATCTCAATTGTAGACCTCGGGCGAAAACCAGCGTCTACAGCTGGTCGGACTTAATTTGACTTAATCAGGTTACCGCCTATATGGCTGGTTGGTAATATCATCACAAGTTAATATATTATATTAAGGGAGATATCTAAATAGTAATTAGTAAAAGTAGATCTTTTTACCTTAGCATTTTATTTTATTGTAATTTTACTTTTCAGTATTTATTTTACCGCATTTACTTTTCAGCATTTTAATTTATGTCTTTTATTTTTAAGTTTTTACTCGCCCTAGTTATGTGTCGTAACTAAGTTAGTTATCTAGGGTTGTGATGAAGTCTAATATCACCGGTTTATATGGGATTATTTTGTAGTTTGGGTAATTTAAAGGTTTACTTATTAAGTCTTAAGCTTAATGCGTCTTGTTAATTGGCCACTAATAAGATTGATCTGGTATATCTAAAATAAACTTGACAAAGGAATTTTAGGTTTCAGCCTTAGACTTAATAGCCCACGATCTTCCTTGAGGATAGATAACCCTTTAATAGATTTCCTTATAGGATAGACATATACCTGCCGGGCGGGGGTAGCCATAATTTGAACTTAAACTTAATGAATCCAGGTAATTTGGTTGACATAGACATATGGTTCAATTGGATTAAACTGGGTATTTGCGTCTGACCATCGACAGAGGCTTTCGCATAATTTTGTGTTCCAGGTTAGTAAACCGATTTATTACACAAACATGAAATAACCACTTCATCTTTTAAAAGATATTAGAAAGATTCACAACCCTAGATAGTTTCTTAATATTGAACTTTCTTAAACCTACTTTCGTGCAATTTTATTTACTTGTTTTTAAATTTAGAATCATCACCATCAATCAATCAACCAGTTAGATACTAGTAATCATTTGACCTTATAAAATTAATAGATTAGGTATTAAGTCCTCGTAGGATCGATACTTTTTATACTACTTGAACGATACGTGCGCTTTCGTTATACGCGTGTGATTACGCACCTGTCAGTAATAATAGGTGGTTTTTGCTTGAATTAATTGGATTAAATCAAGGTGGCAAACATTTAACTAATCCATTTTGTTAATCTTTAGCTTGATTTAATTAGATTAAATTAAAGTGGGAGACAATGGAGATTAGTTAAACCTAATTATACATATTTGGACAGATTGGATTAAGCCCACTTAAAATTTGATTACAACTTTTATTAATTAAAAATTTCCTAAGTTTTGCTATAAATAGCAAGCTTTAGGAAGATTTTAATCACAAGTGAAAGTACAAGCATAAGAAAATTCTTGAGAGATTAGCCTAAGTTAGAGAAGTGTTTAGAGAAGCTTGTGAGATCTCTATAACATTTCATTTAGGAGAAATATGTTATAGTTTTTGGGCAAAGGGTGTGGCGGAAGCGCCGTTCGGGCAAAATCATAATTTTAAAACTTTTTAAATTACCGAACAAAATTTTCAATATCTAATATGAATAATTTATTCATATTTCACGTGAATCATTTATTCGATATTAAATAACGACATAAATAAGGTAGAAATTTTGTGAAACTTTTACGAAAAATGTTTTTCCGCAAAATGACGTAAATTTTTTTTTTTAGCCGAACCGACCACCCAACACTTATGGGGACGGACCAGGTCAGCCCCAATAGTGTTAGGGCAGTTCATAGGCTGCCTGAACAGTGAAAAATTCAACGTTTGGACAGCCGTCACCCGGTTGGCTCACAAATCACCGGGTAACGCCGTTTTTAGCCGTTTTCTCTTATTTCAACTCTGAAACAATTTCCGGCCATTGTTCCAACACCCAAAACACATCCAATACATTCATAAGACATATTTTTCATCACCAAAATATCAGATATTCCAGGTCTGAAACAGAAAACTAAAAATGCCAATTTTTCATGCTTTAAATCTAAATTTTCAAGATTAATCCAATTAATCAAAATATCAACCAAAGTCACCACACATGAAGCACTCAAGAACAATTCTAGGCATTACAAGAGTGGTCATAACACTCTAGAATGGCAACATGTCATCAAATGAATAAATTGGACAATAATTATAGTAATTCTATCCAAAATACTTCATACGTGCACCAACACTTCCAATTCCATCCACCAGAATCAAAAGCCCCAAATTTAAGAAACAAAAGAAACCCTAGAACCATTCTAACAATTCAAGAAAAAATTAACAAATTTCCAAGCTCAAGAAGTTTAAGGATTACCTTAAATCTCCAATTTCCTAAGCCTTTTTCTTGAGTTTTCTTCATTTTCTTCATGGTTTCATGAAACCAATTTTAGGGCTTTTCTTTCTCAAGGTTTCGGCTATGGTGGATTTCATAAGTGAAGAAGAAAAAATTTTGCAAATAAATGGAGGTGTGACCGACTTCAAGGGGGCATTTTGGTCATTTGTAAAAAATTAATCCAATTAAATAAAGTAAGCTTTATGTTAAACAAATAAAATTTGTACACATAAGCCTAATTAAAGTCATGCCATTTGTACAAATAATAATTAGCCATATTTCATAACATTTATAAAATATAAATATTATTTAATCATTTAAATATTTAACATTTAAATATCTAAATAATTAATTAATATAATTATTATTATATATATGTATTTTTATTTACAATAAATAACAAATACATATATTTATGGCATCTGTCAAAATCTCATTTGACGATTAATTAATGTGTATCTAATCAAATTATGTATCAAATACAAATACACAATAATTATTAAATGACCAAAATCCCCTAATGCATGTGTTATCGTTTAACCGATTAAACGATTCAAATTAACTCATTTAATCTGATGAAGTATTATGAATAATCTGTATTATTCATATCGCGTTGCCCAAGTGCTCAATGAGTACACTTCATATTGTGGGACTCTCTAATTTTAGGTTTATCCGTCACGAAATCCAATTTCGTGTCCATAATTCACCCACTCATTAATTATGACGACCATGGATAATCTCGCTAAACTATGCAAGTCGAGGTCATTGGATACGTATAATCCCTCCATCACAGGCTATCATATTATACCTGGGATATAGATAAGAATGTCAAATTTATTCGGTATAATATAGTCGAATTTCAATTTATGATCTCTAAATAACACTCAGAACTGATTTCCGAAGTTATACCACGGCCATGGATTTACCAGATCGCAAACACGTGTAGGATGTCTATGCCTTGTACACAGGACTAACAGATCCGCTCTTGATACGCACAGGATATCATGAGCATCAGTCCACACCCAACGAACAGGCAGAGCTCTGATCATGAATAGATCGGTGACGTGACTGCAATCAAAGTGTAGAGGATAACTCATAAATCCCACTGTGGTATCTCAAGTCGAATGACCACCTATGCTCGCTAAACTCGTGAAGATTCCTATTGACGTTGGTGTACCATTTATTAGGAAATCTTCAGTGAGTCGTTCAGTGTTTATCAAATAAACACATACATGTCTATACGAGTCTCCCGAGACTCATGGTTCATTGCGATAAACCATCGAACCAAGTAACAATATACGACATGTACTGGTCTCAGCGGATTTTACTAACCGACCTGTGTTAGCAAATCTTGACCAGGAACTTTATTTAAGGATATGCATCTTATGGTGCGCTTCCCAATGTCAATTACAAACTAAGTTGTAATTGCACACTACATTGTAAATCCTAGGGTCTTTGTCTAATATACACGTATCACTAAACCAGATTTAGTTTCAATTTAATTGTAATTAGATATCTAATCGAAATTAGATTGAATATGTGTATAAAAGACAAGAGGTGCTACCATTAAATAAGTAATATTATGGAAAATGGAATTGCTCGTATTCTTGAATCGGACATAAATACGATCCGAATTGGCACTCCGAGCACAAACCTTAACAATTTCTCCCACTTGCTCTAGTGTCAATCCATTGTATCATATACACATATCAATGTATATCACATACTCATGGCCCTCAAGAGCTCACCTAGCACTCAAGAGGTAGGCAACAACAAGTAAGCTTGTTTTAACAAATTGAGTATGTCCAACAAACCCAATTGTTTTCCTTAACCATCATCATTCATATTTTGTAGAATCCAAATTCCACATCAATATGAATCAGAAGCTATATTAGTATTGTGCTATAGCAATTGAGTTGTCTATGTATTTATAGATCAAATCCAAATACTATGAGACAACCGCAAGCACTACACTAATATGAAAACTTCTAATCTATAAGGTTACTATGCAACTTCATAAGTCAAATACTTCATAAGTTGCAACTGATTCCACTAATTTAGAAGAATCAACGGTAACACTCCCACTGCATCTTTTCTGACTTTATATGACATAGACCATCTAATGTCATAATTAGGATCAAAACTAATCTGACCTTATGGTTGCAAACTAAATTCTCCATGAATAAGAAACTCATTCTTAATATCTCAAAGATCACAAAGAACATGTTTCAAGACCCATCATATGGTCTGCAGCATATCAAAATAACTCGTAACGGTTACGATTAAATTGATATCTTTAATCGCACATAATATAGTACTCATTACGCCATCATTCTATGATGCCTAAGATTGACTAGACATTCCAATCAATCTTTCTTTCGACAAAGGTATCATCCTTTACGAAAGATGAATATTATATATATATAAAAGACACGTTAACTGTCATACAGATAGTCTTACTGTGTCATTTATTAGATCATATCTAATACGCGACTAATGGGAGTTTCTCACAGGTCTCTTAGTTTCATATCATATATAAAACCTTATATCAAATTTAACAGAGACTACTCTCACTGCTATCACAGAGAAAATAAGACTTAAGTAAACATTTTACTCCACTAACATCTCATTATTACTTTAATAATGATAATGTAGTTAGGATATATAACACTAAAAAGAAATTTGTACGCTCTCACTGACCCTACTATCATATATGTATTCTCTATGCTATGATTGTTGGGGTTTTAGGCGATTGGCACAGCAGAAGCGCAGTTCGAGCGAAATCATAATTTAAAACTTTTTCAAATTACCGAATAAATTATTCAATATCTAATATGAATAATTTATTCATATTTCACCTAAACCTATTTATTCGATATCAAATAGCGTCATAAATATAAAGGAAACGTCGCGAAACTTTTACGAAAAATATTTTTCCGCAAAATGAAGCAAAACGCGTTTTTGACCGAACCGACCACCCAACACTTATGGAGACTGCCCAGGTCAGCCCCAATAGTGTTAGGGCAGTTCATGGGCTGCCCGAACAGTGATGAACTCACTGTTTGGACAACCGTCACCCGGTTGGCTCAAAAGTCACCGGGTAACGCCGTTTTTGGCCGTTTTCGCTTATTTCAACTCCGAAACACTTTCCGGAAACTGTTCCAACTGCCAAAAAACATCCAATACATTCATATGACATAAACTTCATCACAGAATTTCCAGTTTACACAGATCTGATCCAGAAACCGAAATTACCAAATTTCATGTTTTAAATCCAATTTTTCAACATTAATCAAATTAATCTCAACACCAATTCAATTAACCACATATGAATTACCCAAGAACAATTATAAGCATTACAAGAGTGGTCCTAACACTTTAGAATAGAAACATTATTAGGGTTGGGGCTCGGAGTGCCAATCCGGATCGTATTTATGTCCGATTCATAAATACGAGCAATTCCATTTTCCATAATATTACTAATTTTAATGGTAGCACCTTTGTCTTTTATAAACTTATTCAATCTAATTATGTTTAGATATCTGATTATAATTAGATCGAAACTGAATCTAGTTTAGTGATACGTGTATATTAGACAAAGATCATAGGATTTAAAATATAGTGCGCAGTTACAACGTAGTTTGTAATTGACATTGGGAAACGCACTATAAGATGTATATCCTTAAATAAAGTTCCTGGTCAAGATTTACTAACATGGATCGGTTAGTAAAATCCGCTGAGACCAGTACATGTCGTATATCGTGACTTGGTCCGATGGTTTATCCCAATGAACAATGAGTCTTGGGAGACTCGTATAGACATGTATGTGTTTATTTGATAAGACACTAAACGACTCATTGAAGATTTCCTAATATATGGTACACCAACGTCATTAGGAATCTTCACGAGTGGAGCGAGCATAGTGGTCATTCGACTTGAGATACCACAGTGGGATATATGAGTTATCCTCCACACTTTGATGGTAGTCACATCACCGATCTATTTAGATCAGACCTCCGCATGTTCGTTGGGTGTGGATTGATGCTCATGATATCTAGTGCTTATCAAGATAGGATCCGTTAGTCCTGTGTACAGGGCATAGACATCCGCACGTGTTTACGATCTAGTAAATCCATAGCCGTGGTATAACTTCAGAAATCAGTTCCGAGTGTTATTTAGAGATCTTAAATTGAAAGTCGACTATATTATACCGAACAGATTTGACGTTTTCATCTATATCCCAAGTATAATAAAGATAGTTTGTGACGGATGGATTATACGTATGCAATGACCTCGGCTTGCATAGTTTAGCGAGATTATATGTGGTCGTCATAATCCATGAGTGGGTGGATTATGGACATGAAATTAGATTTCGTGACGGATAAACCTAAACTTAGAGAGTCCCACAATATGAAGTGTACTCGTTGAGCACTTGGGCAACTCGATATGAATAATACGGATTATTTAGAATACTTCATCGGATTAAATAAGTTAATTCGGATCATTTAATTGGTTAAACGATAACACATGCATTAGGGGATTTTGTCCGATAATATTTATTGTGTATTTGTATTTGATACATAATACGATTAGATACGCATTAATTATTCATCAAATGAGATTTTGACACATGCCATAAATATATGTATTTGTTATTTATTTTAAATAAAAATACATATATAATAATAATTATATTAATTGATTATTTGAATATTTAATTGTTAAATATTTAAATGATTAATTAATAAATTTTTTCATAAATGTTATGAAATTTGTCCAATTATTATTGGAGCAAATGGCATGAAATAATTAAACTTAATGTGTGCAATATTGATTGGATAACATAAAGTTTAATTTTATTAATTGGATTAATTTTTTGGAAAAAGGACAATAATGCCCCTCCAAGTCGGTCATGCCAATTTTGAAGTTAAATTTTTTTTCATTTGCTTCTAATGGAAGCTCTTAGCCGATACCCTCACCCAAATAAGCTCTCAAATGTTTTTTGATGAATCAAAGTGGAGAAAGAAGAAAAATCAAGAAATAAAGCTAAGGAATCATATGATTAAAGGTAATTCTAAAATCCCTAAGCTTGGAAAATTATGTTTCTTGTTTCTTGATGATATAGTGATATCTAGGGTTTCTTATTTTCCATAAGATTTGGGGCTTTTGGATTTGGATGATGGAATTGGAGGTGTTATGCATGTGTGAAGTCTAATTGGTTGATATTATTGTAATATTAGTCCAATTTATTCATTTGATGTTGAGTTGCTATTCTAGAGTGTTATAACCACTCTTTTGGCACCTAGAATTGTTCTTGGGTTTTTCATAGGTGGTGACTTCATTTGTGTTTTTATTATTTGATTTAATATTAAAAAATTGGATCTAAAACATGAAAAATGGTAATTTTCGGTTCTGGATCAGATCTATGTAAACTGGAAATTCTGTGATGAATTTGATGTCATATGAATGTAATGGATGTGTTTTGGGAGTTGGAACAATTGCCGGAAAGTGTTTCGGAGTTGAAATAAGTGAAAACGGCCAAAAATGGCGTTACCGGGTGACTTTTGAGCCAACCGGGGGTGACGACTATCCAAACAGTGAGTTCGTCACTTTTCGGGCAGCCCATGAACTGCCCTGACACTATTGGGACTTACCTGGGCAGTTTCCATAAGTATCGGGTGGTCAGTTCGGTCAAAAATGCGTTTTACGTCATTTTACGGAAAAATGATTTTCGTAAAGGTTTCGCAACGTTTCAACCTTATTTATGTTGATATTTGATATTGAATAAATAGGTTTAGGTGAAATATGAATAAATTATTCATATTAGATATTGAATAATTTATTCGGTAATTTGAAAAAGTTTTAAATTACGATTTCACCCGAACCGCGCTTCCGTTGCGCCCATCGCCAGAAACTCCAACAAACATGTCATCTAATGATCAAATTGGAGAAATATTACAATAATATCATCCAAAATCTACTTCACACATGCCAACACCTCCAATTCCATCCACCACAACCAAAAGTCCCAAATTCTACAAACAAAGAAACCATAGAACCATTCTAAGAAATCAAGAAACAAGAAACTGATTTCAAGCTTAGGGGGTTTTGAAGATTACCTTTAATACTCCAATTTTCCTGAAACACTTTCTTGATTTTTCTTCACCTTTTCATGGATTTATCAAACAAAATTTGGAAACCCATTTTCTCTTTTGGTTTCGGCAATGGAGAATGATTGAAGAAAGAGAAAACAAAATTTTCCCCATTTTTAACTTTTTAATGCCGACTTAGAGGGGTAGTTTGGGAATTTTGAAATTCAATCAAATTAAATAATAATTAACTTTTTGACAACCAATCAAATTAGCACCATAAAGTATAATTAAATCATGCCATATGTTCCAATAATAATTAAACAAATTTCATAACATTTATGGAAAAAGTTTAATTAATTAATTATTCAAATATTTAATAATTAAATATCCAAATAATCAATTAATCAATTAATATAATTATTATTATATATGTATTTTTATTTACAATAAATAACAAATACATATATTTATGGCATCTGTCAAAACCTCATTTGACAAATAATTAATGTGTATCTAATAATATTATGTATCAAATACAAATACACAATAATTACGATTGGCCAAAATCCCCTAAAGCATGTGTTATCGTTTAACTGATTAAACGACCCGAATTAACTCACTTAATCCGGTGAAGTATTATGAATAATACGTATTATTCATAACGTGTTGCCCAAGTGCTCAACGAGTACACTTCATATTGTAGGACTCTCTAAGTTTAGGTTTATCCGTCACGAAAACCAATTTCGTGTCCATAATCCACCCACTCATGGATTATGATGACCATGGATAATCTCGCTAAACTATGCAAGTCGAGGTCATTGCATACGTATAATCCCTCCGTAACAGGCTATCCATATTATACCTGGGATATAGATGAAAACGTCAAATTCGTTCGGTATAATATAATCTCTAAATAACACTCGGAACTAATTTCCAAAGTTATACCACGACCATGGATTTACTAGATCTTAAACACGTAAGGATGTCTATGCCCTGCACACAGGACTGACGGATCATATCTTGATACGCACTGGATATCATGAGCATCAGTCCACACCCAACGAACAGGCGAAGGTCTGATCATGAATAGATCGGTGACGTGACTGCCATCAAAGTGTGGAGGATAACTCATAAATCCCACTGTGGTATCTCAAGTCGAAGGACCACTATGCTCGCTCAACTCGTGAAGATTCCTATTGACGTTGGTGTATCATCTATTAGGAAATCTTCAGTGAGTCGTTCAGTGTTTATCAAATAAACACCTACATGTCTATACGCGTCTCCCGAGACTCATGTTTCATTAGGATAAACCATCGAACCAAGTCACGGTATACGACATGTACTGGTCTCAGCGGATTTTACTAACCGACCCATGTTAGTGAATCTTGACCAATAACTTTATTTAAAGATATACATCTTATAGTGTGCTTCCCAATACAATTACAAACTACGTTGTAACTGCGCACTATATTGTAAATCCTAGGGTCTTTGTCTAATATACACGTCTCACTAAACCAGATTTAGTTTCGATCTAATCATAATCAGATATCTAATTGTAATTAGATCGAATAAGTGTATAAAAGACAAGGGTGTTACCATTAAATTAGTAATATTATGGAAAATAGAATTGCTCGTATTTATGAATCGGACATAAATACGATTCAGATTGACACTTTGAGCACCAACCCTAACAATTTCTCTCACTTACTCTAGTGCCAACCCACAGTATCATATACACATCTCAATGTGTATCACATACCGTGGCCCTCAAGAGCTCACCTGGCACTCAAGAGGTAGGAAAAAAAAAAGTAAGCTTGATTAATAAATCAAGTCTGTTAAACAAACCCAACCGTTTTTCCTTAGCCAGCATCATTCATATTTGGTAGATGATGAGCGGAAAATATATCAATATTTACCGCCCCTTTTACTTAATATTTTGTTTAGTTTCTCGGGTTTGATGAACGTTTTGATGTGTTTTAGTTTATTTTACAGATAAAAATATTGGGACTTAATGAAATCATTTAGGATGAAATATGGTCAAATAAGGGCAATTATTGACTTGATATTTTAATTTTGGAGATTGGAAACTTGAAGGGCGTTTTGACGAAGTGCAGTTTTGGAAATTCCAGTTTTGCGCATCTGTCGTATTTTTGGCATAACTTCTTACTCCGATATCGGATTGAGCTGATTCAAGTTCCAGATTAAAGAAGACTCAAAGATCTACAACTTTTAAAGACAAAATAATTTCGAATTCTGAAGATTTCATACCCGAAATTGATGAACCATCGAGAAGTGTGTAGTGTGTAATTATTAAAGTCACTTTCAATCATTTTCAAAGCAAAAACTAAATTAATATATAAATAATAAAAATTATCAAATCATCACCAAACATGATAAGAGATTAGTGGATCAATTAGTGGAGCAATTAATAATTGATTTGGTGGATGATTTGATGGAGGCAAAATTTTACCTATAAATACCAAGCCATTTCATTTGTAAAATTCATACTTTCTTCTAAGGAATTCCTTAAGAATACTAAGAAGATTGTATCTTGTTTGTTTATTTACAGCTTTCAGTAATTAAATTCCGCTTTCGCACTTTCTTTTCTTTACTTTTCAGTTTTTACTTTCCGCAATTTACTTTTACGCACAGTACTTTTCTTTCTTTAATTTTCAGTTTTTACTTTTCAGTAATTTACTTTCAGCAATTTACTTTTCAGCAATTTACTTTTCAGCAATTTACTTTCAGCAATTTACTTTCAGTAATTTACTTTCAGCATTTAATTTTCAGTATTTTACTTTATGTCTTTTATTTTATTTAAGTTTTTTTTACTACCCGTAAATATGTGTCGTAACTAAGCCAGTTATCTGGGGTTGTGATGAAATCCAATATCACCGGTTTATAAGGGGTTAGATTATAGCTTGGGTAATATAAAGATTTATTTATTGAGTCTTAATCTTAATGTTTTTTCATTAACTGGCCATTAATAAAATTGAAATGGGAAACTTAAAATGAACTAGACATATGGATTTTAAGTTTAAGACCTTAGACTCAATAGTCCACGATCTTCCTTGAGGATAGATAACCCTTTAATAGATTTCCTTACAGGATAGGAATATACCTGTCGGCGGGGGGGTAGCCATAATTGGAACTTAAACTTAATGAATCCAAAAATTTGGTTGACATAGACATATGGTTCAATTGGGTTAAACTGGGTATTTGTGTCTGACCATCGACAGAGGCTTACACATAATTTAGTGTTTCAGGTTAATAATAATCAATATATTACCCAACTTTAAGATAACCACTTCATCTTTAAAATGATATTGGAAGAAATCACAACCCTAGATAGTTTTTAATATTGAATTTTCTTAAAATCTACTTTCAAATAATTTTATTTACTTATTTTTAAATTTAGAATCGTCACCATTTCAAATCAATCAAACAACCTGTTAGATACTAGTAATCATTTGACCTCATAAAATTAATAGATTAGGTATTAAGTCCTCGTGGGATCGATATTTTTATACTACTTGAACGATACGTACGCTTGCGTTATACGTGTGTGTTTACGCTGGTCAAGTTTTTGGCGTCGTTGCCGGGGACTTATTTATCTTTCACTATTAATTTAGGGGTTAGATACGTTACTTGTATCTAATTTCTTTTTACTTATTGTTTTTGTTTTCTTGTGTTTCAGGTTCTCAGAAACTACATGAGATGAACCAGAAGCTTTGAACTCCGACCGCTTGACCCAGAAATTGAAAGAACCATCAAACAGTTGAGAAGGGAAAGGCGAGAGGCCAAGAAGCTTTAGTCAACATGGAACCTGAACCTTTGAACGTTGCACCACCAATTCCCATTCGAGACAGAACCATTCCGGTGGTTGACAGACTTATTTCCTGTATTGTACTTCCTCCCTTACCAGCAAATGCGTGTGACATCAAAACATGCATTCAGATGATTCAGCACTCAGTTCAGTTCGGGGGGAATGCAACTGAAGATCCTAATTCCCACATCAGCAACTTCCTGGAAGTTTGCAGCACTTTTAACTACAACAGAGCATCAGAAGAAGCAATGAGACTGCGAGTTTTTCCATATTCCCTGAAGGACAGAGCTAAAGCTTGGCTACATTCACTACCAGCAGGATCTATCACAACTTGGAACACTTTAGCCATCAAATTTCTTGCAAAGTACTTTCCACCAGCTAGAACCGGAAAGCTGAGGAATGACATCACATCCTTTGTACAACAAGATTCAGAATCCCTCTGCGAAGCTTGGGAATGGTACAAAGATTTACTCCGGAAATGTCCTCACCATGAAATTCCAAAGTGGCTACAAGTTCAGACCTTCTACAATGGACTTTCTGGAATAATAAGAACCACAATCGATGCTGCTGCTGGAGGAGCTTTAATGGCAAAAGGAGAAGATCAAGCCTGGGAACTAATCGAAGAAATGGCCAACAATAATTCCTTATGGCCAACTGAAAGGAGCATGATCCAAAGAATTGCAGGAATTTATGAAAGTGGAGCTAATACAGCAGTCAACACCAAGCTAGATCAAATATGCAAATTCATGGAGACTCTTACCACTGGATCCACAAGTTCACCATATGGAGGAGCACCAAAATCAAACCAGCTTGAAGAAACGGTGAATTTTGTCAACAATTTCAACAGACAAGGGAACAATCCATATTCCAACACCTACAACCCAGGGTGGAGGAATCATCCTAATTTTTCATGGAGCAACAATTCAGGCCAACAGCGAAACTATCCACCACCTGGATTCTAGCAACAGAATAAAGGCCAGGAGCATGCAAATGAACCAGGAATAGCAGAAGTGATGGCTCAGTTAAAAAAGTACGATACTATATTTCAAAGCCATTCAGCCTCTATCAAAGCACTAGAGAATCAAATCGGACAACTGGCAAATGCTCAAAGTTACAGACCGCCAGGTACCCTTCCTAGCAACACAGAGCCAAATCCAAGGAACATGGGGAAGGAGCAATGTCATGCCATCATGTTAAAAAGCGGTACTGAAATTAACAAAGATGTTGGAGTCAAAACAGCTGCTGAGGAAGTTCCAAAAGAAACAAAGCAACAGATGGAGGAAAAAGAAGCAAAGAAAAAAAAACAGATCACTCCACCTCCACCTTTTCCTCAACGTCTTCAGAAGAACAAATTGGACAAGCAGTTTTCTCGGTTCCTGGAGATCTTCAAAAAGCTGCATATCAACATTCCATTTGCAGAAGCGTTGGAACAAATGCCCACCTCTGCCAAATTCATGAAAGATATTCTTTCACGAAACGGAGATTGGGAGATTACGAGACAGTAGCATTAACAGAAGAATGCAGTGCCATCATTCAGAGGAAACTTCCCCCAAAGTTGAAAGATCCTGGCAGTTTCACTGTTCCTTGCGTCATAGGAGAACATAACTTTGGTAAGGCTTTGTGTGATTTAGGTGCGAGTGTTAACTTGATGCCTTTCTCTATTTTCAGGAAATTACAGATTGGAGAAACAATGCCAACTTCAGTCTCACTACAACTTGCTGATAGAACGCTCGTATTTCCGAGAGGCGTAGTTGAGGATGTGCTGGTCAAGGTTGAAAAATTCATTTTCCCAACAGATTTTATTGTCCTTGATATGGAGGAAGACGCAGACGTGCCAATCATCCTTGGGAGACCATTCTTGGCTACAGGTCGAACCATTATTGATGTACAAAAAGGAGAATTAACCATGATGGTACAGGACCAAGAAGTAACATTCAATGTTTTCAAGGCCATGAATTTCCCAGATGATGAAAAGAAAGAGGAATGTTTTAGACTCGATGTGATACACAGTACCATTCAGAACTCCAATGCAATGCAAAGTTCTACTGACAAACTTAAAACATGTCAATTGCCTATGGAGCCTAAAGATAAAACGTCTTTTGTACTGAAGGAGCCAATTCGTGCACTACAAGCAACAGAAGAGAAAAAGTTCCACCAACTCAACGAATTGGAGGAATTCATAATCAGCCTTTTGAGGATGCCAAATTGTACAAAGAAAATGGCAAGAAGAGACATGATGAGAAGTTAGTGCGCATACAACTGGAACCAGGGCAGAAGGTACTGTTAAACAAATCAAGGGTGAAATTATTCCCATGGAAGCCAAAATCACGGTGGTCAGGTCCATTTGTGATCACCAAAGTTTTACCAAATAGAGCCGTTGAGATACATGATCCTGACGCTAACAAAACTTTCAAGGTTAAAAACAAGCGTGTCAAGCACTACTGGGGAGAATCATTTGAGCGACAAAAAGAAAGTGTTACACTTTCAGATCCAGCTTAACGTTCGAGAAGCCAAGTCTGGCTGACGACTTTAAACTTAGCGCTAGCAGGGAGGCAACCCATGCAATTTGTATATATTGTGATTTGGTGTGTTTTTTATTTTTATGTGTTTAATTTTTGCAGGATTAGTCATTTCAAAATGGAAGATGCTCTCGCAAATCTTCGCAAGCAATTTCCTTCTCTCCCTCAAAAATCTCTGATGAAAGTTTACAAAGCTCGCTTGGAACGGATGAGGTTACTGACAATTCACGGTGTTCCTAATGATATTCGTTGGGTAATTGAAGCACGAGTCCGATTGGCAGGTGAGTCTTCTGACTCTTTTATTTCACATCTGCTGGTTTTGGAAGAAGCACCTATGCAAAGAAACGAAGAGCTAAGCAAATGGGTGTTTGTTTTAAATGTGCACGATTTAATTGCAACACTCGTTGTCGTTCTTTAGGAATGGTGTCTGATAATCGCCAAGACAAAATTAAATTCATTAGGGATGACTTGAGTAAGGAGTCTTTAGATGAAATATCTTCAACTCTTGAGACGCATCCCAGTGGATATGTTCACATTGCCATTCGCAAATTACATACACAATTCCAAAAAGAATGACAACAATTAAGTCTCGGGAATCTGACTCAAAAAGACCATGTTTTCCAATTTATAAGAAAATTGGATGGGAAGCTTGTCCCTGATGCATAAACGTCAATCAAGCCATTACTTTTCTTGTAAATATTATATCTCTTTGTCTTTTCTTAATAATTGTGATTTGTTTTGTTGTTTTCTTTTATTTTCTCCGACAGGATCCAGACCTTTTTGACTATCACGATATTATTTCGCTACTAATCGTCCTCTGGAAGATACTTGTGCTATTTTTACTCACCCTTTTCAGGTACTAAAAATTCAGCCTGTCATTACACTTTTGAAGGCATCTAGAGTTGAGAAAGAAATACATAAAAATGGAAGCCACTTCAAGAAGACGAGTTGAAAATATCTGTGTATTTTGCGGTACTAGTGTTGGAACTAAGCCACAATACATAGAAGCAGCACAGGAATTGGGTCGAGTCTTAGCTGCAAGGAATATGCACTTAATATATGGTGGAGGCAATCTTGGACTAATGGGGATCGTTTCAAAGGCTGTACAGGAAGGAGGCAGTCATGTTTTTGGAATCATCCCAAAACCCTTGGCAGAGGCAACTCTTATTGGATCATCAAACGGAGAGGAACTGATCGTGCCAGGTATGTCTGAACGATTGGTAGAAATGATTAACCGTGCTGATGCTTTTATTGCTTTGCCAGGTGGCTTGGGCACATTGGAGGAAATTTTTATTGTACTATCTTGGGCGAACCTGAACATACACCAGAAACCACTTGGACTGTTTAATGTTGATGGATTTTATGATTTTCTTTGTGTGTTTCTTGATGATGCTCGGAGAAATGGGTTCGTGTCAAAACCTTTGAAAGAACTCCTCTTCACTGCTAGAACTGCTCCGGATCTAATAGACCAACTCATAGCCTATGAACCACAAGTTGACCCTATCCTTTCAAAGATAAATTGGTTCGAAGACGATCGTGGTAAGAGGCGTCGAATTAATCTGGATCTTAACCTTTAATTTCTTGTAGAATTTCAGCTAACCAGGTATTATCTTCTAAACTCTTCTTCTAGTGTTTAAGACATTGGGGACAATGTCTCATTTAGGTTTGGGGGAGGGAATTAGTTGATCAGTACCTTGTTTTTGGTTTGTGTGTTATTTTTATTTTTAGTCCAAAATTTTTCGAAAAATACAAAAAAATTGAAAAATTTTCAAAAATTACAAAAATATTTTTGTTTTTTTTTTGTGTTTTTATTTGACTAAAAAGGTGAAATTGGTAAGAGATAGGTGTAGTAAGGAGTTTCCACTCCTGAGACGTATCTCAAACCTATTTCGAAACAAGTTAATTTTTGTTTATTTCATTTTGAATTATTTAATTTGTGAATTCTCCTTAAAACGGACTAAAATGGATCTTCATATGCTCAGTTGACAGGTATTATCAACATATATAGTAACATACGGACATGAGTTAAAATTGAAAAGTTTGTAATATTCAGTGCTTTAGTTTAATTGGAGGAAGCATCTCAAAAAGCAAGTGAGTAAAAAAAATAAAATAAAATAAAATAAAAAAACGTCTGAGATCCATGTTATTAAGTCTGTAAGGGTGTTTTAACACCTAGTGCCCTAAAGCCAACTGGTTTGGGAGTCACTGGCCCAAAGCTCGTTACATGGATCGAAGATGTGCTGCAAAAATATATATATCTGAAGTCTGAGTAATTAAGTCCGTAGGGGTGTCTTAACACCTGGTGCCCTAAAGCCAACTGGTTTGGGAGTTACCGACCAACACTCGCTACATAGATGGAAGATATTGTATATAAATAAAAAATAGTGAAAAAAATCAAAGAAAAAAATCAGAAAATGAGAAAATTATTCCATTGCTACCAAAAGGTGTTAAATCTGATAGAACTTTAGGACAAAAATATTACTCTCTTATCAACTGCACTTATGACTGTTGTGGGAAAAAATGAGATGTTTAATATTTTGTTGGCTGTGTATATGAAGAATGGTAAAAATAATCGGAGAATTTACTTATTCTGTAATTTAGAATGAAACAAAACAATTATTGACTTGGAGTAGAAGTTTCACCTGATTAGTCACTAACATCTTTATTCTCTTTTCGCTTGTCTCTTTTGCTTTTGTGTGCATTAGTTTTACTACCTTTTTACTTTTCTAAAATGTTTGTGGGTATCATTGCTGTAAACCCTCACGAGACTACAACTCGTCCACTAGGGACACCTAGGGGTTTAAAGGCTTGTTGCATATGCTAAATGCAACCGTGATCCCTACGAAAGTGGCTTAGTTTAATTTTAATTTTATTTTATTATTTTGCTCGAGGACTAGCAAAATGTTAGGTTTGGGGGTGTGATGAGCGGAAAATATATCAATATTTACCGCCCCTTTTACTTAATATTTTGTTTAGTTTCTCGGGTTTGATGAACGTTTTGATGTGTTTTAGTTTATTTTACAGATACAATAATATTGGGACTTAATGAAATCATTTAGGATGAAATATGGGTCAAATAAGGGCAATTATTGGACTTGATATTTTAATTTTGGAGATTGGAAACTTGAAAGGGCTTTGACGAAGTGCAGTTTTGGAAATTCCAGTTTTGCGCATCTGTCGTATTTTTGGCAAACTTTTACTCAGATATCGGATTGAGCTGATTCAAGTTCCAGATTAAAGAAGACTCAAAGATCTACAACTTTTAAAGACAAAATAATTTCGAATTCTGAAGATTTCATGCCCGAAATGGATGAACTATCCAGAAGGTGTAGTGTGTAATTATTAAAGTCACTTTCAATCATTTTCAAAGCAAAAAATAAATTAATAAATAAATAATAAAAATTATCAAATCATCACCAAACATGATAAGAGATTAGTGGAGCAATTATTGGAGCAATTAATAATTGATTTGGTGGATGATTTGATGGAGGCAAAATTTTGCCTATAAATACCAAGCCATTTCATTTGTAAAATTCATACTTTCTTCTAAGGAATTCCTTAAGAATACTAAGAAGATTGTATCTTGTTTGTTTATTTACAGCTTTCAGTAATTAAATTCCGCTTTCGCACTTTCTTTTCTTTACTTTCAGTTTTTACTTTCCGCAATTTACTTTTACGCACAGTACTTTTCTTTCTTTAATTTTCAGTTTTTACTTTTCAGTAATTTACTTTTCAGCATTTACTTTTCAGCAATTTACTTCAGCAATTTACTTTCAGTAATTTACTTTCAGTAATTTACTTTCAGTATTTTACTTTATGTCTTTTATTTTATTTAAGTTTTTTTTACTACCCGTAAATATGTGTGTCGACTAAGCCAGTTATCTGGGGTTGTGATGAAATCCAATATCACCGGTTATAAGGGGTTAGATTATAGCTTGGGTAATATAAAGATTTATTTATTGAGTCTTAATCTTAATGCTTTTTCATTAACTAGCCATTAATAAAATTGAATGGGAAACTTAAAATGAACTAGACATAGGGATTTTAAGTTTAAGACCTTAGACTCAATAGTCCACGATCTCCTTGAGGATAGATAACTCTTTAATAGATTTCCTTACAGGATAGGAATATACCTGTCGGGCGGGGGTAGCTATAATTGGAACTTAAACTTAATGAATCCAGATAATTTGGTTGACATAGACATATGGTTCAATTGGGTTAAACTGGGTATTTGTGTCTGACCATCGACAGAGGCTTACACATAATTTAGTGTTTCAGGTTAATAAATCAATATTACCCAACTTTAAGATAACCACTTCATCTTTAAAATGATATTGGAAGAAATCACAACCCTAGATAGTTTTTAATATTGAATTTTCTTAAAATCTACTTTCAAATAATTTTATTTACTTGTTTTTAAATTTAGAATCGTCACCATTTCAAATCAATCAAACAACCTGTTAGATACTAGTAATCATTTGACCTCATAAAATTAATAGATTAGATATTAAGTTCTCATGGGATCGATATTTTTATACTACTTGAACGATACGTACGCTTGCGTTATACGTGTGTGTTTACGCCGGTCAGTAGAATCCAAATTCCACATCAATATGACTCAGACGCTATATCAGTATTCTGCTATATCTACTGAGTTGTCTATGTATTTAGAGATCAAATCCAAATACTATGAGACAACTGAAAGCACTATACTAATATAAAAACTTCTAATCTACAGGATCACTATGCAACTTCATAAGTGAATACTTCATAAGTTGCAACTGATTCCACTAGTTTATAAGAATCAACGGTGACACTCCCACTGCATCTTTTCTGACTTTATATGACATAGACCATCTAGTGTCATAATTAGGATAAAAACAAATCTGACCTTATGGTTGCAAACTAAATTCTCCATGAATAAGAAACTCGTTCTTAATATCTCAAAGATCACAAAGAATATATTTCAAGACCCATCATATGGTCTGCAACATATCAAAATAACTCGTAACAGTTACGATTAAATTGATATCTTTAATCGCACATAATATAGTACTCATTATGCCATCATCCTATGATGCCTAAGATTGACTAGACATTCCAATCAATCTTTCTTTCGACAAAGGTATCATCCTTTACGAAAGATGAATATTATATATATATATATATATATATATATAAAAGACACGTTAATTGTCAAACAGTTATACTAACTGTCATACAAATAGTCTTATTGTGTCCTTTATTAGATCATAACTAATACGCAACTAATGGGAGTTTCTCACAGGTTTCTTAGTTTCATATTATATATAAAACCTTATATCAAATATAACAGAGACTACTCCCACTGCTATCACGGAGAAAAGAAGACTTAAGTAAACGTTTTACTTCACTAACATCTCATTATTACTTTAATAATGATAATGTAGTTAGGATATATAACACTAGAAAGAAATTTGTACGCTCCCACTGACCCTACTATCAAATATGTATTCTCTATGCTTTGGTAAAATCAGAAAATCTGACTGTATCAAAATCAGAGAACACAGATTTCCGAAAAGCTTATCTGAGTCTACAATAGGCTCTATAAGCTAGTATATCAAACTGTGATCTTAGCAGAATACAAACTCTAGGGCCATTCTAGAATGAACTCTTCAAATAAAGAAACCGCAACGAATCTCTCATTCGAAGAAATCATTCAAGAACGCCACTTTGAATTCTTTAGCCAAAATACATAGTTTAATATCAACATTAACTAACAAATCTTTAACTGTTCAATTAGTGCGACTAGAGACAAGTATTCTCAGAATCTATAATAGATCACTGAGTATAACTTTCTCACAATCATACTATAAAGGTCAAACCTTTATCAAGCTCACTTAGTTTTTGCTGCGTAAATAATTTACACATTTTATGAACTATTCATAACGAAAGCCTAATCAAGTTCAAAACTTGATCGTAGTAAGCTATGAACAATCCTAGATCTATGGTTCAATGATAATTTCCGAATCGATATCAAATATAGCTCCCATTATAAGTTATAGGATAATTTTCTTCGATAAGAAAACAACAGAACCAATAAGTATCAAATAATTTGCAAATGATTCTGACATCCTATTGGACTTATACGGAAATTGAATAAGGGTCATTTCATCTTATTAATTACGTAGTTCAATTACAGTTTATCATTCTCACATTTGACTTCAATAAGTCAAGTCTTTTCTACAATCGTCAACATCCAATGTTACTCACCAAGTAATAAAACAATTTTTATTATTTTGGATCGTAGAAAAGATATTCTATCAAATATAATATAATATTCTATTAAATAGAATAAATGATAAACTTTTATTTGTACCTCCAAGGCACAAATACTTTCAATTATATAACACTTATACAAAAGAAAGTTTCAAATCTCAAAATTTTCAAGATTCGAATTTTCTACTTATACATATCATATATATAACTGTAGAAATGAATGGAACCTTAATTAAAGAGATGAATTAGTGTTATTGGAGCATAACCCCAAGTGTATTGAAAACTAATTCGGTAACACTCAATATCAACGAATCAAATCATATAAGATTCAATTACTCCCACTAACCAATTCCTTCAAGATGGAATCGTGGAAGTTTAATATTGAGTAAGAATCACATTCATTAAATAACTTCAGAACTAATTGCCTTAAATTCATATGTTTGATCATATTAAACATCCTTGAACAATTCAAAGACTCACGATGAATTTTGAAGATATAGTTTTCAACACTACGAATAGAATATCTTTGAACCATTCAAAATATTCTATCCACATTTCATCAAAAACATATTGAAAGTTCTCGAACCATTCAAGACGTTCAATATGAATTCTTTTAGAAATACGCAACTAAGTCATGATAATTTATTAACTAAGTTACGAAGTAAATAAAACTATCTAAGGAAATTTCTAATTCTTTAAACTACATACATCCAATGTATTAGTCTAATAAATCTTGCGGTCCAATGACGATCATTGGTTAAATGAGATTTAATCACATCCTGAATACAATATTCACTAAACGGATAAGGATATATGGTGTGAACTCATATCAGACCATCCTTTACCATAAGGAACAAGCATCTAATTCTTATGTGATTAAAAGTCATAAAGCACGGTTCTAAGTTATTTAGTTAACCGAACATTTTTCTTAATGTTTATCTTTTCATTAATGACACTACTAGTCTTATAAAAATATGTAACAACTGTTTATATTGAACAAATAACTATCCAATAGTCACAAGTTCTGATATCAAATATCAAAACAGTTATTAAACATTATTTTAATTAACTAGACGGGAGATCCGGTATCCAATACCTATAGTTGTTGTATTGTGAGAATCAATATTCTCTATACACAACTATATGTATCTCATTTCTTTAGCTTTATAATTTTCCTTCAATTATTCACAACAATTACAAATGATTGATTAGCAAACTGTGTCAGACACGTGACTTCTAAAAGTCACTAAAGCCAAGAAACGTCATTATAAGATAAACAAATACTAATGTGGTTTTCTTAATGTCAGTCAAGAATCTCAAGACATGAACTATTCAAGTCAATTCTTACTGCATAATAAAATATCCTTTCTAGACAATTATATCCTTAAAAGATATATATTTAGATTACCTAATCATGACTTAGTAACTAAGTCACTAACCATCTTGATTTACAAGGAATCGGAACAACAGTTCCCGATGGTTTTAACTAATTTAACAATATCTAAGTCTATTGTCTTTCTAGAACCTATTCTAGAACTACGTAACCATAAGTAAAGTCAGAAAACCTATTCAAGTAATAAGCATGCAGTGGATTATAAGTATAATTCTATAAACAATATAGAATAAAAAGAAAACGAAGCAGAATTTTCCATAAAATTACGCACCGCCTGTTAGACAATTATGACCTATAGCGTCACTATTTGTAAAAGACATTGTGGTTTTTGTACAAATTAACTATGTGACAATGGAAATTGTATTTTATCATTTTGTAATTTGATTACTTAAATATATAAATGATAAAAGTCTCTATGATTAGTTCCGGATTATAAGATATGAGACAATATCAATCCATAAAGGTTTAATCATTAAATATCCCTAGTCGTAGTATTACCGAGACTGGACATCGATAATATGGAATAGACTAGTATTGCACTTGTGCATGTTATGGAAGCGTAACAGCATAGTTCTCATATATTTAAGTATTGGATACTAATGCAGGTGCGATAGGAGGTTGTGTTTACCGATGGTACGGAAATAGCTTCGCTCTGGATAGACCCCGCAGAATCCCATTGGTAGTATGACTATGTGTATATGGGAATCCGTATCAGGGTAGGTGTATTTGGTCTTAACCTGAGACTTGCATCGCTAGTACTTGCGACAATCAATACGCTTTGGTTTTGGTCGTCCAGGACTTTAACAGGTTCTGTGTACGCCTCTTCTGGGTTTATTGAGAATCGTAGTGTATTGGGTGTGATGTCAAGATGGAAGTATCACTTCAGTAATGTGGAGATGATGATCATGCAAGGATACATAACTGGTACTCTAAATTGGTTGCAACTATTGGGATAATATGACAAGGTCATGATTATCCGATTAAAGAGACTAGTTGCTTGTAATCCGATATATGTTTCGTACGGGGCAGACATTATTCCAGCCCCAGACCTTGCATGTGACATCTGATACTGGATCGCAATACGCAATACTACGTATACTACGCTTGACATAGATTATATATTCCTTTAAGAATATTTCTGGAGAATTGGATAGGCACGGTGTTTTGCTAGAAGCCAATCATGTCTCGTAAATCGGTAAAAACGTAGTACGAGGTACGTACGTGTTCGAATAGTCCGACGACCGGATTTACTGCCAACATATCCAGGGATCTCATGGGTCGCTTCCCGAAGATTCACCAATGACGTATGATTCGAACAAAATTAATCTAGGATTAATTGCGGAGAGATTTTATCTGGGATAAAATACTATTTGAAGAGATAGAATGATTAATTTGGAATTAATCGATAAAATAATATATTCGATATATTAAACGAAATTAGATTTCAAGGCGGAATTAAAATTGGATTTTAATTCGGGCAATGAATTAATTTATAATTAATTCGCGAGCGACGTGAATAGTAATTTGTTATGCATAATTATCTAGAAAGGAACCCGAGCCCGAGCCCGGAATGGAAAATTCGTTAATTCGAAATTAACGAACCCGAGCCCGGAATGTGTTTACGGGCCCACTCACATTTTGAATTAAAGTGGGGCCCACAAGTCACATCGCAAGTCACTTTAGTGATGGAAGTCATGTCACCTTTTTGTGATTGACAACCAGTCACTATTCATGATGGGAGTAGATGGAGGCATTGAATGCTATTTTCCCCTCCATTTTGCTTTATTTTTTTTGGAAAATCATATACCAAAAGTGTGAAGGATTTTGGGTATTAGGTTTTTAAGAAAACAAAAACAAAAGAATTGAAAACTCTCACTCTCTCCCATTGAGCTTCAAAACCGTGAGCTTTACCAAAGAAGGGAAAATTGTTTTTCTTTCTTATCTTGCTAGCACATTCAAGGAATCATATCAAGGTGTTAGGGAAACTAATCCCTGGAGCTTGGAATCAAGATCAAAAACTTGAAGCTTGGATTCAACATTCAAAAGGACACATTGGCCGAAACTTCAAGGAGGAAATTTTTGTTTCTGACGCATCCAACATCCGTTCATTGTAAGTATGATTCCGTCATTCTTACTTTAGTATTCACATTATTTCATTGCTTAAATGATCTTGGGAATGTCTTAGAGACCAACAATGGTATCATGAGCCTTGATGAGCATGAAATTGAACTTAGGGTTTATATTCTTGATTTGGGTGTTTGAGTATGCTTGTATGTTAATAACTTGGAGTTATGCATGATCAATTTGTAGAAAAATTAATTGGATTAATTTTCCCAAATATTCTAGGCTTGGCCGAATACTATATGCCCTAAAAGTCATGGTATTTTTTATTTGTTGATCATTGGATGAGTTGAAAGACATGATATATTGATTAAGATTCAATCGGATTGAAATCGGAATCGGATATAAAATCCACATAAATGCCGTGAGCTTCAAAGCATGAAATGAGATGATTTTTTGTTTCAATAATGTTGGACATATATTGATGATGAATAAACATGATTAATTGATTAGATTAGTATTTTGGAAATGTTAATTTAAATAGTTAATCATGGTTAAACACTTTAATTAATTAAATCATGATATTTGGAACGATTTGATTTGCGCGATTTAATATATCAGATGGATATTAGAAGGGAAATGGCAATTTTGGAAATTGTTGTAAATTTAGAATTTATTAAATTGGACTTGCGTGTCCAGCCTTATCTCTTAATTCTTTGTAATTCTCTTCTCACCTAATTCCCCTCAATGTTAATGAGGTTTCTTTAATTGTATTATGTAATTGGGTAGAAGTAAGAATAGTGCTAGCCGGGGAGAGGAAAGTGAGTGATTTGTTCTAGGAAAAATATGTGAGATATCCATCCGCATATCGTTATTAATTTATTTACCGCGCCTTATTATGCTTTTAGAATGCATGCTTAAGGGTGTATGATGAGACCTAACAAAGATAATAAATTGGTTGCCAATTTACGCGAAAAAACCCTCAACAAATATTAAGCGTTTTCCTTCCATTGAGTGATTCTTACTCAAGATCCAAGATTGGCACTGGTTTGTTGGCCAAAGTCAAGACCTTTGTGTATTGCGGATGTGTTTGAATCATGAAGGCTTTGTTCCATATCGTATTTCTTGTCCAAGTTGTGATTTGTTGGCCAAAGTCAAGATCACTTCTTGTCCATCGACATCGATTACGATGCTTTCCAAAGTCAATGGGTTCCGCTTAACTGGAATCATTAAGCTTGTTGTGCCAAAGCCAAGGCTTAGTTGATTCAGAGGAAAAAGGTTAGGAAAATATATTGGATATATTGGCATACATATTGTATATATGTTTCGGACTTGGAGGTCCACCTACCGGATCTAGGAATTGTATGAGATCCAATTGATCTTAGAGATCTACCTAGTTAAATATCATACAGCTTGTTGGCCAAAGTAAAGGTTGTGTGTTATTTAACGAGATCCTAGCCCACTAGGAAACTAGGTTTCCCGAGTACTCAACAGAGGGTTAGAGGCTCGCCTAAAAATAATGGGAGGCTAGTATTGAATTTGCAATTTCGTTAAAATACTTAGCTTTACGCGCTTTCAAATTATTTCGTCAATTATTTTTATTAGTTGGACTAATATATTATTATTTTTCTTGTAACAGTTAGACTGTACCCATACATCGTTAATCAGATAGTTTGACTATTGCGGTTAAGATGACAGGAAATTTAAGCATTATGGATATTGTCATGGGTGATAATGTCTTTAATGGCACAAACTTTCAAGACTAGGATATGAATCTCAGAATTATTCTGGGATCCGAGAAGTTTCTCTACACTATAGAGAGACCTCTTGGGCCTAAGCCCCGACCTGATCAGTTGCTTAAGCTAGAGCTTTGGAAGACTCATAGCGATGACAATGACCGCTCAATCGGTAATGCTTGCTGCTATGACTCCGCAATTCCGTCGTCAAAACAAGGGATTGAATCTCTATAAGATGATGACGAAGTTGCATGATCTTCACCGATCTAATCTTAGATTGCAAAGATATGAGTTGCAGAAGAAGCTCTTCCGCGCTCGCATGTCAGAGGGTAAGTCTGTTGAGTACCATGTGTCACAGATGATTGCTGACATTGAGCAGCTCAGACAGATGGGCATCATCTTCGAGGGTGAGACTTCAATAGATTTGATCTTACAATCTCTCCCCGACACTTGGAGTGGGTTCATCATGAACTACAATATGTTGAACCAAGACCAAACTCTTGGAGAGTTGGTGTCCACACTGCACGAAGCAGAAAAAGAGCTTCAAAAGAGCAAGAAGCGCGAGGTGCACTTTGCTTCAACATCTCAGACTCCGAGGGCTTGGCCCAATGCGACTGGAGGTGTAAAGAAGAAGAAGAATAAGAAAGACAAGGCCAAATCGTCAAAACCTTCTGGGAAGGGTAAGGACAAATCCCAAGATGTATGTCTCCAATGCGGCAAGCGGGGTCACTGGAAGCGTGACTGCCGCGAGTACAAGGCACACATGAAGGAAATCAAAGCGGGCAAGACACCGGCTTCAGGTATGTTTGTTATAGAAATAAACATGTCTACTACTAGTTTTAAAAATTGGATTTTTTATTCTGGTTGTGGAACTCATATATGTACTGATGTGCAGGATCTGCAGATTAGCAGGAGACTGGCCTCATGAGAGATTAACCTCTGCGTTGGAAATGGGACACAGGTCGCCGTTTTGGCTGTTGGCACTTTTGTTTTGGAACTGCCCTAGGGGCATGTACTTAAACTTACAGACTGTTATTATGTACCTAGTTTGACTAGGAATATTATTTCTGTATCTATGTTAGCCCAATGTGGGTACACTTTTGTATTTAGAAACACTGGGTGTTTTATGCATAAAAATGATATAGAAATTTGCACTGTTGATGTAAATAATGGTCTTTATATTTTGAATATGAATCAATCTCAAATATATAATGTAACAAACAAAAGGCTTAAAGTAAGTAACAAAGATGAAACTTACATGTGGCATTGTCGTCTGGGACACATAAAAAAGACACGTATATCCACACTTTCGAAGAGTGGGTACTTGGACAGATTTGATCCAAATTCATATGATGTCTGTGAATCTTGTTTATTAGGCAAGATGCCTAAATCACCTTTTAGCGGTAAAGGTGCACGTGCCACCGAACTGTTAGCCCTCGTTCATAGTGACGTATGTGGGCTCATGTCTAGCCAGGCTAGAGGTGGATATGAATACTTTGTAACCTTTACGGATGATGCATCGCGTTATGGTTATGTGTATCTTATGAGACACAAGTCAGAAACTTTTTAGAAATTAAAAGAGTTTCGACACGAAGTAGAAAAACAGACCAGCAAAAGTATTAAGACATTACTGTCAGACTATGGTGGCGAATACTTAAGCAATGAGTTTCTTGATTACTTGAAAGAATATGGTATTCTTTCACAGTGGACTCCTCCCGGAACACCGCAATTAAACGGTGTGTCCGAACGGAGAAACCAAACTTTATTAGACATGGTAAGGTCTATGATGAGTCGCACAGGGCTACCTATTTCCTTCTGGGGATATGCATTGAACATTGCAATACTTATTTTGAATAAGGTTCCGTCAAAGTCTGTTCAACAAACTCCGTATGAAATATGGACAGGAAAGAAAACGGGTTTCTCATTCCTGAAGATTTGGGGTTGCTGGGCATACGTCAAACGTTTGAAAGGTACCAAACTTGAACCCAAATCGGATAAATGCCTATTTGTAGGATATCCTAGGGAAACCAAAGGATATTACTTCTATCACCCACAAGAGAACAAAGTATTTGTTGCTCTACATGCGGTTTTCCTTGAGAAGGAATTCCTAAATGAATTGATAAGTGGGAGGAAAGTAGAACTCGATGAAAATCGGAGTGATACTGTTCATGGCACAGAATCCTTAATGGAACATGAACAGTCCATCAGAGATGAGACTGTACCACAATCTTCGAATACATAAGGACCGCATAGGTCGGAGAGAGTAGGAAAACAACCTGAGAGGTATGGGTTTCTGATCTCACCTCATGTAGATATTAATCTTATTGAGGAAGACGAGCCAGATACGTATGAGGAAGTGATACAAGGTATCGACTCCAATTTATGGCAAGATGCAATGAATTTCGAAATGGATTCCATGTACACCAACCAAGTTTGGACACTGGTTGATGCACCAGAAGGCGTAAAGCCTATTGGTTGCAAATGGGTCTTCAAGAGGAAGACCGATATGGATGGCAATATACAAACATACAAAGCTAGGCTTGTAGCGAAAGGTTATCGTCAACGATATGGTGTCGATTACGATGAAACTTTTTCACCAGTTTCCATGATTAAATCCATTAGGTTAATACTTGCTATTGCTGCATATTTCGATTACGAGATATGACAGATGGACGTCAAAACCGCTTTCCTTAACGGAAACTTTTTGGAGGATGTTTATATGCAACAGCCTGATGGTTTTGTCATACCAAGACTTGCAAACAAGGTTTGTAAGTTAAATCGATCCATTTATGGATTGAAGCAAGCATCGCGTTCTTGGAACCAACGTTTTGATGAGATCATAAAAGAATATGATTTCGTTCAAAACGATGATGATCCTTGTGTATATAAGAAGGTTAGTGGGAGCGCACAGACATTCATTGTCCTTTATGTTGATGATGTATTGCTTATTGGCAATGACATTCCCATGTTAACATCGGTGAAAGCTTGGCTTTCATTAAAATTCTCCATGAAGGATCTGGGAGAAGTAGCCTTTATTCTAGGAATAAAGATCTACCGAGATAGATCTAGAAAGCTGTTTGGACTCTCCCAGAGCACGTACATTGACAAAGTGGTGAAGAGATTCAACATGGATCAGTCCAAAAGGGGACTGTTGCCAGTGTCACATGGCGTCACTCTATCTAAGGAGATGTGTCCTAAAACTCAAGATGAGAGAGACAACATGAGTTGGATACTGTTCGCCTCGACAGTCGGATCGATCATGTATGCCATGATATGTACGCGACCTGATGTCTCGTATGCTTTGAGCATGTGTAGTCGCTATCAGGCCGATCCAGGTGATTGTCACTAGATGGCGGTTAAGAATATCCTTAAGTATCTTAGACGAACTAAGGATGCTTTCTTAATCTATGGAAATGGAGAACTTGAGGTAACTGGGTATACCGATGTAAGTTTCCAAACCGATAAAGACGACTGCAAGTCGCAATCCGGGTACATAATTTGTTTGAATAACGGAGCAGTAAGCTGGAAATCTCCCAAGCAAGAGACTGCTGCCGATTCAACAACATAATAAGAGTATATTGCTGCAGCTGAAGCAGTAAAAGAGGCAGTTTAGATCCATAATTTTCCTAATTGGATTAGGAGTAGTTCTGTTAGCAGCTGAGCCTGTTCCATTATATTGTGACAATAACGGGGCTATAACGCAGGCTAAGGAACCACAGTCTCATCAACGATCCAAGCATGTTCTTCGACGTTTCCATCTGATTCGTGAGATCATACATCGTGGCGATGTGAAGATCGAGAAGGTCGCATCAGAGGACAACATTGCAGATCCGCTGACGAAAGCTATTCCTCAGCAAAATTTTGAGCGACATGTACATAGTTCAGGTATTAGATGCTTGAGTGACTGGCTATAGGCCAAGTGGGATATTGTTAGACAATTATGGCCCATAGCGTCACTATTTGTAAAAGACATTGTGGTTTTTGTACAAATTAACTATGTGACAATGGAAATTGCATTTTATCATTTTGTAATTTGATTACTTAAATATATAAATGATAAAAGTCCCTATGATTAGTTTCATATTATAAGATATGAGACAATATCAATCCATAAAGGTTTAATCATTAAATATCCCTAGTCGTAGTATTATTGAGACTGGACATCGATAATGCGGAATAGACAAGTATTGCATTTGTGCGTGTTATGGAAGCGTAACAGTATAGTTCTCATATATTTAAGTATTGGATACTTATGCAGGTGTGATAGGAGGTTGTGTTTACCGATGGTACGGAAATAGCTTTGCTCTGGATATACCCCGCGGAATCCCATTGGTAGTATGACTATGTCTATGGGAATCTGCATCAGGGTAGGTGTATTTGGTCTTAACCTGAGACTTGCATCGCTAGTACTTGCGACATTCAATACACTTTGGTTTTGGTCGTCCAGGATTTTAACAGGTTCTGTGTATGCCTCTTCTGGGTTTATTGAGAATCGTAGTGTGTTGGGTGTGATGTCAAGATAGAAGTATCACTTCAGTCATATGGAGATGATGATCACGCAGTGATACAGAACTGGTACTCTAAATTGGTTCCAACCATCGGGATAATATGATAAGGTCATGATTATCCGATTAAAGAGACTAGTTGCTTGTAATCCGATATATGCTTCTTATGGGGCAGACACTATTCCAGCCCCAGGCCTTGCATGTGACATCCGATACTGGATCGCAATACGCAATACTACGTATACTACGCTTGACATAGATTATATATTCCTTTAAGAATATTTCTGGAGAATTGGGTAGGCACGGTGCTTTGCTAGATGCCAACCATGTCTCGTAAATCAGTAAAAACGTAGTACGAGGTACGTACGTGTTTGAATAGTCCGACGACCGGATTTACTGCCAACATATCCAGGGATCTCATGGGTCACTTCCGAAGATTCACCGATGACGTATTATTCGGACATAATTAATCTAGGATTAATTGCGGAGAGATTTTATCTGGGATAAAATACTATTTGAAGAGAGAGAACGATTAATTTGGAATTAATCGATAAAATAATATATTCGATATATTAAACGAAATTAGATTTCGACGTGGAATTAAAATTGGATTTTAATTCGGGCAAACAAATTAATTTAGAATTAATTCGCGAGCGACATGAATAGTAATTTTGCTATGCATAATTATTTAACTAAATTTGATTTAATTACGTCGCAACGGAAAATTCGTTAAATCGGAATTAACGAACCCGAGCCCGGAATGTGTTTGCGGGTCCACTCGTATTTTGAATTAAAATGGGGCCCACAAGTCACATCGCAAGTCACATCACCTGTCACTTTAGTGATGGAAGTCATGTCTCCTTTTTGTGATTGACAACCAGTCACTATTCATTATGGGAGTAGATGGAGGCATTGAATGCCATTTTTTCCTCCATTTTGCTTTATGTTTTTTGGAAAATCATATACCAAAAGTGTGAAGGATTTTGGGTATTAGGTTTTTGAGAAAACAAAAACAAAAGAATTGAAAACTCTCTCTCTCTCCCATTGAACTTCAAAACCGTGAGCTTTACCAAAGAAGGGAAAATTGTTTTTCTTTCTTATCTTGCTAGCACATTCAAGGAATCATATCAAGGTGTTAGGGAAACTAATCCCTTGAGTTTGGAATCAAGATCAAAAGCTTGGAGCTTGGATTCAACATTCAAAAGGACACCTTGGCCGAAACTTCAAGGAGGAAATTTTTGTTTTTGACGCATCCAACATCCGTTCATTGTAAGTATGATTCCGCCATTCTTACTTTAGTTTCACATTATTTCAGTGCTTAAATGATCTTGGGAATGTCTTAGAGACCAACACCGCCATGGTTATGGTTTTTTTAACCCAGCAGTGTTTCCCACTACTTTTCGTAATACCGTAATCCCCAACGGACAACAGAAATTCAATAATTAAATCGAATTCCATAGTGAGAGTAGGATCCCATGAATATATTTCGACTCACAGCTTTGGCACGGTCTCTCCTACGTATATTCATTAGGTAGACAACTCATTGTCAATCACTCACCAGTGACTCCTAATTTTGGTCTTGACTGTTTCTCGTTATGAAAGCTTTGGCACATTCACAGGGAGGCGTATCAAGGGTTCACTTATCAATGACAAACTCAAGCTACCGATGTAGTCCTGACAACTTTGGCACGTTCAGGATTTCCACTTTCACATGAATTTGTCTAGTATCAATATACAACCGGCATGGATAAAATCCCATAACCTACACCCTCACAGTTTTGGCACGATCTCGGATGCAGTTATAGAAAGATACCCATAAACCATACTGATAAGACGGACCAAGAAATATGTATCCAATACACGTCACTTTACAGCCTTATTTTTAAGCGTGGATTTTCCTCAGGAAGCTATACTCTACATCAAAATCAGAATTTTAATCTAAATCATTTTCTAAACAATTCAATTCTATCTTAGAAAACATAACTAAACTTATCCATTAAATTTCTGTTACGTTTCCGTTAGTGTAGAACCGAAAAGTCAAGAAACATATCTAGACAACATGCATGTGCGAACATTAAAATTGGATTAAATATCAAATATCAAGCACGAATAATGTAATAGATGAAGCATCAGACCTGCTCTGATACCATTTTTGTTGGGGTTTTGGGCGATGGGCGCAGCGGAAGCGCGGTTCGGGCAAAATCGTAATTTAAAACTTTTTTCAAATTACCGAATAAATTATTCAATATCTAATATGAACAATTTATTCATATTTCACCTAAACCTATTTATTCGATATCAAACAGTGACATAAAGATAAAGGAAACGTTCCGAAACTTTTACGAAAAACATTTTTCCGCAAAATGACGCAAAATGCATTTTTGACCGAACCGACCACCCAACACTTATGGAGACTGCCCAGGTCAGCCTTAATAGTGTTAGGACAGTTCATGGGTTGCCCGAACAGTGATGAACTCACTCTTTGGACAGCCGTCACCCGGTTGGCTTAAAAGTCACCCGGTAACGCCGTTTTTGGCCGTTTTCACTTATTTCAACTCTAAAACACTTTCTGGAAATTATTCCAACTCCAAAAACACATCCAATACATTCATATGACATCAAATTCATCACAGAATTTCCATTTTATACAGAACTGATCCAAAAACCGAAATTATCAAATTTCATGCTGTAAATCCAATTTTTCAACATTAATCAAATTAATCTCAACACCTATTCAAGTCACCACATATGAATCACCCAAGAATGATTCTAGGCATTACAAGAGTGTTCATAACACTCTAGAATGACAACATGTCATCTAATGATCAAATTGGACTAATGTTACAATAATATCATCCAGAATCTACTTCACACATGCCAACACCTCCAATTCTATCCACCACAACCAAAATCCCCAAATTTTACAAGCAAAGAAACCCTAGAACCAATCTAAGAAATCAAGAAATAAGAAACTAATTTCAAGCTTAGGGGGTTTTGAAGATTACCTTTAATACTCCAGTTTTCCTTAAGAACTTTCTTGATTTTTCTTCACATTTTCATGGATTTATCAAACAAAATTTGGAAACCCATTTTCTCTTTTGGTTTCGGCAATGGAGAATGGTTGAAGAAAGAGAAAATAAAATTTTTCCCCTTTTTTAACTTGTTAATGCCGACTTAGAGGGGTAATTTGGGGATTTTGAAAATTCAATCAAATTAAATAATAATTAACTTTATGACAACCAATCAAATTAGCACACATAAAGTATAATTTAGTCATGCCATATATTCCACTAATATTTAAAAAAAATTCATAAAATTTATGGAAAAATTTTAATTAATTAATTATTCAAATATTTAACAATTAAATATCCAAATAATCAATTATTATAATTATTATTACATATGTATTTTTATTTACAATAAATAACTAATTCATATATTTATAGCATGTGTCAAAATCTCATTTGACAAATAATTAATGTGTATCTAATAATATTATGTATCAAATACAAATACACAATAATTATGATTGGCCAAAATCCCCTAATGCATGTGTTATCGTTTAACTGATTAAACGACCTAAATTAACTCACTTAATCCGGTGAAGTATTATGAATAATCTGTATTATTCATAACGCATTGCCTAAGTACTCAATGTGTACACTTCATATTGTGGGACTCTCTAAGTTTAGGTTTATCCGTCACGAAATCCAATTTCGTGTCCATAATCCACCCACTCATGGATTATGACGACCACGGATAATCTCGTTAAACTATGCAAGTTGAGGTCATTGCATATGTATAATCCATCTGTCACAGGCTATCCATATTATACCTGGGATATAGATGAGAACGTCAAATCCGTTCGGTATAATATAGTTGACTTTCAAATTACGATCTCCAAATAAGACTCGGAACTGATTTCCGAAGTTATACTATGGCCATGGATTTACTAGATCTTAAAAACGTAAGGATGTCTATGCCGTGTACACAGGACTGACGGATCTTATCTTGATACGCACTGGATATCATGAGCATCAGTCTACACCCAACGAACATGTGGAGGTCTAATCATGAATAGATCGGTGACGTGACTACCATCAAAGTGTGGAGGATAACTCATATATCCCACTGTGGTATCTCAACTTGTGAAGATTCCTATTGACGTTGGTGTATCATCTATTAGGAAATCTTTAGTGAGTCATTCAGTGTTTATCAAATAAACACCTACATGTCTATACGAGTCTCCCGAGACTCATGGTTCATTGGGATAAATCATCGGACCAAGTCACGATATACGACATATACTGGTCTCAGTGGATTTTACTAACTGACCCGTGTTAGTGAATCTTGACCAGGAACTTTATTTAAGGATATACATCTTCTAGTGTGATTCCCAATGTCAATTACAAACTATGTTGTAACTGCGCACTATATTGTAAATACTATGGTCTATGTCTAATATACACGTATCACTAAACCAAATTTAGTTTCGATTTAATCATAATCAGATATCTAATCGTAATTAGATCGAATAAGTGTATAAATGACATGGGTGCTACCATTAAATTAGTAATATTATGGAAAATAGAATTGCTCGTATTTATGAATCGGACATAAATATGATCCAGATTGGCACTCTGAGCACCAACCCTAACAATGATAAAATGAGACAATCTGACTCAATCAAAATTAGAGAACACAAATTTTCGTAAAGCTTATCTGAGTCTACAATAGGCTCTGTAAGCTAGTATATCAAACTGTGATCTTAGCAGAATACAAAATCCAGGGCCATTCTACAATGAATTCTTCAAAAAAAGAAATCACAACAGATCTCTCATTCGAAGAAAACAATCAGGAACACCACTTTACATTCTTTAGCCAAAATACATAGTTCAATATCAACATTAACCAACAAATCTTTAATTGTTCAATTAGTGCGACTAGAGACAAGTTTCCTCAGAATCTACAACAGATCACTGAGTATAACTTTTCTCACTGTCATACTATAAAGGTCAAACCTTGAATAAGCTCAATTTGCTTTTGCTGCGCAAACAATTTGGACATTTTATGAAAAATTCATAATGAAAGCTCAATCAAGTTCAAAACTTGATCGTAGTAAGCTATGAACAATTTCAAATCTATGGTTCAATAGTAATTTTCGAAATTGATATCAAATATCGCTCTCACTATAAGTTATAGGATAATTTTCTTCGATAAGAAAACAACAAAATCATTAAGTATCAAATACTTTGTAAATGATTTTGATATCCTATTGAACTTATATGGAAGATGACTTAAGGTCATTTCATCTTATTAATTATGTAATTCCATTTTAGTTTATCACTCTCACATTTGACTTTAATAAGTCAAGTCTTTTCTACAATTGTCAACATCCAATGTTACACACCAAGTAATAAAATAATTTTATTACTCGGGATCGTAGAAACAAATAGAATACAATATTCTATTAAATAGAATAAATGATAAACTTTTACTTGTACCTCCGAGGCGTAAGTACTTTCAATTATATAACCATTATACAAAAGAAAGATTCAAATCTCAAACTTTTCAAGATTCAAATTTTCTACTATACATATCATATATGTAATTGTAGAAACTAATATGACAATAATTAAATAGATGAATTAGTCTTACTGGAGCATAACCCCAAGAGTATTGAAAACTAATTCGGTAACACTCAATATCAACGAATCAAATCATATAAGATTCAATTAGTCCCATTGACCAATTCCATCAAGATGGAATCGTGGAAGTTTAATATTGAGTAAGAATCACATTCATTAAATAACTTTAGAACTAATTGCCTTAAATTCATGTGTTTGATCATATCAAACATCTTTGAACAATTCAAAGATTCACAATGAATTTTGAAGATATAGTTTTCAACACTACAAATAGAATATCTTTAAACCATTCAAAATATTCTATCTGTGTTTCATCAGAAACATATTGAAAGTTCTCGAACAATTCAAGACGTTCAACATGTTCTCTATTAGAAACATGTAACTAAGTCATGACAAATCATTAACTAAGTTACGAAGTGAAGAAAACTATCTAAGGCAATTTCTAATTCATTAAATTACATACATCCAATGTATTAGTTTAATAAATCTGTGGTCCAATAACAATCATTGGTTAAATGAGATTTAATCACATACTGAATACAATATTCATTAAATGGATAAGGATACATGGTGTGATCTCATATCAGACCATCATTTACCATAAGGAACAAGCATCTAATGCTTATGTGATAAAAACTCATAAAGCACTGTTCTAAGTTATTTAGTTACCCGAATATTTTCTTAATGTTTATCTTTTCATTAATGACACTACTAGTCATATTAAAATATTTAACAATTGTTTATAAAGAAAAAGTAACTATCCAATAGTCGCAAGTTCTGATATCAAATATCAAAATAATTATTAAATATTATTGTAAATAACTAGACGGGAGATCTAGTATCTAATACCTATAGTTGTCGTATTGTGAGAATCAATATTCTCTATACTCAACTATACACATCTCATTTCTTAAGCTTTATAATTTGCGTTCAATTATTCACAACAATTGCAAATGATTGATTAGCAAACTGTGTCATACACATGACTTCTAAAAGTCACTAAAGCCAAGAAACGTCATTATAAGATAAACAAATACTAATGGGGTTTTCCTAATGCCAGTCAAGAATCTCGTGTCAATTCTTAATGCACAAGAAACTATTCTTACTATATAACTATATCCAAAACAGATATCTATTTAGATTACTAATCGTGACTTAGTAACTAAGACACTAACCATCTTGATTTTTCAAGAAAATCGGAACAACAGTTCCCAATGGTTTGAACTAATCTAACAATATCTAAGTCTATTGTCATTCTAGAACCTATTCTAGAAAAATGTAACCATAAGTAAAGTTAGAAAACATATTCAATTAATATGCTATGCAGTGGATTAGAAGTATAATTCTATAACCAATATAGAATAAAGGAAAACAAAAGCAGCAAATTCCATAAAATTACACACTACTTTAGTTATGGATTTTTAACCCAGCAGTGTCTCCCACTACTTTACGTAATACCGTAATCCCCAACGGAGAATGGGAATTCAATAATTAAATCGAATTCCATAGTGAGAGTAGGATCCCGTGAATATGTTTCGACTCATAGCTTTGACACGATCTCGCCTACGTATATTCATTAGGAAGACAACTCATTGTCAGTCACTCACCAGTGACTCCTTATTTTGGTCCTGACCGTTTCTCGTTATGACATCTTTGGCACGTTCACAATGAGGTGTATCAAGGCATCACTTGTCAATGACAAACTCAAGCTACTGATGTAGTCCTGACAGCTTTGGCACGTTCAGGATTTCCATTTTCACTTGAATTTGTCTAGTATCAATATACAACCGACATGGATAAAATTCTATCAACTACTCCCTCACTGCTTTTACACGATCTCGGATGCAGCCGTAGAAAGTTATCCATAAACCGTATTGACAAGAAGGACCAAGAAACATGCATCCAGTGTTGGGGTTTTGGGCGAAGGGCGCAGCGGAAGCGCGATTCGGGTGAAATTGTAATTTAAAACTTTTCAAATTACCGAATAAATTATTCAATATCTAATATGAATAATTTATTCATATTTCACCTAAATATATTTATTTGATATCAAATAGCGACATAAATATAAAAGAAACGTCGCGAAATTTTTATGAAAAATGTGTTTTCCGTAAAATGACGCAAAACATGTTTTTGACCGAACCGAACACCCAACACTTATGGAGACTGACCAGGTCAGCCCCAATAGTGTTAGGGCAGTTCATGGACTGCCTGAACAGTGACAAACTCACTGTTTGAACAGCCGTCACCCGATTGGCTCAAAAGTCACCCGGTAACGCCATTTTTCGCCGTTTTCGCTTATTTCAACTCCGAAACACTTTCCTATAATTGTTCCAACTCCCAAAACACATCCAATACATTCATATGACATCAAATTCATCACAAAATTTCCAGTTTTACCAGAACTGATCCAGAAACCGAAATTACCAAATTTCATGCTTTAAATCCAATTTTCAAGATTAATCCAATTAATACACAACACCAATCAAAGTCACCACACATGAAGCACCCAAGAATAATTCTAGGTGTTACAAGAGTGGTCATAACACTATAGAATGGTAAAAATTTTCGTGTCCTACACATGCCATGGGATCTCTAAGCGTAATTCGTGTGTGAAATAATCAAGAAGTTTGCGGAAAAAACTTACATTGATTGGCTTTGACTTTCAAAAATTCCATGGATGTGGTGAAGCTCTAAGCTTTGAAGATGGATTCCAACTCAAGGGTGAGTATCCCTATCACCTTCCTTTTACTCCTTTAAGTGCTAGCTTGAACAAAAGAAGCATAATTTTTCCCTCCAAGAGAAGCAATAATTCGGCCAGGAGAGAAGAGTCCATTCGGCCTTGGTTAAACAAGGCCATTCGGCCAAGACAATGCCATTTCGGCCAAAGAAAAGTAGGGCCATTTCAGCCAAGGAGAATGGAGAGAGAGAGATAATTTTTGATATTTGGTTTTTCTAAACTTAATTATCAAAATTCCACTCCCAAAAATGTGTATATATTTCAAAAAGAAAAAGCAAAGTGTGTTGTGTAAGTTACCATAATTACTCTCAACCACTTCCATCTACTTGAATGACAAGTGATGTAAGTTGGTGGGTCCCACACTTAAATTCAAAATTCAAGTTGGATGAGACTACACACTTCGGGCTCGTATTCGTTCAATCTGATTAAACGAATTTTCCGTTGCGACGTAATTAAATCCAATTTAATTAAATAATAATGCCTAGAAAAATTATTACGAAAGTCACATACGAATTAATTCCAAATTAATTCGTTCCCCCGAATTAAAATTCAATTTTGATTCCGCTTTGAAATCCAATTTCAATTAATATATCAAATATATTATTAATCGATTAATTCCAAATCAATCGTATTCTCTCTTCTATTCGAATTTTATCCCTGATAAATTATTGCCGTAATTAATCCCAGATCAATTCTGTTCGAGTCAAATGTCATCGGTGAATCTTTGGGATGCGACCCAAGAGATCCCTGGATATGTTGGCAGTAAATTTGATCATCGGACTATCCGAATACGTGTGTACCTAGTACCACGTTCTCACTGATTTACAAGACATGGTTGGCTTCTAGCAAAGCACCGTGCCTACCCAATTCTCCAGAAATATTCTTCTACGGAATATATAATCTATATTAGGCATAGTATACATAGTATTGCGTATTACTATCCAATATCAGATGTCACATGATTGGCCTAGGGCTGGAGTTCTGTCTTCCCCGTACGAAGCATATATCAGATCACAAGCAACTACTCTCTTTAATCGGAAAGTCATGACCTAGTCATACTTCCCTGATGGTTGCAACACTTTAGAGTATCAGTTCTGTATCCCTGTGTGATCATCATCTCCATATGACTGAAGTGAAACTTCTATCTTGACATCACACCCAATACACTACGATTCTCAGTATACCCAGAAGAGGCGTTCACAAAACCTGTTAAAGCCCCGAACGGCCAAAACCAAAGTATATTGATTGTTGCAAGTATTAGCGATGCAAGTCTCAGGTTAAGACCAAATACACCTACCCTGATTCAGACTCCCATAGACACATAGTCATACTACCAATGAGATTCTGAGGGGTTTATCCAGAGCGAAGCTGTTTCCGTACATCGGTAAACAGAACCTCATATTACACTTGCAAGAGTATCCAATACCCAAATATATAAGAACTATGCCGTTAAACTTCTATAACGCGCACAAGTGTAATACTAGCTGTAGGCATCGCATTTTTGCATGTGAAACCCGATGATGAGTCTCAGTTGGAGGCACTACCTTTTTAGCTAAGGATATTGCGGGAAACAGAGGTCGGAAGGGGAAATTCAGAATAAGTACGTCATCAAGTTCATTTCACAAGTTCACTGTCTTCGTTAGTGCTGCGTTCGTTACTTCGTTCGAACGTCAGGCAGATTGCGGACGTTCGTGTAGCGTTCTAATTGGCGTTCGAACGGCGTCGGTGTTTCTGGTTTTGCTGCTAGCCTCGCACCCCAGCCCAATTAGCCCCCAAAGCCCATAAAACACATCCCAATTAATAAAACACATTTAAAACACATGGGAAATTAAATTAAATATTAAATAAAATATTTAAACCATTTACCAATTAAATAAAACATAAAATATAATCATACCTAATAAAGATAAATCAAATATATTAACTTCCTAACCAATAAAATCACATACTAAATTAAAAAGATGTCATGCCTAATTAAAATCAATCATAACAAATTAAATATTTTGCATTCCTAATCTAGCCAAATTTTATTCCCCATCAAATCCCTTGCTTTCCTTGTCTAACACCAAATCATATCTCTCTTTAATGCCAAAATCCCTTCCTTGTGAGACAAGGTGAAACCCTAGCCCTTCTCTATATAAACAACCCCTAACCAAGACATGCATCCTCTAGCTCATACAGATAACTCACACAAAAATCACTACACAAAGAACCTTAGCCACTCACGGCAATAGCAACAGGAAGAACACAAACCATTCCCCTCATCTCCTCCACTCCATAACCGAAAACAGCACCCTCCTAAACCTCTACCCATCACCGAAAATCTCCCCCATACAGCAGCCCTCCATCACCGAAAATATACCTCCAAACAGCAGCCCAAACATACCCCAAACAGCCCCTTGAAACACGCCTGGAAAACAGCCCAAACCACTCCCAAAAAAGTCCCTAAAATCCCTTAAAACAGTAACATAAACTGCACTTATAATCCTTGAAATAACCACACAAAACTACACTAAAAAAAAACCACGAAAAACACTCGAAACAGTTCGTTGAAACGTCAAAACAGGTGACCTGAACAGTGAGTAGCAAAGAAGAGACCGAACAGCAGCAGAATGGAGACCGAACAGCAGCAGAACGGAGACCGAATGGCAAGCAAAACAGAAAAACAGTGAGGTAGGGCGTTAAACTAGTGAACCGGAGAAGTTGAGGAGCTGTACCCTTTCCGACGTCCGTGAGACGCAAGCCTGAAAGTTGGAAAAAAGGTTAGACCTGGGGGTACTTTCCACACTCATCTTTATTTGATTTTTGTTATTTATTTTAACTGTATTTTAATTATTTGTTGAATCTTGTGTGTGTATGATGCGTGTTGTGGGTATTGGATGAATGAAAGAGTGTCGTCTCTTGCGGTATATAGGATGGAAACCCAGACATAAATTCCGTAGCCGAATCCGAATGGACGGTAGTGCAGTCTGTACTTGGGATACAACTCCACATACCGCTTGAGTAAACGGCACCTTCTTTTGTTTCACGTTGCTTTGATTTATTTATTTATTTTTCGTCACTTGAATTCTGCATGTTGCTTATTTATGTATGATTCGATCGAGCGCATGGGCTTAGTAAGTGGAATGAAAGATCCCCTATGGGGAGGGGTTAAAGCCTTTACCACGATGCTTCGCCGCGCCGGTTGATGTGTGTTCGGTTGAATGCAAGATATGTTTAATCGGGCATACTACGTTTGATATTATTGTTTTTTAATTCTTTGTATGCGTGATTCAATCGAGCGCATGGGCTTAGTAAGTGGAATGAAAGATCCCCTACGGGGAGGGGTTAAATCCCTTTACCACGATGCTTTGCCGCGCCGGTTGACGTGTGTTCGGTTGAATGCAAGATACGTTCAATCGGGCATACTAAGTTTGATATTATTGATTTTAATTCTTTGTATGCATGATTCGATCGAGCGCATGGGCTTAGTAAGTGCAATGAAAGATCCCCTATGGGGAGGGGTTAAAGCCCTTTACCACGATGCTTTGCCGCGCCGGTTGACGTGTGTTCGGTTGAATGCAAGATACGTTCAATCGGGCATACTAAGTTTGATATTATTGCTTTTAATTCTTTGTATGCATGATTCAATCGAGCGCATGGGCTTAGTAAGTGCAATGAAAGATCCCCTATGGGGAGGGGTTAAAGCCCTTTACCACGATGCTTTGCCGCGCCGGTTGATGTGTGTTCGGTTGAATGCAAGATACGTTCAATCGGGCATACTAAGTCTGATATTATTGTTTTTTAATTCTTTGTATGCGTGATTCAATCGAGCGCATGGGCTTAGTAAGTGCAATGAAATATCCCCTATGAGGAGGGGTTAAAGCCCTTTACCACGATGCTTTGCCGCGCCGCCTGATGTGTGTTCGGTTGAATGTAAGATACGTTTAATCGGACATACTGAGCTTGACATTGTTGTCTTTATTCTTTGTGTTGCATGCGTCAGGTTTGGTTCCATTCAAACGCGTTCTCGAATGCTACACGAACGTGAACCTTCTGTTTACTGTTCGAACGCGTTCTCGAACTCTACGCGAACGCACACGCACTTTCTTAGTCTCATCATGCATCAGGTCTGGTTCCGTTCGAACGCGTTATCGAACGCTATACGAACACGAACCTTCTGTTTACCGTTCGAACGCGTTCTCGAACGCTACGCAAACGCACACGCACTTTCTTAGTCTTATCATGCATCAGGTCTGGTTCCGTTCGAACGCGTTCTCGAACGCTACATGAACGCGAACCTTCTGTTTACCGTTCGAACGCGTTTTCAAACGCTACGCGAACGCGCACCCACTGAACTGAGTCATTTTCATCAGATTTCATACATAGTTTTCCTAGTAGCTATCCCCACATGTATGAATACAATGTGTTTAATGTATTATAATTCATATACCTATGTCATGATAACATTTGAGTATTATTTCTTGTGGTATATCGGATGGAAACCCAGACATAAATTCCGTAGCCGATTCCGAATGGACGGTAGTACGGTCTGTACTTGGGATACAATTCCACGTACCACTTGAGAAGGTGCTCACATGTGTGCTTGTGTGGTTAGTATGTGTGCTTGTGTTTTCTTGAATACAATATGCAATGAAGTTGTATGTTTGTCGCTCCTTTGATGTACTTCCAAGCATGCAATCTTAGATGTGAAATATATGTGTAAGTTTTATTTTGTACATGTGAATTTAGAAGCATGATACTCTTGGAAATAAGTGCTACTTAAGCCTGATTAAATTATTACATAAATCCTTTCATTACAAGTGGCATGAGTAAGGGACCATTCCGAACCCAACGGTTTGAGGTCTTCCCTTGCGAGGGGTGAGTGCGGCCTTAAATCTCATTTTCCCCCGTTCACACCGGGTGGCGACTCCATTATTCTTCGGTTTAGTCCCCCGTGGCTACTCTGTTCTCCCGACCGGGCCGCGAGCCCGGGACAGCATGTGTCGTCCAGTTTCTGTGTCCCACAGTCTGGCGACTCCACTGGGGATAGAGAATCGGCCCCGAAATATTGTCTTGTGATGTTTGGATTTATGTTTTAATTGACCGTGTCTATAGTGGATAAAGTGAGGGTTTAATCAAAGGCATTTTGAGGCTAGGTAATGGTTTGGTGTCTTCCTTCATTCACTCCTACCTTTCTAGAAGGAAAAGCTGTGAAGGCACCTAGATAGCCATCTACTCGTAGCCTATTGTGATGGACTAATTTGGAGGACTCGTTGTTTATTCCTGACACCAAGCGATAAGAGCCTAAGAGGCTTGGGTATTTAAGTGAGCCTCGCTCCACCTTCCCTCTGGGGAATCTACAACGGGAAATCCATTTGACAGTCCGTCACACACCATAGCTCATTGGCACGTACCTTAGTGTATAAAAAAGGGTGCGCTCACTTGGTTGCTCGAACCCTTGAGTGGGGAGACCTAGTTGTGGGCCATCCTTCGCCGGTGAGAGCCTTTGTCTATACTCTTGCTAACCCACCCATAGACCGGGTTGGCTAAAGTAACAATTATTTCCTTGAATATGTGCTTGTGGACCATCCTCATTTGGATGCAGTTGGACTATTGTCAGAAATGCGGACTTGCTGGGCCATTTAAACTGGGGCGAGTTCGTACCTTATGACTATTAGGCCCGAAGCTTCTGAAATGTTGATGGGCCATTATGTAGAAATTATTACGTTATGTTTGCATTATCTTTCTTCTATGCTTGTGTTTGGGAACATCGTCGTTTGGATCCATTTGGACCATTTGTCATGGGATATGGGCTTGTTGGGCCATTTAAACTGGGACAAGAACGTATTTCATAACTATTGGGCCAAAGGCGTCTAAGTGTTGATGGGCCACTTTGTGCTTGTGTTCGGAACATTACCATTTGGATTTAGTTGGGCTCCTTGTCATAAGATGTGAACTCGTTGGGCCATTTAAACTGGGATGGGTTCACTCCTGTGACAATTAGCCCGAAAGATTCTAAAATGGTAACGGGCCGATTTGTTTGAAAATTTTAATTGATTTAATATGTTATATATGTTACATGCATCTCATGCACCTCATGCATACATATATCATGTTAACACCCTCTATGTCTCAAAAAGACATCATAGATACCGTTTGGGTTAGAGAAGGGACAAGGCTCATTAAAAGAACAATAACAGTCATGAGTGAATCTGGTAATGAGGTATCCCGAATGGATCAGTTAGAGAACAGTCTCGCCAAGGTCACTGAACAGTTGCAAGCTTTGACTACTGCTGTGGCTGGTATGGCTGTGCCCCGTGCTGGGGAATTTCTGAGAATGTGAGGCGTGAGGAGCCTCCGAATGGGTTGGGGGATGATATCCCCACTTTTGATGATGATATGGCAGAGTATGCAGCAGGCAGAGTATCTGGGTCTCAGGCAGAGTTACAGAAACTTCGGGATCAGGTTGAGTCGGTTACCCGCAAGATGAGGGGTAAGAATGAGGATTTGCTGGATTATGACACACTGACTTTCGAGGAACAGTTGCCGGCACAGTTCAAGATGCCTGATATGGCTAAGTTTAACGGGAATGGGGATCCAAGGGTGCATCTCCGATAGTTTGTATCAGTCATGAGTTCAGTTGGCTTATCTTAGCGCCAAGTGCAGAAAATGTTTGGAATGTCGCTTGAAGGAGCTCTCGTGGTATGGTACCACAATTTGGAGAAGAAAGTGAAGGAAGATTGGAGGGAGTTGGCCGATGCTTTCCTGAAGCAGTATGTCACTAACTTAGAGATCGATCTGTCACTCCGTGATCTGGAGAATGTTAAGCAAAAGCGGAGGAGAGTTTTAAGGAGTATGTGGACCGGTGGAGAGGTCAGTTATTGAAGATGCAGACTAGGCCCTCAGAGAAGGACCAGATTAAAATGATTATCAAGGGCACCAGGCCCTCCATTTACAGCAAGTTGAGGAGGATGACCTCCATGATTACAGACTTTCGGCAGTTGAGGGATGACCTCATGGACATTGAAGACGAAGAGGCGGAAAACAGAAAATTCTATGGTCTGAACAGGAGGCCCATTGGGGGAACATCGGGAGCAAAGCCCGTTTTTGCTGATATTGCCGCTATCCGGAACCGGCAGTTTTCCAACTTGGGAAGGCCCCTGTCCAAGGTGCTAGAGAAATTGAAGAGGCAAGGGCTCTTAAAACCCTTGGAAGCCAAACCATTACCCAATCCCCTACCATCACATTATAACCTAAGCCTTTACTGTCACTTTCACACAACAAAGGGCCATGACACCGACAACTGCGCCCGACTCCGCCATGAAATCCAAGACCTGATAGACTCCAAGAAAATACCTGACCCAGAAACAGAACAGCCTGACACACACAGAACCCCTTACCCAACTACCGTGCCGTACCACCACCAGCCTATATGATCAATTCTGGCCTCCCAGAAGACCTTGTCCTGAAATCCTTTCACCCTCAAGCCTTTTGCCTGGGAATCTGGGATAGTACTAGTGAAGATGAGTTTGAGCAGGGAAAAAACTTTTGGCTTGATTTCTCTAGCAGTGATGAGGAAGAAGTAAGGGGAATGACGCGCAGTGGTCGTTTCTACAATGATATGGCGGAAAAGGGTAAGGAAGTTTTGACAGATGGTAGAGAAGTGGTTGAGACTGCAGAAAATACTGAGGGGGATATAGTGCTGAGGCAATTGAGGAAGACTAGAGCACAAGTGAGTATCTGGGAACTGTTATGTGCATCTCGGGAGCATAGGCAGGCTATGGTTGAGGCCTTGAGCAAGATTGTGGTACCGGAAGACGCCAACCCTGCAATGTTTGTTGGGTCGGTTCAGAATGAAGCTTTGCAGATATCTTTTTCTGAGGATGAACTCCCGGCGGAGGGGAGAAATCATAACAGGCCTCTATTTATCAGGGCCGAGGTGAGGGGCAAGAGAACTTCATGTGTAATGGTGGATGACGGTTCATCCATCAATGTGTGCCCGCTGAAAATTCTGGCGAGATTGGGTATGAAAGCAACAGACTTGGACCCTCCAGTATGACTATTAAGGCTTATGATGACAGTAAAAGGGAGTTGAGGGTACCTTTGTGGCTATGGTCAAGGTAGGACCGATTGAAGATGAGGTCGAGTTCACAATACTGGACATCCCGGCTACTTTCGCCTTATTGTTGGGAAGGCCTTGGTTTCACAAACTTGGGGGCGTGCCTTCCACTTTGCATCAGATGATCAAGTTCCCGTATAGGGAGAAGTTGTCACCATCCGGGCTGAGTTAGATAATGTCGTGGCTGCCTTGGAGATACAACCTTTCACGAGGTTTCAGGTGTCAGCTACTTTTGAGGAGTGGGTGGATCCTAGGGTGGCTAGGATTATGGAGAAAATGAAGTTTGAGCCGGGTAAAGGTTCAAAATTGCCAGATTTCAGAGGACAGACTACTCGGAAGGGTTTGGGGTACAAGTCTGATGAAGAAAAGCCAAAGGTCAAGAAAAAGGGCCTGAAGCTGATGGAATGTTTTGTGAAAGCTTCAGGATATCAAGGGGAGCCTGAGCCTGTGGAAGTTAATGGAATTGTGGTACCTGGGTTTGAGATCTTCCAGGATATGTTGGGTAAGAAGCTGATAGTTGAAGAAATTGTGGAGAAAGAAGAAGAGAATTGGGAGGAAGAACTGATGAAGTTGGAGAGCCTGACTCTGGGAGAGGACGAAAAGCCTGAGGAAGATCTGATTGCAGAGGAAGAAGTGTCTATAGATGATGAAGACATTTACCTTCCTTATTTGTTTGAATGTACTTCCGCATTATCCAATAATAAAGACATCTCTTTTGCTTACTTGCCTGAGTCATTTCCATTTACACTACACGAATCAAGCATATTTGACATCAGTTCAGCCAGAACTATTGCATTTAACTTGGGTACACTTGAGAACCCCAAGGAAATTCTGATTGCAAGTGAAGTAACCTCCGAAGAGAGGGAGAAACTAGAAGAAGTGTTGGTCAGATATGCCAAAGTATTTGCTTGGTCCTATGAGGACATGCCTGGGGTAGACAGAAATATTGCCCAGCACACAATACCAACTTATCCGAATATAGACCAATAAAACAGAAACTCCGACGGATGAGACCAGAATGGGCTGAGAAAGTCAGAGAGGAAGTTAAGAAACAGATAGATGTGGGGTTCCTGGAAGTAGTAAAGTATCCTGAATGGTTGGCTAATATAGTACCGGTGCCGAAGAAAGATGGGAAGGTCAGAATGTGTGTAGACTACAGAGATCTCAAAGCTTGTCCGAAAGATGATTTTCCTTTGCCGCATATAGATGTTCTGGTTGATAGCGCGGCTTTATCCGCTATGTATTCATTTGCAGATGGGTTTTCAGGTTACAATCAGGTTCTCATGGCTGAGGAAGAAAAACACAAGACTGTATTTGTTACTGAGTGGGGTACTTATTGTTACAAGGTTATGCCGTTTGGGCTTAAGAATGCGGGGGCTACCTATCAGCGGATGGCCACTACACTTTTCCACGACTTGATGCACAAAGAGATTGAGGTGTATGTGGATGACATGATGGTGAAATCTGAGACAAGAGTTGGGCATAATGAAGCACTGGAAAGGTTCCTTCAGAGAGTTGATAGATACAACCTGCGGCTTAATCCCAAGAAATGTGTGTTTGGGGTAACATCAGGGAAAATGCTTGGTCATACAGTGGGAATGGGCGGAATAGAGGTAGACTCCGAAAAGATCAAGGCAATCATAGAAATGCCTTCACCGAAGACAGAAAAAGAAGTCAGAGCATTCTTGGGAAGATTCAGTACATCAGTCGGTTCATTGCCAAGTTGACATCGGTATGTGAGCCTATCTTCAACTGTTGAGAAAAGATCAGCCAGTGAGATGGAATGAACAGTGTCAGACCGCCTTCGACAGAATCAGAGAGTACTTTGTAAAGCCACCTGTATTGAAACCTCTGAGACCGGGCAGACCTTTGATATTGTATTTGGCTATAGAATCAGAAGCACTGGGGGCAATGATGGTACAGGCAGATGAGACAGGGGTAGAACATGCCGTTTACTATCTGAGTAAGAAGATGCTCCCGTATGAGGCTCGATATCAGGAGGTTGAGAAGATCTGTCTTCCAGTGGTATGGGCTTCCAGAAAGTTGCGACATTACTTCCAGTCATACAAGATCCAGGTAGTGGCAAAGGAGAATCCTCTAAAGTATCTTCATTCGGTGCCTTCACTAGTGAGAAAATTGGGCAGATGGTTGGTATTGCTGATAGAGTTTGACATTGAGTATCTCACCTCCAAAGTGATCAAAGGGCGAGCAGTAGCAGAGTTTCTGGCATTGCAACCTGTTGAGGGGGATCAGTATAAGTTTGAATTTCCAGATGAAGAGATCCAAGCGATAACAGTTCAGAAATGGAAGATGTTTTTTGATGGAGCAGTGAATTACAAGGGAACCGGAATTGGGATCGTGATAGTAACCCCGAGGAGAGACTTTGCCTTAGCCAAGAGGTTTACATTCAGAGTGACTAATAACATGGCCGAGTATGAAGCATGTGCTTTTGGTTTGACAGCATTGATAGCCTTGAAGGCCGGGAGTGTGGAAGTCTACGGAGATTCTATGTTGGTAGTCCAACAGATGCGAGGAGAATGGGAATTGAAAGAAGAACGGTTGAAGCCTTACCTTTTTCACCTCAGAAAGTTGGCACAGGTTATCCCCGAGTGTAAGTTTCAGCACTTACCGAGAGAAGAGAATCAGATGGCAGATGCATTGGCTACACTTGCAGCGACTTGGGAAAATCCAGAAAAGTTAGTGATGAGACCGTTGATACTGACAACAGCAAGCAAACTGTTTATGAGATAGAAAGAATTCTGGAAGTTGAGGTCGACGTTGGTAAACCTTGGTATTATGACATTCAGAGGTATCTGGAACATGGTGAAACTCCGGAAGGGGCAGGCAGAAAAGACAGAATAGCCATCCAGATAGCTTCCCAGTATGTGACTTTGAAAGGGAACTGTACAAGAGGCAAGCAAACGGTATTCAGTTGAAGTGTTTGAGAAAAGAAGAAGCTCAGCATGTAATGGAAGAAATACACGCCGGGGTATGTGGTCCGCACATGAACGGGTTGAATCTGTCCCGCAAGATAGTGAGACAAGGTTTTTATTGGTCAACCATGGAAACAGATTGCGCGAAGATGGTGAAGCACTGTCATGACTGTCAAGCACATGGTAATTTGAATCACTTACCGCACACAGAATTGCACGGGTTGTCAGAGCCGTGGCCTTTCTCAGCATGGGGGATTGATATGATTGGGGAAATTCGACCGAATGCATCAAATGGGCATCGCTTCATAGTATGGCAGTAGATTACTTCTCGAAGTGGGTGGAAGCCGAATCATTCCGTAATGTTACAGCAAAGCAGATGGCAAACTTTGTAGCTCGGAACCTCATTTGTCGGTATGGTATGCCGCATCATGTAGTGACAGACAACGGGGTCCAGTTTCAAGGAGAGACGAGGCAATGTTACAGGGTATGGGATAGGCCACCATAAGTCGTCACCGTACAGGCCGTAGGAAAATGGGGCAGTTGAGGCAGCCAACAAGACTATAAAACAATTTTAGCCAAGATGACAGAAAATTGTAGAGATTGGACGGAGAAATTACCGTATGCTTTGTGGGGGTACAGAACATCAGTAAGAACAGCAACATGGGCCACACCTTACTCTTTGGTCTATGGAATGGAAGCAGTATTGCCGGTAGAAGTGGAAATACAGTCTATGAGGGTATTAACATAGGCAGAATTACCGGAACAGGATTGGGCCGCACAGAAGTTTGATCAGTTAGCACTATTGGATGAGAAGAGAACGAAGTCTTTGTATCACATGCAGTTGTATCAGAAGAGACTAGCCCGGGCATTCAACAAGAAAGTACGTCCTACCAATATCAGAAAGGGTGATTTGGTACTTAAGCAGTCGAAGCCGTCGACGACGGATCCGAGAGGGAAATTCAGACCTAACTGGGAAGGACCTTACATAGTGCAGAAGGTAATGGGAAATGGGGCAGTGAGGTTATCAGACTTGGAAGGAAACGAGTCACCGAGCCGATCAACGTAGAAGATTGAAGTAATACTTTACCTGAGGGGAGAAGACCGAGCAGTCACCACGGGAATTAGCAGAAGACCTAACCCAACGGAATAAGAAAATCATTCATGTACACATAACATTGCATTCTCTTCGTGTTTGTTTTCGTTTTGTGTTCGCAGGTTCGAAGAAAGGAGAAAGCGGCAGAAATGAGCCAAGCAGTGTCAGCGTAATTTCAGTTTTTGGGATGAGTCCCAAGGGGCGAGGCCCATATCAGCTTGGGGGCGAGGCCCATATCATGTCGGCTCGAGGGCGGGCCCATATCAGCTTGAGGGCGAGGCCCCCGTGTCAGTTGTAGTTCCGGGTCGAGGTGCCCAGGGTCGAGGTACCCACTACATCATCAGTCGAGGGCGAGGTCCTTATAGTCAGTGGTGTTGGGTCGAGGTGCCCCCGTTGTCAGTTGTAGTTCCGGGTCGAGGTACCCAGTACATCATCAGTTCGAGGGCGAGGTCCCTATAGTAGCGGTGTTGGGTCGAGGTGCCAGGGTCGAGGTGCCCCCGTTGTCAGTTGTAGTTCGGGTCGAGGTACCCAGGGTCGAGGTACCCACTACATCATCAGTTCGAAGGCGAGGTCCCTATTGTCAGTGGTATGGGTCGAGGTGCCCCCGTTGTCGGTTGCAATTATGGGACGCGTCCTAGGATCGAGGTCCGCTGCAGCACCAACTCAGCTCGAGGCAGCAGCCGAGCCAGGAAAGTGAAAATGCATGCATAACTTTGATAGGATTGTTCAAAGTCACACACTGTACAAGTCCCATCAAAGTGGGGGCGACTGTAGGCATCGCATTTTCGCATGTGAAACCCGATGATGAGTCTCAGTTGGAGGCACTACCTTTTTAGCTAAGGATATTGCGGGAAACAGAGGTCGGAAGGGGAAATTCAGAATAAGTACGTCATCAAGTTCATTTCACAAATTCACTGTCTTCGTTAGTGATGCGTTCGTTACTTCATTCGAACGTCAGGCAGATTGCAGACATTCATGTAGCGTTCTAATTGGCGTTCGAACGGCGTCGGTGTTTCTGGTTTTGCTGCTAGCCTCGCACCCCAGCCCAATTAGCCCCCCAAAGCCCATAAAACACATCCCAAGTAATAAAACATATTTAAAACACATGGGAAATTAAATTAAATAAAATAAAAGATTTAAACCATTTACCAATTAAATAAAACATAAAATATAATCATACCTAATAAAGATAAATCAAATATATTAACTTCCTAACCAAACAAAATCACATACTAAATTAAAAAGATGTCATGCCTAATTAAAATCAATCATAACAAATTAAATATTTTGCATTCCTAATCTAGCCAAATTTGTCCCCATCAAATCCCTTGCTTCCTTGTCTAACACCAATCATATCTCTCTTTAATGCCAAAATCCCTTCCTTGTGAGACAAGGTGAAACCCTAGCCCTTCTCTATTTAAAAACCCCTAACCAAGACATGCATCCTCTAGCTCATAAGATAACTCACACAAAAATCACAACACAAAGAACCTTAGCCACTCACGGCAATAGCAACAGGAAGAACACAAACCATTCCCCTCATTCCTCCACTCCATAACCGAAAACAGCACCCTCATAAACCTCTACCCATCACCGAAAATCTATCCCATACAGCAGCCCTCCATCACCGAAAATATACCTCCAAACAGCAGCCCAAACACACCCCAAACAGCCCCTTGAAACACGCCTGGACAGCAGCCCAAACCACTCCCAAAACAGTCCCTAAAATCCCTTAAAACAGTAACATAAACTGCACTTATAATCCTTGAAATAACCACACAAAACTACACTAAAAAAAACACGAAAAACACTCGAAACAGTTCGTTGAAACGTCAAAACAGGTGACCTGAACAGTGAGTAGCAGAACGGAGACCGAACAGTAGCAGAACGGAGACCGAACGGCAAGCAAAACAGCAAAACAGTGAGCTAGGGCGTTAAACCAGTGAACCGGAGAAGTTGAGGAGTTGTACCCTTTCCGACGTCCATGAAACGCAAGCCCGAAAGTTGGCAAAAAGGTTAGACCTGAGGGTACTTTCCACACTCATCTTTATTTAATTTTTGTTATTTATTTTAACTGTATTTTAATTATTTGTTGAATCTTGTGTGTGTATGATGCGTGTTGTGGGTATTGAATGAATGAAAGAGTGTCGTCTCTTGCGGTATATAGGATGGAAACCCAGACGTAAATTCCGTAGCCGAATCCGAATGGACGGTAGTGCGGTCTGTACTTGGGATACAACTCCACGTACCGCTTGAGTAAACGGCACCTTCCTTTGTTTCATGTTGCTTGATTTATTTATTTATTTTTCGTCACTTGAATTCTGCATGTTGCTTATTTATGTATGATTCGATCGAGCTCATGGGCTTAGTAAGTGGAATGAAAGATCCCCTATGGGGAGGGGTTAAAGCCTTTTACCACGAGGCTTCGCCGCGCCGGTTGATGTGTGTTCGGTTGAATGCAAGATACGTTCAATCGGGCATACTACGTTTGATATAATTGTTTTTTAATTCTTTGTATGCGTGATTCAATCGAGTGCATGGGCTTAGTAAGTGGAATGAAAGATCCCCTACGGGGAGGAGATAAACCCTTTACCACGATGCTTTGCCGCGCCGGTGACGTGTGTTCGGTTTATGCAAGATACGTTCAATCGGGCATACTAGTTTGATATTATTGCTTTTAATTCTTTGTATGCATGATTCAATCGAGCGTATGGGCTTAGTAGGTGCAATGAAAGATCCTCTATGGGGAGGGGTTAAAGCCCTTTACCACGATGCTTTGTCGCGCCGGTTGACGTGTGTTCGGTTGAATGCAAGATACGTTCAATCGGGCATACTAAGTTTGATATTATTGCTTTTAATTCTTGTATTCATGATTCAATCGAGCAAATGGGCTAGTAAGTGCAATGAAAGATCCCCTATGGTTGGGGTTAAAGCCCTTTACCACGATGTTTTGCCGCGCCGGTTGATGTGTGTTCGGTTGAATGCAAGATACGTTCAATCGGGCATACTAAGTCTGATATTATTGTTTTTTAATTCTTTGTATGCGTGATTCAATCGCGCATGGGCTTAGTAAGTGCAATGAATGATCCCCTATGGGGAGGGGTTAAAGCCTTTTACCACGATGCTTTGCCGCACTGGTTGATGTGTGTTCGGTTGAATGCAAGATACGTTTAATCGGACATACTGAGCTTGACATTGTTGTCTTTATTCTTTGTGTTGCATGCGTCAGGTCTGCTTCCGTTCAAATGCGTTCTCGAACGCTACACGAACGCGAACCTTCTGTTACCATTTGAACGCGTTCTCGAACGCTACGCGAACGCACACGCACTTTCTTAGTCTCATCATGCATCAGGTCTGGTTCCGTTCGAAGCGTTATCGAACGCTATACGAACGCGAACCTTATGTTTACCGTTCGAACGCGTTCTCGAACGCTACGCGAACGTACACGTACTTCTTAGTCTTATCATGCATCAGGTCTGGTTCCGTTCGAATGCGTTCTCGAACGCTACAAGAACGCGAACCTTCTGTTTACCGTTCGAACGCGTTTTCAAACGCTACGCGAATGCGCACCCACTGAATTGAGTCTTTTTCATCAGATTTGATACATAGTTTTCCTAGTAGCTATCCCCACATGTATGAATACAATGTGTTTAATGTATTATAATTCATATACCTATGTCATGATAACATTTGAGTATTATTTCTTGTGGTATATCGGATGGAAACCCAAACATAAATTCCGTAGCCGATTCCGATGGACGGTAGTACGGTCTGTACTTGGGATACAGTTCCACGTACCACTTGAGAAGGTGCTCACATGTGTGCTTGTGTGGTTAGTATGTGTGCTTGTGTTTTCTTGAATACAATATGCCAATGAAGTTGTATGTTTGTCGCTCATTTGATGTACTTCCAAGCATGCAATCTTAGATGTGAAATATATGTGTAAGTTTTATTTTGTACATGTGAATTTAGAAGCATGATACTCTTGGAATAAGTGCTACTTAAGCCTGATTAAATTATTACATAAATCATTTCATCACAAGTGGCATGAGTAAGGGACCATTCCGAACCCAACGGTTTGAGGTCTTCCCTTGCGAGGGGTGAGTGCGGCCTTAAATCTCATTTTCCCGGTTCACACCTGGTGGCGACTCCATTATTCTCCGGTTTAGTCCCCCGTGGCTACTCCGTACTCCCGACCGAGCCGCGAGCCCGGGACAGCATGCGTCGTCCAGTTTCTGTGTCCCACACTAGCCTATTCCGCATTATCAATGTCCAGTCTCAATAATACTACGACTATGGATATTTAATGATTAAACCTTCATGGATTAATACGGTCTCATATCTTATTAATCCGGTACTAATCATATGGACTTTTATCATTTATATATCCAGGTGATCCATTATTACAAATGATAAAAGAGCAATTTCCTTTGTCACATAGTTAACTTTGTACAAGAACATCATGTTCTTTACAAAATAGTGATGTTATGAGTCATATTGTCCAACAAACATGTCATCAAATGAATAAATTGGATAAATATTACAATAATACTACCCAAATCACTTCACACATGCATAATACTTCCATCTCCATCCACCACAACCAAAAGCCCCAAATTTTAAGGAATAAAAGGAACCCTAGAACCATTCTAACAATTCAAGAAAACAAGAAACAAATTTCAAGCTTAGGGATTAAGAATTACCTTTTAATCTCCAATTCCTAAATTTTTCCTTGAATTTCCTTTCGTTTTCTTCATGGTTTCATCAAACCAATCTTAGGGCTTCTTTAGGAAGGTGGTTCGGCCATTGATGGGTTAAGATGAAGAAGAAACAAATTTTTTAATTTAAAAACCCTCATGACCGACTATAGGGGTATTTTTTTAATTTGGTAATTTAATCAAATTAAATTAAATTAACTTTATGATAACCAATCAAATTAGAACACATAAAGTATAATTAAATCATGCCATATGTTCCAATAATAATTAAACAAATTTAATAAAATTTATAGAAAAAGTTTAATTAATTAATTATTCAAACATTTAACAATTACATATCCAAATAATCAATTAATATAATTATTATTATATATGTATTTTATTTAAAATAAATAACAAATAGATATATTTATGGCATGTGTCAAAATCTCATTTGACGAATAATTAATGTATATCTAATCATATTATGTATCAAATACAAATACACAATAATTACGATTGGCCAAAATCCCATAATGCATGTATTATCGTTTACCCGATTAAACGATTCGAATAAACTCATTTAATCCGATGAAGTATTATGAATAATCCGTATTATTCATATCGCGTTGCTCAGTGCTCAACGAGTACACTTCATATTGTGAGACTCTCTAATTTAGGTTTATCCGTCACGAAATCCAATTTCGTGTCCATAATTCACCACTCATGAATTATGTGTTGGACAAAATGACCCATAGCGTCACTATTTGCACAGATCATTGTATTGTTGTAGCAAATTAACTATGTAACAAGGAAATTGCACTCTCGTCATTTGTGATTAGATCACCATAGATATATAAATGAAGAGAGGTCCCTATGATTAGTTCCTGGATTGAGATGATATGAGACAGTATCAGTCCACGAAGGATTAATCATTAAATATCCCTAGCCGTAGTATTATCGAGACTGGACATCGATAATGCGGAATAGGCTAGTATTGCACTTGTGCGCGTTGTGAGGGCACAACGGCATAGTTCTCATATATATAAGTATTGGATACTTGTGCAAGTGCGATAGGAGGTCGTGTATCACCGATGGTACGGGAAACAGCTTCGCTCTGGATAGACCCCTCGGAATCCCATTGGTATTATGAATATGTGTCTATGGGAGGCCGAAATCAAGGTAGGTGTGTATAGTCTTAACCTGAGACTTACATCGCTAATGCTTACGACAATCGA
>SKCR01036791.1:0-142500 GCA_019454045.1 Zanthoxylum bungeanum
CCATTTACTGTTCTTTCTATAACTACATACTGATACAATACCACTCTTACACGTGTGCTTAAGCGTGAGTACTCGATCTTTTATCTCTCTGTGTCCGTTTCCTTTGCTTTTTTCACACGCATACGTCATCATCATCCATTTAATGTAGTTTCTTGTTTAGGAACATCCAATCCAATTTAATACGGCCACGTGTCTTTGAGTTTCTGTCGGTGCTGGCAGCTGAACTCGTCCGGCGCCTGTTTGATAATCGGGATAGTTTTACTCTAGCCCCCGGATACGGATAGCCTTGTACCAGATATCAGGATGATTTAATGAATTTTAATTAGTGAAAGATACATGAAAATTACTTATAAATTTATGTAGTATTAACCGATGATAGTACTTGTCCACAAATTATTAACTAAAAACGAGTCTAGACATTTGGATTGAGGGGATAAAATTAATCTATACCTACATTTTTAGTAATTCAAAATAATTTCATAATTATGATATAATTTAGAATAAAAACTTTACTTTTTTTTTTTTTAATTTTGTAAGTGATTGAGGTGATAATATGGTTTCCATATATCACAAAATAATTATTAAAGGGGTAAAATGAATTATATAGTGATATTACTCATTTAATAACAGTCTCATGTTTGGTTGGTATTATTCATTTAGTTAAACAACTTTGTTGCCTTCATTTATGTCGGCAATTCCAGATACCTGTCTTATCTTACCATACAATTAGGAAACATTTTGTTCGAAAAATCAAGCTTTGAAGAATGGACATGTCAATAGTTTGTTCATTTAACCTTCAATTGCCTCGTCGTTAGGACAAAATCAACCGTATCTAGGTGAAATAATTTGTCTGAAGCAACTAGTTAAGCGTCCAATCTGAGGGGAACATAACTGAAATGGGATCTAATCGTTGCCTCCTCAGCAGCGTACCACGTGACAAGGCATGGTCGACACACCTGATCAGTCGATGTTTTAAGTGTATTATTTAGAGTATTGATCAGACTCCTACTCTATATTCCTAAATGGCCCCCTGCTGTAAGAGATTTTTTCAAGTCGTCAACAGGGCAGTTGTTTGTGGTCCATCTCTAATCACCGTCCAGATGTGATTGATCAGAGGAACATCGGACGGTTGAGATTTATTGAAAGAGACGTGGGGATCCCAAAAAGAAGAAGATTTGAGTTGTGACGAAGAAAGGAACAAGGACAAAGCCATTGATTTTCGATTTTAGCGTCCGTCCCCTGCTTCTCTCTTTGAATTACTTTGTGATGTGAGGACTCTTTTAGACTGGGGTCTCTCTATTAATATATATGTTTGTTGTATTTTTGTATTAATTTTATAGGTGTTCATGGGACACCCATGCACGTGTGCTTCATGACTTGGCTGCTTTCTTGGGCTCTCTACCTTCACGTGCCTTGCAATGCCATGGGAACTTGCCATAACAATTTAATTTTCATTTTTGATGGACCAAAAACAAGTGTCGACTGTCCTTCAAGTAGCCTCAGTCTCTGTCACGATTATAGATTTTTTTTTTTTTTTTTTTTTTTGAAACGATAGAAATCCCGCCACCAAACCACCCATTCTAGGCCGCGGCGCAGGTAAAACCACCGACTGTCTCAGGCTCTTACAAGAAGTACACCCCATGGATTCGAACCCAGAACCTCAAGGTGAGATCATGAACCCTACACCACCAAGCCACACCACTTGGGGACCACGATTATAGACCCATTTTAACCCTTTTTTTTTTTTGGAATGGTTGAAAATTTCGCTGTGAAATCATCACTTTTGGGTTTAAATAGAACAAGTAAAATCAACGAATGTTTCAAACTCTTACAAGAAAACACACTCACTGTATTCGAACCCAGAACTTCAAAATGAGATCATGAATCATACACCATCAAACCACATCCCTTAGGGACAACCATGCTAACACTATTGTGCTTATCTGCAGAATTTCATCCGTGCTATTTAAATAGGGAGTATACAAGGTTCGCTGATAATTAAGAGTTTATTTCGATTTAGAAGGACAAAATTCACACCAATCAATTGGCCATAATGCCCTCATCATTGTCATCAAGTCAAAGATTCATGTAGCAGCATACAAGTATTTTCATAATCCTCGCTTGAATCACTGAGAGTTAAGCCTTTGAATGTCTACCAACTGGTAAAGATCACCACGCCTTTGCTTCAATAATGAAAGGCTTGCCCTGAATTTTGTATTAGCGCTTGAGTAGAATGAGAATAAGAATGAATAAAACAAACATTTTACCAGATTTTTGTGTACTAAGAATATTTGGTGGGTTGGAAAACACATCACCTTCTGAGCTCAATTATCGAATAATCAACCTCCGCTATGATTATGTCCTCGGCATGTTCAGTAGTAGCCAAAACTTCCCCAAACTGTCAGTCACATCTTTCATTCAGCACAGAAGCTTCACTAGTTTTCATGATAGCAAGAAAAAAACTGACAAAGCTGAGGATAAGCATCCACTTACCGGTCCTACAAGAGTGGAGTGGCCCCAGGCCACATAACCAGCTCCTCCTCCTCGAGCAGGTGAACAAGTTGCCACGGACAACTGCCAGTTTCATATTGCAAGCTACCAAGTTACCATGAGAACCCCTCGGATGTATAGCACAGATGAACCCAATGTATGAACTATAATAAGGATGACCTAAAAGACTGGTTCAAATCTGTGATGTCTTGTTTGCAGTTACTTGTTTTTTAATTAGGAGGTGCAGTGAAAGATGACTTACTATTTATACAAAATTGTAACATATCAATACATTGTATTACTGGGTATATTGAATCCCTAGGAATTTCAATTTCTGAAATTTGGCAGCCATCAAACTACAAGTTATTTGCAGCAATAAACTGAAGCTCATTTAGTTTCTTCATAAATTTTCTGTCCAAAGTAAACCTATAACCGAAAGGAAAATGCTAAACCATAATCATAATGATAACATGTATGTTTCGAGCCAAAGAAAACCTACAATAAGAACATACTAAACAATATGCCAGAGGATTCTAAATATATATTAGAATATGGGTTGATGGAAGGATCAAAATTGTTACACTGTACAGGATCAGGGTAATCATATGCCTATTGTACAGAAATGCTTTCTCCAACCTCAAGTCTTCCTTCAACGAGTTAGTTCTCAATTGTACAAACCCAAAATAACCATGTAACCCTGTCACATACTCCCATTGTTAATGCCCCTCTTCCCATCAACCCCATAATTTATATTTATGGTGTATTTACGTACTCGTAATCGGAATGATGTGGCATCGAAATAAGTTGATTATTTAACTGTAAAAATCGTAATCGAAATCAAATAATATTCTCATTAATGTGTTTACTTTGTCTAGTAAACGGAATTCATAATGAATTCCGTTTAAAATTACAAAAAAACCATTAGTCAAAATTCCATATTAATTTATTATTGTACTACTTTATTAGGGTTAAACCCATACGAGTGGTGGGAATAAGACTCTCATTCCACATTCTCAAATTCATAGAACCGACCCCTCTTTTTATTCTCATTCTCAATCTATTTTAGGAAAGTAAACACACTAATGAAAATCATTCATATTCCTTATTCACATTTCTAATTGGTAAACACACAACATTAATGACGTGTTTACAGATTGAGAATGAGAATATGGAATAAGAATGATTCTCATTAGTATGTTTATTTCTATAAAGTGGATTTTAAGAATGGAAAGAAGAGCGAGGCCATGAATTTCGGAATGGAGAATGAGAGTTTCATTCCCACCATTCATGGGAACAACTATTCCATTCCCAATAGTGAATGAGTTATTACAATTTTACCCATAATTAATATTTGATATTGCATTTTTACAAAAGTAAAATAATACAATAATAAATAAATAAATATGAATTTATTAATAATTAATAAAAAATAATAAAAATAAGTACTTATTTATAATTTATCAATAACTAATAATTAAGTGATTAATTATTGATAAATTAATAATTAAATTAATTAGTAATAAATTAATTAAGGGCATTTTGGTAACTTCATTTCAATTACTAGACAAAAATAAACGCATCAATAAAAATACTATTTGATTACGATTACAATTCATCATTCTGATACCATCTCATTTCGATTTCAGTCCATTCCGATTACAAATACTTAATGCACCATATCTAGTGTACTTTTTTCTCAATCCCAGATAACACAGTAACACATTGATAATATTCTCTCTCACTTTTGGAAAGGATAAATTTGGAAACTGAAATTCTTTTTCTCACTCTCAGTGTCAACAAACCAACTCTTTTCCTCGAGTATTGTGATAAAAGAAACAACACTCCTCAGACTTCGTACTAATTTTAATAAGATATTAAGATATGAAGCCAAAAATAAGAAAACAATGAAGATATAACAATTATTTTGAACATAAGACCAGTCATATTCAAACTTGTAGGTAACGAGATAAGCATACAAAAACAAATGGCATTCAAGGTGAGACTCAAATACTACCTTCTGGTGCTTAGCTTTCAGTTTTCCATCGGAACCAAAGACGCAGCAAGTGTTGTACAATCTATCCCTAGAACGCTCTGGAATAGACCCGCCAACTATTGTAATCTTCAGAAGACGAGCAACCTCAGAAGGCATGGCAGTCGAAGGAGATGCATCACCACTCGCATCAATGTCTCTAGCATAAACGGGGAAGCTGTCATTCGAATAAGAACTGTTCCAAATTTCCTAAACAAGATATTAATAATAATAAAAATCTTAACTGGAAGACAAATGAAACAATCATATCTCCTAGGACAAGTGAATAGAAATCAGGAAACTGACAGACAAGAGAACGAGCTTGTCTCCTTTATCAGCAGCCTCCTCAATGGCTCTGCGAGCATGAGCAATGTTCCTCTCTTTATCAGCCGTTACCGACAAATGGCACAGCCCAATCTTAAACCGGAAAAAGAAAATTCATAAATCAAAATCAAGCATAAATAATATGAATTGGGTTAATATCAGGCACTAATCAAGTGAACCTTAAACATCACCACTTGGCATATAGTAAAATCCCGCAAAAACCAAATATCTAAGAAATAATTTGTATAAATGTATTCATACTCCCGTTTTCCACATTATTCATGCCCATTATTAAAAATATCAAAATCAACATACATCACAAGTTCTAGGACACTGCTTGATATGAGTCATAAAAGATATTGATTTGAGTATTCAGTCACTTTGATGCTATTCTTCAATCGAACCCCAAAAATGAAAATGAAAATGAAATAGCGTCTACGACAAAGAAGTAGGAATAGACAATACATGAGGAACAACACATGTTGATTGTTTCGAAGGAAGTCAAGAGATCCAAGTCCGCCAGCAGGAGCACTTGAAAGGGTCTCTAAAAAAACATTCAAACTCATGTGAAATAAGATATGCATCAAAGTAGTAAACCACGAAAGTCAACCTGAATCCAAATTTTAGTTGGGGAAACATGTTAAAGGGAGATGAATTGGGTTCTCTAGAGACCCGTGCAGCTCCTATTGCACAAGTTTCTACTGTCTGACTTGCAGGGAAGCGAGCCACTGGGACAACAACTTCAGCTGTTTCTGGAATTCCCTGAAGGTGAAAACATTATAGTGTCTAAATCTACTTATCAACAAGATATTAATAGCTAAAACTATAAAAAGGTAACATAAGCAAGTTTAAGGAGGCTATATGTACAGAGTATATTTGACACATTGCTCGCTCCGGGTTATTATAAGCAGCTTGAATTGAACGAGTAACAGTTTCTTTGTCCCAGGTTCCACCACCTATATCCACTATTTGTTGAATGGTTTGCTCAAGATCATTACCAGTAACTAAAATTGAAGCAATTTGACCATAGGTATCACTATTTGCGCTGTAGCAAAAATGGGATGCAGTTTTAGCCAATTAAAATTATTGTACACAATTGTCACCATAATAATAATTATTAATTTTTTTTTTAAACATCTCAAGGGCCAGATAACAAAAGGGCAGGGATAACCTTTTCTTACCCGGCCCACAGTACAAAACACCTCATCGTTTCCCACCTACACCCTAAATGAGGGAAACCCACAACCCACTATTTATATTCCATACAGGAAAACATGGTCCATCCTAACCCAGACAACCCGATCAATAAAACTTAAACTGGACCTCAAAAAGGAAAGATATAACAGCACATAATGATGAAAAAGAAAACATTGATAGAGATATAAGTAGATCCCATACTTAGCTCATGTTACATTAGATGCACAAAATGAAATAAAAGAGACACAAACTCACGGTGGCGAGACGAGGGAGGCTAGGGTTTCAGAAAACAGAGCATGCAACAGTTGAGATGAAGAGGCGAAACGAGGGGGGTTTCAGACGAATGGGCTATTTCTCAAGCTTCAAGGGGGGATTTCATCAAGGGGGCGAACAAAGACGAAGAGTTGAGATGAAGATTTCAGACCGAATTCCGCCAGACGTGCTGCTCTGTTTCAAGCTTCAACTGAAGAGTGAGCGGTGAGACTGAAGAAGTGAGGAGTGTCACTGAAATTGAAACTTTTAATTTTGGCTTCAGTTTTTTTTTTTTTTTTTTTTTTTTTTGTAATTTTAATATTATGAATAAAATTATTTACAAAACTCCATATATTTGTTGTCATTAAGAAGTATCATAAATCCGAGTTTTTGTAATAGTGAAATCTTTTTTTAAAAAATGAAAATAGTAGAAAAGAAAAATACTTTGAAAAAAAAAATTATTTATAATCGATAAGCGTGAAGTTATTCATGGGTGAGTATTAGTACCACTATGAGGAGAAATAATACATTAAATGGTAGGTGAGTCGAAAGATAAAGAAAAATAGAAGTCGTACCATACCGAACTCAATAGGCAAATATAATGCACTTTTGAGATATTTAGATTAGTTTGATCCATCATATGCTAATTTTTTAGACGAATCGAGCTGTGACCCGACCTTTTCTCACAAACACTGTGAGTATGACTTAGATGATTTAACCTGAATTTGAGTTGTGTTGGGTACTTTGAAGGTTATTTGATTCAATGCAGTTATGGAGGATAATTTTATATGTAACTACCATAACTATTTTATTATTTTATTATTTTTGCATGATTGTATGTGTGTGTTGAATGACGTTTGTGAGTGTCGTCGCTATAAGTCCTTATGATGCTATAACTCGTCCACTAAGGTCACCTGGAAGTCTAAATACTTCTTGCATATGCTAAATACAATCATGATCCATGCAGAAGTGGTTTGAGTTAAATTTATTTAGTTTGTTTATTTTATTTGTATTGCCCGGGAACTAGCAAAATGTTAAGTTTGAGGGTGTGATGAGCGGTTAATATGAATAAATTCAATGCCCCTTTATCTTAATGTTTTGTGTGTTACTTTGGGTTTGATGAGCGTTTTATGTGTTTTAGGTGTGTTTTGTAGGTTAAAATAATATCAAGACGCAACGAATTCAACAAGTGATGAAAATGATAAAATACGGAGCAAAACAGATCTTCGGAGTCAAAACATGTGTATCGATGCTGGACAGAGCATTGAGATGCGCGTCTTTACAAAAATCAGACAGAGAACCAACAAGTGTGGCGCGTCGATTGAAGAACAAGTGAGCTACCAACGTTGTGCGCGTCGCAATGCCCATCCAGTCGCGTCGTGACGTGCTGATCTTGAAAATGAAGTTGCGACACGTGTGAGCACGTCGCAACACGGGGAATTTTTCCCAAATTCGTCCTGAATCCGATTTTTAATGTGGAAAGACCCCTCGAACCTCCTATATAAACATAAGTTCATCCCAAAACCTACAGAGAAGTCTCATAATCCAATTTTGGAGTCTCTGAGCATAAAAGAACGCCTAGAGCAAGACAATGACTAATTACTTTAACTAATGTTGGAGATTGAATACGAAGACTGCAAAACGATAGTCTTTTCTTCTATTTTCTCTCTAGTTTATCTTTTATGAGTTCTTGTTTTGTATCAATAATGATTAGCATGAGCTTATTTAATACTATGAGTACTTAAATCATTATTTTAGTGTTGTAATGGATTTTAAACATGTTTATTAATTAATTTGTATATTTTTATTCTTGTGGGTCTGTTATTTTTTATTTATTTATTATTCTCTGTGATTTTATGCATATTTTACTTTTCTGGTCAATAATAAAATAGTCTTAGTAAATCATTAGGAACTCGACGGAAGGAATTTGGTTAGTCGTGGGAACAATAGTGAATGATTTAATTATTTTGAATAGATTTCCCTTTAAGATATAATTATACCCGCAGGGTATGCGTAACTATTATAAGAACCTGACCTCAATGAATTTGGTTTAAATTAATTAATATAAACATATAGTTAATTGGGTTAAATCCGAATATATTTATCTGATCATCGAAAAAGACTTGTAGATAGTTTAGTATTGTATATTAATAATTCGTAACAATCCAATTAAATGAAAAGTTTCTGAACCCGTTATTTGGGTGCTCAGGTGAAATTAAAACCTTAAATTTTTCTCACATATAAAATTTATCTCCAAAATTATTATTTGATATTTATTTACTTTCAGTTAATTTCAGAATAAACACTATTTTTTCAACCAATAATTTAGTTCAAGTTAAGTAGGTTAGTCTTGGAAGAAATAATAAGTCATCGTGGGTACGATATCCAATTATTAGTTACTATATTATTTAAGTGATACGTGCGTTTGCATGCGGTATAAAATCGCGATCACATACAAATATTAAAATAATAATTGAGAAGTATAGTATTATTCATTCAACAAAATAAAATAATTTAATTTTTCTTGATAAAGGGCAAATTAGTAGCCACAAATTATCTCAAAAAATTAACCGTCTCTGTTTCTATCCAATAACGGTCATTTAGCTGCAGTCGATTTTTTGAAATGTCGCAATAACTTATTTAGATTGCAACTAAGCTTTGTACTCATTATTTTTATTATAAATTATTATTGATAATTATTGGATGATAATTTAACTGTTATTATTATTAAAATATTATGAAAAACAGTTTAATACAACTCTAACACACGAGATATAAATTCCACAATAATAGACCCCAAATCTAAATTACAACAGTCAAATCCACATCACCAAATCTAGATTTTCTGAAGGCCATGATGGCCTCATGATTTTTATCAAATCAAACATCATGTACCATACACTTGTATTTTTAATATCCTCGCTTGAATCACTGAGAGTTAAGCCTTTGAATGTCCACCAACTGGTAAAGATCGCCTCGCCTTTGCTTTGACAATGGAAGACTTGTCCTGAATTTTGAGTTAGCACAGTGAATAAAACATTTGACCAGATTACTCCATAACAATAATATTTTGCAGGTCGGAGAGCACTTCACCTTCTGAGCTCAAGTATCGAGTAATCGATCTCTGCTACGACTATGTCCTCGGAATGTTTAGTAGTAGCCAAAACTTCCCCAAACTGTCACAGTCATTGTTCATTCAGCCTATTGCTCACAGAACTTAATTAGAGTACAGAAGCTTCACCGGTTTTCATGATAACCAGAAAGAGATTGAGAAAGCTGAAGATGGGCATCTACTTACCGGCCCTACAAGAGTGGAGTGGTCCCACGCCACATAATCAGCTCCTTCATCTCGTGCAGGTGAACAAGTTGCCACGTACACCTGCCATATTCGTTTTACAAGGGACAAAGTTCTTACGAGGACCTCTCATGTCATGCATGTAGTACAGATGAACCCAATGCATGAATTGCAAAATGGAAGGCTTAAAAGACAGGTTTTTTAATCTGTGATGTCTTATTCCCAGAGTACTTGTATTTTAATTAGAGGTGCAATTGAAACATGCCATAAAATTCATACAAATTATAACCTAAGAAACATATTGAATCGCAGTGTATATTGCAGCAGTTTACATGTTTGAAATTTGGCAGCCATCAAACTGCAAGCTACTTTTTAGCTACTTTTTTTTTTTTTTGGAATGGTTGGAAATCCCGCCGCCAAACCACCCATTACGGGCTTAAGCGGAGCGGGTAAAACCCCCGGCTGTCCCAGGCTCTTACAAGAAACGCATTCCCTGGATTCGAACCCAGAACCTTAAGGTGAGATCCTGAACCATACACCACCAAGTCATGCCCCTTGGGGACACAAGCTACTTGCATATATGTAATAAACTGAAGCTCAATTAGTTTGGAATTTGCTATAACTGAAAGGGAATATGCTAAAGTATAAGCAAGGGGATTCTATGTATGTATGGGGATTTCGATGTATGGACGGATGAATGAATATTCAGAGACTCATATGTTATGTTATAGGACAATACTAAATCGAATTGCATTGCTTTTGTAACATAATAAATTTTATTACATTATAAGTTAATACTTTCTCCGAGCTCAAGTCTTCCCTCAAAGAGTTATTCTCAATTGCGCAAACCCAAAATAACCATATATGTTGATTGATAAAACCTTAAATGGTACACTTTTCCTCGATCCCAGATTACACAGAGAATTTTTTTTTCTCACTTTTCAAGAGGGGAAGTTTAGAAATAGAAATTATAATTTTTTGCAGTATCATTATTAATGTTTGCCCCTTAAGTATTGTGATAAAAGAATCAAGACACTCATCCTGAGATGTACTAGTAATAAAAAATATGAAGGTTATATGCTAAATTGGTAATCATATAAAACAAGAAATAAGGAAACTAAGGAAGTACCTGATTATCTGCAGCCCTGAATAAGAAATAGCAAAGAAAAAAATTAGTACAATGATTTCGGCCATCATATACAGTGGCAAACATCAAAAACTAATAGTCTGAATTATTGAGACAAAAAAATATTGAATCATCAAACGGAGGAGAGTATTGAGGAAGAGGAGAGTTAGAGAGTTGAAGTAAAACCGTAAAACGAACATGTCATAAATAATCATGGTATAGAAAATTGTCTATATTATCTTTTTTCTGTGAAAGAAACTTATATCCAGATCATACGACATTGACTTCCCTGAATAGAGTCGCTTGTATTTTTGAAAAGTTAAAAGCACAACATCCAGTAGTCTTAAGTGTGTAAAATGAAACGAAGTGGTATTCATAAATCCTAATTCAAATTTCAAAACTCCTTGCAGTCAATAGAAAGATGTTAAACAATCTCATGTTAAACACTGTAAAATGATGCGAAAAGAACTGTTAAAAATAGTTCATACTAGTCTTTAGGAGTTAACTGAACAACAGTGCAATTATTATTAAGCAAAGTACAACAAGATCAGAAATATATTAGTACCTTGCCCTCTGCGATAACTCCCAATGCAATGGTCCAGTAGTCATGTTAAATGCCCCAGGATAGCACATCAAGTGAGCGCCTGATGTCAAAATCTTACTACTGTCAATGTTATATGAAAGTCATAATACCAACTTGGTGTAATTGATCTGTGGAAAGATGGACCTCAAATTAAAAAAAGAAATCTATTAAACATGTTTATGGGCGTTACTCAATGGAAGTACCACTGAAGTAAAGATCATGGGAGGCATATTTGATATGTTCCTACTTCCTAACCTTATTCAATAGAGTTGTTGACAAGGGACGTGAAAGTTTTGATATCTTTTTATATAAAAGAATAAAAGATAATATCTAAATGTATTGAGGAGGCCACTCCATCAAAAAATAATCCTAATAATTTAAAAGGTGATTGACACTCTCTCAGATACTGAGAGAGAAGAGATTTGAATCCTCAACTTTACAAAGCTTAGAGCCAGATATTTCCTTCATTATGATACTCTTTGCACAAAATTTCTAACTAAAATCTTAATCACGCCGTAATGAAAAAGAAAAAAAAAATCTAGAGAGAAACTTGAAAAAAATAAAGACTTTCTGCAGAAAATAGTGTAGAGAGATTGACTAAAATAAAGTAAACTTCTGAAGAAGGATTCCATTGGCTGAACTAGTATAGCTGTAAATATGGCTTTGCCAATTAAAATCAAGTATATTTCATGTCTCTGATTATAGTTTAGATACCTGTAATTCGATATTATTACTTAAAATATGTTATAATGCTGCTGGCAATTAATTTTAATCAAAGCAGGGAATATCCAACGACAGAACCCTGAAGTGAATAATTTCACGGGTCAATGGCAATAAAAACAAACCTCTCGCTCCGTATATCATTGCCAGTTCCTGAAAACGAATATCATGACAGATACCTATACCAATACGGCCAACATCTGCATGAACCAGTCAATTGTTAAGCTTCTGACTGATATAAAAACCAAAAGACGCCATTTTCATCAGATGGTAGAGGGGAGATTGAGTCTGAGAAAAGAATGCATTATCAGGATGGTCTAATAGCATAAGAGGAACAAAATAGTAAATGGAATTACAGCTAGAGATTAAAAAAAAAAAAAAGAAAAGGAAAAAAATAAAAATAAAAAACTTGATGAATTGGGGCTGCTTACAATTTAGCATTTTCCTTAGTTTTCACTTTTAGGGGTACAAACACATCTGACACGACTAAAAAAATATAAGCATTCTGATAGAAATTGCAAACAGGGCTCAATTGTTTGAAACTGTCCACAAGCCACCACATACTTTAAGAACTCGGGTTGTCAAGCTAAACAACCCATGTGGATTGAGGAAAGAGGATAGCAAATATCAATTAGTTAGATTAAACCAACATTGTCTGATAAGTTGCAGCAGTGCCAGTTCAAGAGGGAAGTGTCCAAAGCAAGAACTGTAGAGGACCATCCAGAAAATTCCCATAAAAAGTTGAGCAACTCAAATAAGGCAAGGGTATCCAGAAAAGAGTCATTCTAGTTGTGTCATAATAACTTGAATCAATAAATAGAAGTGTAGTACAAGAGCTCACAACATAAATGTGAATAAATCAACAAAAACACTTAAAGGTGGTATACAATACTCCATTTTCTACATTAAACCCAATTCCCCAATAAATTTAATGGGGTGGGGATGGAGAATCCCCATATAGGGAACAGTTTCTGCATTCCCACTCCATTCCCCATTTACCTATTTTCTCTATAGTAGGTATTATATTTAAAAAAAAAAGTATTTTATTAATACATAATTTTAATAGTATAAAAACTAAAACAATTCACAGAAAACCATCATTAACATATTCCAATAGTATTCAAATTATTAAATTTAAAAACCATAACCAACATATTGGAACGATATCTTGAAACAACATCAAAATATAATTTTTGGATAAATACTAACTAAATTTAAAATTTAAAAATATAATTGTAAAGTAATGTGGATTGGGGTGGGGAGTACAAAACCAAGCCCCACCCCATTAACAATTTGCGGATTATTTTCTCCTCTCCCCACCCCGTTCCCCAAAAATTCATCTCAATCTCACCCCAATTGAGGCGGGTCCCCATGGAGGATTTTGCCGTCTTTCAGAAGAGAAAAAAGGACATCAAACCTGTGTCTAGAATAGTTGGTGTCTCCCCCGCTGTAAAGATATTTGATTCTGTAAAGGTAATCTTCCCAGGAATGTCGATATCAAAAAGATGTATCTGCAGTTACACAATAATGACAGAAATTTCAGATCAGCAACAAGGAGACATCTTCTAATATGATATTACTTAATACAGATTCTTTACTTAGAATCTGATGTTCAAGGCGTCACATGCCTCAAACAAGGAACTATGATCCTTAACACCACAACCATGCTTGTGGTGAGAGGACACAGTTTGCATACTTACTAAGCGCTTTTGAACAAAACAATGAAGAAATAACAGTGTTTCAATATCTGATTTTACTATAAAATAACAAAACAATGAAGAAATAACAGTGTTTTTGAACACAAGACCAGTCATATTCATACTTATAGGTATTAAGACAAGCCTCATCAGATCAGAATACTACCTTCCTGTGCTTAGCCTTCAGTTTTCCATCAGAACCAAAGACGCAGCAAGTGTTATACAATCGATCCCCAGAACGTTCGGGAATAGACCCGCCAACTATCGTAAGCTTTAGAAGACGAGCAACTTCAGAAAGCATGGCAGTAGAAGGAGATGCATCACCACCCGCATCAATGTCTTCAGCAAAGACTGGGATGCTGTCACTCGATAAAGGAGTGTTCCAAATTTCCTAAAAAGATGATGATGATGATGATGATGATAAGAAACAAATAAATCTTAATTTGAAGACAAATGAAACAGTTAGATTTAGAGCTCGTAGGACAAGTGAATATAAATTAGGAAACTGACAGGCAAGAGAACGAGCTTGGCCCCTTTATCAGCAGCCTCCTCAATGGCTCTGCGAGCATTAGCAATGTTCCTCTCTTTATCAGCAGTTACTGACAATTGGCACAACCCAATCTTAAACTGGAAAAGAAAGAATCAAAAATCAAAATCATTCTCACAGGAGAAATGAAAGATCAAATAAAAGAGAAGCCATTTGCAATTTGCCTTGTTGACAGGAGGAGTGAGCATCGGAAGGGCGGGTGGGGCCCTGGCTTGTTCAGGCTTCAAAGAGGACGCCATGACTGACAACAGAGTTGATGAGTGTGTGTGCGCGGATGGAAGGGAAGCAATGGAAGATGGGTTTTGGGAGAAAGATGAGTGATTGAATTTAAGATTGAGATTAATATTAAGATGTTTCCCAAGTGATGAAGTGAGATGTTGATTGAAAAATTTAGTAATTTTCAATCAATAACTAGTAGAATAGCCTGGGTGAGCAACAGTTATGTCTCCGAATGAAAATTAATTATATTAGATAGGTTTCAATTTTAATAATTAAAAATTAAATTTTTTCAAATAGATTTCGATTCTTCCATGTTCGGAATCGAAACCAGACCATAGAATCGGATTTCCAACTGTTAAATGCACAATGTTCAGCTGCCCATGCTTCCTTACCAAGAGTAATTCGTTGGTGCAACGGAGGTATGAGCGACGTGGTACCACCAACGAATTAGAAAATGACATGTATAATTTAATACATATTTTTTTTAGTTATCTGGTCATGTTGAGCTCCAATAGGTTAATTTATATATTATGTTTGTTTCTTATAGACATGGCCACAGAGGTGGGCGACGCTGTCCGTGCTCGCGGCCCGGTCGGGAGTACGGAGTAGCCCGCGGGGACTAAACCAAAGAAATAAAATGGAGTCGCCACCCAGTGTGAACTGGGAAATGATTTAAGGCCGCACTCACCCCTCGCAAGGGAAGACCTCAAACCGTTGGGTTCAGAATGGTCCATTACTTATGCCAATTGTAATGAAAAGATTTATGCAATAGTATAATCAAGTCTTATGAAACACATGCATGATAATTTAAATAAACACACGAATTTGCACACCCATAAACGTAAATAAAAATGAAGGCAAATGCATAATTCCATAAACGTATTGAACAATGAAGTTCAATAATGTAATTAACAATAATTGTAAAAGCATAAATAATAAAAGCGGACAATTAAGTACGTAATGTAAAAGAAATAACTAAAGAGGCAAGCATGCATGGAAGTAAACGTGAAGTGATGTGGCAGAATGAATAGAGATAACTAATAGGATGAATACGAAGCGATAAATAACAAACAAAAATGTGAATAACAAAATTAGAAAAAAAAAATGTGCGACCAATGCCGACATCTATATGGGATCTCATATACCCGATTGAACGTATTTCACATTCAATCAAGCATACCTCATCCGGTGCGGTAAAATATCGTGATAAAGGTAGCCTTTAGGCTTTTATCCCTCAAACGGAATACCTTTAATCCGACATGATTTGCCCAGGCGCACTAGATTACAATGCATGAATAAACACATAAATAATATGCGGCAAGTAAATGACGGAATAATAAAAAGGCGCGGCAAAATATTGTGGTAAAGGTAGCCTTTTAGGCTTTTTTTCTCCCTCAAATAGAGGACCTTTAAACCAACGTAATTATCTCATGCGCATCAAGATTGTCAATGCATGAATAAACAAATAAATAATATGCGAAAAGTAAATAACGGAATAATAAAAAGGCGCGGCAAAATATTGTGGTAAAGGTAGCCTTTTAGGTTTTTTCTCCCTCAAATAGAGGACCTTTAAACCCAGGGGCGGAGGCATGTTGGGCCCAGCAGGGGCTGCAGCCCCTGCTGGGCCCAAAAAAATTTAACAAACTTAAAAAAAAAATTGTTATTTTTTCAAAGTACAGCTGACAGTGCCCTTCATCTTCAGTTCTTCACAGCAACTCAACAACCCATTTCAACTCAGCCGACAGCCCCTCTGCCCCTGGACCCTGGTATCTTTCTTTTGTACATTTGTTAATTACTTAATTTGATGACATCATTGAAATTGTGGGTTTCACTTTATTTGCGTAGAAAAAAATTAATAATAATAATAATAATAATAAAATAGGAAACATGTTTTGGTGCTGATGAAGTTTCATATACATTTTTTTTCTTTTTCGTGCATTTTATATAGTCAGTTGCTTCTTCTCAAGTTTCATATACATTTTATTTTGTAATGTTGATTCTTAGAAATTAATCCAAACCGTGATAACCTTTTCGACTTAAAAAACTGACAACGCTTCACAATCCTGTCTTGCAAGTGTAGTATCACTTCTTATTCTACATTATTAAAAATACAAATCATGTAATACAAGTGTAGTATCAACGCTTCACAATCCTGTCTTGCAGTCTTGTTGGTTTTGGGGATTGATGTTGTATTGTTGTTATTTTTTTTTACGATTGTCAAGAAACTGAATTATTCTTTTGTTTATTTGATATAGTTATGGAGAAATATTTTAAAAGAAAATCAACATTACAATCTTCTCCGAAGAAAACTAAGTATTGTTCAAGTGAAGATGTAAAAGTTAATTTACAAGATCTTCCTACAGATCCTGAATTAAGACCTCGAATCTCTTATTATAGTCATAATATCTGAGATGAAGTCCGAAGAACGTACTTACAAAAGGGTCCTGTTCAACCTAAAAATCACAACTTTAAATTATCAAATTTTGGAAATCAAAAACGACGGTTTGTCTCAACTTGGTTTGAAAATTTTGGTTCTTGGTTGGAATATAGCATAGAAAAAGATGTTGCATTCTGTCTTTTTTGTTATCTTTTTAAGAAGAGAATGGTAAACAAAGTGGTGGTGATATATTTGTTGGTCAAGGATTTAAGAATTGGAAGAAGAAAGAAAAATTTATTGAACATGATGGAGATATCAATAGTGCTCATAATAAAGCTAGACAGGATTGTGAAGCGTTGATGAATCAGAAGCAACATATTGAAATAGCTTTCTCAAGACATTCAGAAAAAACTCGAAGTGAATATCGAGCCCATTTGAATGCTACTATTGATTGTGTTAGATTTCTGTTAAAACAAGGGCTTGCATTTCGTGGGCATGATGAGTCTAAAGATTCAAATAATCGAGGTAACTTTCTTGAGCTTCTACATTTTCTTGCTGACCATAATGAGGACATTAATGCTATTACTTTTGAAAATGCTCCTAGAAATCTTCAGTTGACATCAAATGAGATTCAGAAAGATATTGTAACTTGTGTTTCAGTTGAAACTACCAATATTATTATTAGAGAGATGGATGATGTTTTGTTTTCTATTCTTGTTGATGAGTCTCGTGATATATCATCAAATGAACAAATGGCTGTCGTTTTGCGTTATGTGGATAAAAATGGCTATGTGGTTGAGCGTTTTATCGGTATTGAACATGTTACTAGTACTACAGCTCTTTCACTAAAAGAGGCACTTGACAAGCTATTTTCTAGGCATGGATTGAGTATGTCTAGGCTGCGTGGGCAAGGGTATGATGGAGCTAGTAATATGCGAGGCGAGTTCAATGGCCTTAAAGCACTCATTTTGGAGGATAATAAATGTGCTTATTTTATTCATTGTTTTGCCTATCAACTTCAATTGGTTCTTATTTATGTGGCAAAAAAGAATGAAGACGTTAATTCTCTCTTCAATTTAACTATTATGTTAGTCAATGTTGTTGGAGCTTCAGGAAAACGTCGTGATATTCTTCAAGAAGAACATGCTCGTGCAGTCATTGAAGCACTTAATAGTCATGAGATTTCAAGTGGACGAGGTTTAAATCAAGAAATAACTTTGAAACGTCCTGCTGATACACGTTTGGGCTCACATTATGGTACGTTATTAAGCATAATTAGTATGTTTTCATCTATTACTAATATGCTTGAAATTATTTCGAATGAGGGAAATTCTGAACAAAGATTTCAAGCTACAACATTGCTGAAATTCATGCATTCATTTGAGTTTATTTTTAGCTTATTCTTGATGAAAAGAATACTTGGATTTGCATATGAGTTATCTCAAGCATTAAAAAAAAAAAGACCAAGACATTGTGAATGCCATGAAATTAATTGGAGTGTATAGGCGAAACTTGCAAAACATGAGAGAGAATGGATGAGACTCTTTACTTGGTGAAGTTTCTTCATATTGTGAGAATCATGACATTGATCTTCCTAATATGGATGATATTTTTTTGACTAATGGGAGATCACAACGCAAGGGTCAAAAGATCACAAATACACATCGTTTTCGTGTTGAGTTATTTTATGCAGTTTTGGACATGCAACTTCAAGAATTAAACAACCGCTTCAATGAGACGAACACTGAGTTGCTCCTTTGTTTGGCATGTCTATGCCCAAATGACTCGTTTGCAGCTTTTGATAAACATAAACTACTCCGCGTTGCTGAATTTTATCCAAATGATTTTTCTTCAATGGATCTCATGGCACTTGAAATTCAACTTGAAGTTTATATTATGGATGTTGGTTCTGATAATGATTTTTCAAGATTGAAAGGGATTGGTGAGCTTGCAAGAAGAATGGTTGAAACTGGAAAATATAAAGTGTTTCCATTAGTTTATTTATTGGTGACATTAGTATTGATATTACCGGTTGCCACAACTACAGTGGAAAGAGCATTTTCAACTATGCATTTTGTGAAAAATCGATTGCGAAATCGGATGAGAGATCAATGGTTGAATGATAGTCTAGTAGTATACATAGAAAATGATATTTTTTGTAATATTGATAATGAAGTAATTATCCAACGTTTTCAACATATGAAAGCTCGTCGAGGACAATTGTAAATGTATTGAGTGAAAATATATCAATGAAGTTCAAAATTTTGGTACTTTTTTTTGTTGAACTTTTTAACTTAGCCCCTCATGTGTTGAATCCCTGGCTCCGCCACTGTTTAAACCAACTTAATTAGCCCATGCGCATCAAGATTGTCAATGCATGAATAAACAAATAAATGATATGGGACCTCGTATGCCCGATTGAACGTATCTCACGTTCAATCAAACGTACTTCGTCCGGCGCGACAAAACATCGTGGTAAATGTGGTCTTTAGGCATTTACCTCTAATAGAGGACTTTACCCCACATGATTAGCCCATGCGCACCAAGATTAACAATGCATAAACAAAGAAACAATGCATAGAAAATAAATAGCGGAACAATAAACACAAAATTAAATACCAAAATGTAACACGTGCTTGAAAGTTTCTCAAGTGGTACGTGGAGTTGTATCCCAAGTACATACCGCACTACCGTCCATTCAGATTCGGCTACGAAATTTACGTATGGATTTCCATCCGATATACTGCAAGAGATAATGATGAGCGGAAAATATATCAATATTTACCGCCCCTTTAACTTAATATTTTGTTTAGTTTCTCGGGTTTGATGAACGTTTTGATGTGTTTTAGTTTATTTTGCAGATAAAATAATATCGGGTCTCAATGAAATCATTTAGGATGAAATATGGGTCAAATAAGGGCAATTATTGGACTTGATATATTAATTTTGGAGATTGGAAACTTGAAAGGGCGTTTTGACGAAGTGCAGTTTTGAGAATTCCAGTTTTGCGCATCTGTCGTATTTTGGGCATAACCTTTTACTCAGATATTGGATTGAGCTGATTGAAGTGCCAGATTAAAGAAGACTCAAAGATCTACAACTTTGAAAGACAAAATAATTTCGAATTCTGAAGATTTCATGCCCGAAATTGATGAACCATCCAGAAGTGTGTAGTGTGTAATTATTAAAGTCACTTTCAATCATTTTCAAAGCAAAAAATAAATTAATAAATAAATAATAAAAATTATCAAATCATCACCAAACATGATAAGAGATTAGTGGAGCAATTAATAATGGATTTGGTGGAGCAATTAGTGGAGCAATTAATAATTGATTTGGTGGATGATTTGATGGAGGCAAAATTTTGCCTATAAATACCAAGTCATTTCATTTGTAAAATTCATACTTTCTCCTAAGGAATTCCTTAAGAATACTAAGAAGATTGTATCTTGTTTGTTTATTTATAGCTTTCAGTAATTAATTTCCGCTTTCGCACTTTATTTTCTTTACTTTTAAGTTTTTACTTTCCGCAATTTACTTTTACGCACAGTACTTTTCTTTCTTTAATTTTCAATTTTTACTTTTCAGTAATGAGGAGGTAACTCCCCTTTGCTGGGGTAAAAGGTAAAACTTTTATGACTAATATTTAGATTAATCTCCTAATGCTTTTTATTTATTGATTGAGTCTTAATCCTAATGCTTTTTATTAACTGGCCATTAATAAAATTGAACTGGTAAATCTAAAATGAACTAGACATAGGGATTTTAGGTTTAAGACCTTAGACTTAATAGCCCACGATCTTCCTTGAGGATAGATAACCCTTTAATAGATTTCCTTACAGGATAGGAATATACCTGTCGGACGGGGGTAGCCATAATTGGAACTTAAACTTAATGAATCCAGATAATTTGGTTGACATAGACATATGGTTCAATTGGGTTAAACTGGGTATTTGTGTCTGACCATCGACAGAGGCTTACACATAATTTAATGTTCCAGGTTAATAAATCAATATATTACCCAACTTTAAGATAACCACTTCATCTTTAAAATGATATTGGAAGAAATCACAACCATAGATAGTTTTTAATATTAAATTTTCTTAAAATCTACTCTCGAACAATGTTATTTACTTGTTTTAAATTTAGAATCGTCACCATTTCAAATCAATCAAACAACCTGTTAGATACTAGTAATCATTTGACCTCATAAAATTAATAGATTAGATATTAAGTCCTCGTGAGATCGATATTTTTATACTACTTGAACGATACGTGTGCTTGCGTTATACGTGTGTGTTTACGTCTGTCAGATAACACCGACCATTTAACATAACGCAATCATTAACCCAATGTATACATGAAATATGATAATGCATGTGATGAAATAACAATAAATAACGGAAGCGATAAATAGTAAGCTAAGTGCGAAATATTAAAGGAAGATAAATGCGGAATAATAAAGCAATGATAAATAGAAATTAAATGCGAAACAGAAATAAAGATAAATGCGGGATAAAATAAATGGCGGAATAATAAAAAAGAGATGTGACTAATAGTTTGACCGTTTTTAATGTAGGACTTCGCATGCCCAGTTGGACGTATTCCACGTCCAATCAAGCATTGCCGTGTCCGAGACGACAAAATAAAAATATAACAAATGGTGCCCTCAGGTCTTACCTTTTAAGTCGCTTTCCGGGAGTGCGTTGGGACGTCGCCGGAAGGGTTAACGCTTCATTATTTTTCTGGTTTGCTGCTGTTTTAGGCTGTTATTTTCGCTATTTTCTTCACTGTTTTCTACTGTTTTTACTGCAATTTTGCTCGTTGTTTTGTCTCGATTTTGGCTACTGTTTTGGGTTGGTTCGGGGGGTCGATTTTGGGTAATTTTATTCACGGTTTGTTGCTGCGATGTAGGGTTGCAGGTTTTAAGAGTTCAGGGGTTGCTGTTGGTCTTATTTGCGGCTGTGGGTCGTTTAAGAAGTGTCTCGGTTTTAAGGTGGCGAGGGTTGCTTGTGCGTTATTTGCTAAGGGTTTGTCAGTGGGTGAGTTTGCTTTGTTGATGAGGGGCTGTTGTTTGTACGTGGAACCTGCATGCGTGGAAGGTCAAGGGCGCTTAGGGTTTGGTTCACGTCAAGGCTGATTGGGTTTCTTTGTTTACGGGTTTATGGTCGGCTTACGTTGGCTGCATGTGTGTGTCAATTTGGTCGGTGGGCAGCATGGTTAGTGGAGCAATTGGCGTGGCAGTGCCTGGCTTATGTGAGGGCTGCACGTGAAAGAGGTTAGTGAGTGTGTGGATGCTCGGCAGGTTTTTCTTTGTTAGTGGTTGTGCATGCGATTAAGGGTGTGGTTGAAGGGGTGAGTGGAGAGTCTGCTAGGGTTTGTTGTGTGTTTTGTTGAGGGCTGCCGAGAGTCTGCTAGGGTTTATGTGTTTGTGATTTTTTTTTTGTGAATGACAGAGAGCGTGAGAAGTGAGAACCAAGGGAGAGGATTATGGTTGGTTTAGGTCTCTTTTTATAAGAGTGGGCTAGAGTTTCCTTGCATGGGTTTCAAAAACAAGGAAACAAAAATCATGCAATAAAGAGATGTGTTTATTTAAGGAAAGGATATTTGTATTTTTGGTGAGTGAATTTCTTTAATTTGGGAGATGATTTATTTAAATTAGGAAGGGGATTTGATTGGATTTGATTTAATTTGTGACATGTGTTAAATGTGATTTAATTATTTTTGGATTGGGCTTGGGCGAAATGAGCTTTTCATGAGTGCGGGGGTTTTGGGCCAAATGGGCTTTTCATGGATTGCGAGGGTTTTGGGCCGAGGCTAATATTTTAAAACAGAGATCAATCAAGCGAACCCGAGACTAATTAGCGAGTTAAATTTGATAATGTATTTATTTCCTGAATTTTCCCTTCCAACGTCCGTTTTCCCGCGACTTCCGCAACTTATCGGGTAGTGCCTCCATGCGAGGCTCATTATCGGGCTTCATGCAAAAATGCAGTGTCTACATTTCTATTGACAGTCAAAATCGGTCAACATCAAATTCGAATAAATTAAAGAAATGACACATACTTTTAACGTGGTTCGGCAAATTCAAAGGTCTACGTCCACGAATCAATTTTGTTGATGAATTTTGATGAAAGCGCCAATGAGTCACAACTTTCTCACCAATTTGGCAGAAGTTCAGTAAAAAGCCTCCCTCTCTAATGGATTTCTCTCTTATTTATAGTTTGGGGCGTTACAATAACAAAAATGTGACAATCGTTTGAAGTAATTGTGGACAATAATTATTCTTGATTGTAATTTAATATCATATTAAATTGGAGGGAGGAACCTTTGGTGATATAGTTGCCTTTGAGATGGTTTTATTCCATTTACTGGACTCTTCGATGACGTTCTGAGCTTAATGAGGCCTTTTAGACTGTGCAGAATGATCTGCGAGCACATACCTTAAGGATATCAAAGTCTAGGGTGTCTAGATCGTATGAGATGCGTTATGCGGGCTTTATCTTGGGACATATTGAGCTCGTGGGTGCTCTTGAGGAAGATTACGTTCGGTTGGCTTTAGCGAGGTTGATAGTGACTTCTCATAGTATGCGGGCTGAAATTGATATATGATTTTATGGGATGAGCTCTCCTTCTATTGGCTTCTTGAACTAGTGGACTTGTTTTACCTGATTGGTTTGATTTTGTCTTTTAAGTTCGTTTTTACTCATAACAGTTCCCAACTTAACAAATTGTATTAACCTATTCCAATTATTTGACTTATTTTGGGATAATTTCTAACTTAATGCATCTACTGTTTAGTCTGCTATATTGTATTTGCTTCTTTGGCTCTTTGCTGCTTTGATGATTCTAATGTATTTGTCGGTGATGTTAGACTAAAAAAAGCTGGTGAAATGCTTTAGGATTAATTTATTATTTTAAATTTATATTGACAAAGCTATAATATTGTTGAAAGTATTTGTTATTTTTATTATGGAATAAATATGCGAATATATTTAACAAATGCAAAATAAGGTAAGCTGAAATCATATTGGAAATAAATTAGAACCGATAATTAAGATACTTATTTAATTGAATAGATTTCGGTTTTAAAAAATTAGGAACCAATTTTTCGGATAAATTCTGATTCTACTCAAAACCAAATCCAAAATCAAATTTGCTCACTCCTATAAAACCAACAGGAGCCTATATTTGTGGTAATTAGGCAAGATTATTAGGGATCGGATTTAAAAGGGTGTGCTTGGGTGTGGGTGTATGCAGGAGCAGGACTTGGATGAGACCGGAATTAGGGGTGGTAATTTGGGCCATGATTCGTTTATTCGTTCGATTCGATTCACTTTAAAGCGAATACGAGTTTGAAAAAATGGATTCGTTTAATAAATGGGTCAATTCGATTCGATTCATTTATTAAACGAATTGAATACGAATTTTAGCTCATGTATTCGTTTATTCGTTTAGGATTCGATTTATTATTTTTATTTACTAATTCTTATTAATTTTCAATTAAGATTCGAGAAATTATAACTAATTATCATAGAAAATGTAATATTTTCGATATATGGTGAGATAATTTTAGTAAATATATTAATTACATATTATATATATATATATATCTGGAGAATTAATGTAAATCAAGTGTGGTAAATTATTTTATTAAATAATATCATTGACTAAACGAATAAATGAATATTCGTATTCGATTCGTTTAATAAACGAATCGAATACGAATCCTGATATTATGATTCGTTTAATAAACGAATCGAATACGAATCCATCACATTTTGATTCGATTCGTTTAGGATTCGATACAAATTCGATTCGTTGATTCGTTTTGCCACCCCTAACCGGAATGTGAATAAGGATAGATTAGGAATTAAAGGGAGGGAAAAAAACCTACATTAGTATTTTCCATCTGATTTTCCGTTTGATTGTCTTGCTTTAGGGTCTAGGCACAGTGCTGTGGAATTCACACCACAAAATTATTACCTATAAATTTTTTCAAAAATTTAACTGTCTCTTGGTCATTTAACTGCCTCTCGCGCCTTCTCCTTTTTGTCACACCCCTTTAAACTCTGAAAACTCTAATTCTTAGTTTTTACAACCCAACTACTCCAATCACACTTGTGGCGGCGCTTCAAATCCACGCGCCGCCACCATAACTAAAAAGCACACCACCACCAAATGATCTTCTGAACACACAATTTTAATCTCTTATGCATGGCAGATCCTATGGCCATTGTGCCCTACCATGACCCATATGATAACTCTTATACCGACGACATTTTAAATTTCATCAATAACCCAAATCCTACTTTTGCAGATTTGTCATCGTTCGAGGATCCATCTTCGATTCCATCTTCAAGGTATAATCCTCAATCTGATGGTATAATCACGGATGGTAGTGACCCTTTTGATGATCCAGTCTTTTGGGATATTGGTAACAATGTCAATGGAGGAAGTGCTCAAGCGGGTCCTTCAGAAAATCATGCGCAAACGAGTAATCGAGGAAGGCCAGAGGTTGAAGATTATGCAAACAAGAGGGCATTTCCCGTTTGGCCAGTGCCACCGGTGCCATATTTGTGTAGTTGTTGCCTGGTGCTTAGAGAAATCATTCATACTAATGGTATTTTTTGGTGAAGTACTTGTTGCCTTTTCATTTGAAGTTTTGTTTTTATTTATTTTAGTTAGTTTTTTGTTGATGGTATTTATAGGCCATGACACAACAAAACTCGAGATTCATGGAAGACTTGGTTTAATCTGTCATGCTATTCTTGAGATTCGACAAAGTAACAGTGAGAGTCAGCATCATATGGTCGAGTAAGTTAAATTTCTGTTTTACAATTTGTTTTTGTCAAGTATAATTTCTAAGTTTGTTATTGGTCCAAAAGAATGAATCCAATTTGATTTTATAGGCTTATTATCTTCTCTCTCCTTGTATGTTACGTCTAGTCTTGCATAATTCTCTGCAATCATTCTGTTTTGTTCATACAATAGGGGATTAAGTAATTTTTCTTTTTGATCAGTTTTAGCAAGAAGAGTATAGAGAATGTGAAGGAATATTTGGTTCAATATTGCGAAGAGCGAAAACTAGCAGGATTCATCATGTTGCCAGATCCCCTCTCAGTCTTCTATGAAGCCGTTTGTGTGGGAATGGATTTGGATGAAAGTCTAACCACAGAAGATTACTGTCAGCCAACAATGGCAAATCCAGGTTGGTTTGTTTCACTGTTGTTGTTATTCGTCGCAAGCTTCAGTTGATATGTCTATTATCCGTTTATCAGTAAGCCTTCAAATGTTACTAGCAGTGTTGAGTAAATGGTCAATTTTCCACAGGAGAAAATGAAATGAATCAACCAGAGACAGAGAATGATTCAGAGAAGGCTCCAAGGACCTCTCTTGCGGCACAGGTGATAGTTATTCTCGTCAGTCACGTTAAAGAAAAAAACATATCTTGTATTTCCTTTTTTTTTTGGTCTTTTACATTGTTTTCTATTTCGATCTCTAACCCTGTAAAATTATGTTGTGCTGGGAGTTAGTGCAGAGGGAGAGAGCGGGAAAGTTGACACTGAGAGATTTGATAAGTTATTTTCATCTTCCCATTGAGGAGGCAGCCAGAAGGATGAATTTATGCCCTACTGTTGTGAAGAAGATATGCCGCAGAGATGGTTTGCTTAGATGGCCTCATAGAAAGGTTTGATTTACACTCTATTAGTCTCGCGGATGTTTTTTCTCCTCCTTCAATACTAATTATCTTAGCTAAAAATGTATTCATTTGGCATAAGCAGATAAAAAGCATAGAGAGGCGGATGTCAATTATGACAGCAAGATTGAGTTCAAATGATGCAGAAGAGAGGGCAAATGCCCAAGCAGAAATCAAGAAACTTCGAGAAGAAATGGATGTCGTATGTGCTGGACTCTCTAGATGATTTAGGAACACAAGGTTTGAGTATATTAAGGAGTTGGGTATCTAGATTTTCTTCTTTCTAACTTTTGATCCACATTTTTTATTGCTGAGAATCTCAGAGAAAAGAAACCAAAGAAAAGATTAGGCTGATTATTGTTATTATTAGCAGAAAGAGAGAATATTTGTATAAATTGTAAATTATATGATTCTGGTGAGTAGTGACAGAGAAAAGAATACATGTTTATGTCAGCGGCAGCCTTGCTTGTCAAATATTTGCTTAGTTTGAACAATAAGTTATGTGTATTTTTGTTCATTTAGTTTGTCAATGTAGTCATATTTTGCCTTGCTTACCAAGTGGTGTGAATGGAAGCCAGGCTTTGACAGAAGGATCCAAATTTTGAGAAGAAAGCTTTTGTCATCCTTCTTCATTTACATAGACTTGGTAACAAATCAAATAATTACACACCAATAGCATGTGAAACTCTCTCAATGGGATCTGGACATAGAGACAGAGAACGTATAATTTGATCATCTTGAAGTTTCCATATAACATTTCTCGATTCGTAGACCTCTTGAACTATATCCTACTTCCATATAAGCTCATTATATTCCATGGAAAAGTATAGCTGCATTTTCAAGAAAAAGGATTTGTGCGGTGTTCAGACACTGATTTGAGTGAAGCAGGTGAAGCAAGAGGCATCGGAGGAATGGGATTAAAGTATGCCATCGCCTGGAGATATAATTGAAGGGTTAGCTGAGCTTGAGACTGATGAAGTCTCTGTGCCGACTAAAGCCAAGTAAGAGCCTGTTATACTGCTTGGCAAGATTAGCCAACTGGTGGAGGCAATATGGGTGAGGGTTCATGTTCAAGTTGTGGCAGAGAGGAATTCACTCCTACAGAAGTATGCCAGTAGAGCAGCTAAGGATGACAGGCATGTCGCAGTTTTAGGAGACCCGACCTTTGAAGAATGCACATGTCGCAGTCATATGTGTGTTTGGTAGGAAAAATGTATGTCTCAAGATATTACATCTCATGACAACTATCAACTCATATATATGCCCTGTGAAATATTTTTAATTGTATGAATATTCAATGATTTGAAGCACTTAGAATGACACTTGCACTTTCAATTTCTTCTTCTTGTACTCTTGCACTTTCAGTTTCTTCTTCTTGTACAGTGCCCTATTTTTGATGGCACTAACATGTCTAGTATCATGGAAATACTGTACATAGACAAAACTAGCATGAGAGAATAATTACCTTCTCCCAGCTTTTGATTACTTTTCAGAACTACAAGAAACCTTGCGCACTTGAGAATCTCCATCTCACTTCTTGTGATGTTTGGTCTTGTTGAAGCCTTTTTCCTATGCCTATGCTGGTTAATTGGTTATGCTTTTGATTGGTTCAATAGACTATTCCCCATCTCTAACTTGGAATTGAAGCTTGAACTTATGGTTTACTGCTGGCTTATCTTTGAAACCTCTATGCCTGCGTTTGCTCTCCTTGCTTCATGCTCTAAAATCACTCTTATAGTGCTTATAAGGATCTTAGACGAAGCCAATCATGTTTTAGTCCACAAGTAATTTCTGTAGGCATTTCCCATAATGTTGTCTCAGGCTTTTGGCAAGGCTAAAGAGCCAGTTAAGCTATGAGGCTCCAATATGGACCGCGAATTAGAAACCAAAACAGCGAGTCCTCTACAGTCTACTTACTGTCTCAAACCATTATGTGCACACACTGCAAAGTAAAGGTGGATTCCTTGCATCTAATCTATGCAGAATGAATTAACAGCCCTTTGTCTTATTTTACCACCAACTTCATATATAAAGTGCTTCTAAGTTCTAATTCTCCACCAAAGCAACACAATAACAATGAATCTCTTAGCCCTTTTTGTTTTCTCACATCTTCCTAGCTCTGACATTGCTCTCACCTTCATCAACAGTCCTAGACATTGGAGCATCCTCCACCTCTCTGCTTTATGGCTCACCTACAAATCGCCTCCTCATCCGTTCCACCACAAACACTTATCACCACCACCACCTCCACGGCAACATCACAGGAATTCACCGCCGCCTCAACCACCACCACATATCAAATGCAAGCATAAATCCCCACCACCTCCATTACACAAATACAAGTCTCCCCCGTCAATCTCGTTCGGTCTCATCCTGAATTCTGATTATTTTTCTTAATTTGGATGAAAATCCATCCTGAATCATGGATCAAATAGTTCAATTTCCCAAATTTTGATCAAAATTCAGGATCTTTTATACTAAAATTCGAGATTCAAGAAAAAAATTCCCAAAATCCAACATAAATTTTTATTTGGGACAAGAAAAATTATGAACTGAATGACACATGATCTCGATAATGATTCATGATGTTCTACTAGCCTCATTTTTTAAACCATAAATCTAATAGAATATGACAAATTCATTTTTACCCTTATGGTGTTATGTTTAAAAGACATCAACAAAGTTCTTAAAATCAGTATTTCCACTCGATTCAATCGGTCGAATCGAAAACTGTCATGAGTCCATTTTGAATCTTTGATTAAACATTCAAAATTAGGCTATAAAAAAAAAATCTAAATCAGTCCGGCCGATTTTTTTACCCTAAATGTAAAAAAATAAAACCCACCACCAAATTCAATCTCCCACCCATTACTCTTCTGAGGCTCTTTCTAAGATTTTGCTTTAAAATCTCCCACTTTTTATACCCTCTCTTTTCTTTATACCAAATCAGCAATCTCCTACCAAAACCAACAAACCAAAAAAATATCATAGAAATTGACAACTATTGTTAATTGATTAAAGAGTAAAATAAAATGAATCTGGAAAGTGGTAAATAGATATTATGATTTTTTTGGCAGTAACAAGTGTGAGAAAAGTGACCCAAATATTTATTTTATTAATTAAAAAGTGAATACTTTCCCCTATATACAAATACAGCCCCTCACCACCACCACCCCCAACTCCAATTTACTATTATGTCTCACTACCATCGCCCCATCCTCATCATGTATACAAGTCACCGCCGCCTCCTCCAATGCTGAAGCGCCACCACCACTGCTAACATCATCACCGCGGTCCGCATGCATAAATGGACCCCGAATCAACTTTTTTTTAGATTTAGGCGAAATAATTTAACGAGAGCTTATTAAATTAGAAATATTTTTAGAAAAAAGAAAATAAACATATTACTTACTTGGAAAATTAGAAATATCAAAATAATTTTTTATTAAAATGTAATAATTTAATATTTTATATTACAATTAACTAATCGATTAGATAAATTTTGTTATTTTTTACATAAAAATTAATAATAACTTTGTAATACATTTAAATGTATATGCACAAAATTTTAGGAGTCTTATATTTGAAGTGAGGTTATAAACAACGACCTAAATTGATTAAGAGTCGAGTCGGTAACTTACATGTCAACTCCACCACCACCACACCAACAACTCCCCATATTACTATTACGAATCCCCTCCACCTCCACGGTTCTACTGATGTCTAGCATCATGGAGAATAAATAAAAATATTCGTCTAAATATTTATGTGTTTTCTAGTTTGGATGACTTATAACTTTGTTTCCTTTTCCTTCTCGATGTATAATGCAAGCTAGAATAACTAGTTGTTATGGGAATAAATGTATGCAAATGGAAGAATCTTGTTGTTCGCAGTGTAGTCAATTAAGAAGTTTTTTAATTCCTCTCTTCTGATCTACAAATCAGAAGCTCCAAAAAATGGTAACCATTAGCAATTGAAATAAACTGAAGTTCTCCTAAATCCAGTTGGAACTAAAATCTCTCGAAAACAATTTGTACCAATGAAAATTGATCATATGTTTCCACATAAAAATGAACCAACTGTTAGAATCATAAACACCACAACATAGGCCGTGCTAAGTACGGGATCGATTGTGACTTGGCAATGTCTGGCCGGTTTGACCCGATAAATAGTTGAGTTGAAATGAACTGAAACGGAGACCATGATTTATTTATTTATTCAGAAGGCAAAAGCAAAACCATTTCAATGGCAGCCCCACATAGATCCTTGGCCAACAACATAACTAAAATCCCAGATCAAACCATATTTGTTACCTCCATAACTAAGCTTCTCCAACACCTAAACCCACAAAACCCTAATCCCCAAAACATCACTTCACAACCACTTAATCAATTCTCCGATTGGTTAGACTCAAAATTAGTGATCGAAGTCATTCGAGAACAAACCAACCCTTTTCATGCTCTTTTCTTTTTCAACTGGGCATCCAACCCTAACCCTAACCGTAACAAATATCACCACACTCCCCCATGCTATGTAGCCATCACTGACGTTTTGCTTTCTCACTCACACATCTCCACTGCCATTTCACTCCTTCAAAATTCCAACATGCTCTCTGATTGCTTCATTAGCAAGTTTATTAAAGCTTATGGTGATCGCGGCAGTGTTAAATCTGCTATCTTTTGGTTTCACCAAGCCAAAAGGATTACCAATGGGAATTGTTTGTATTCATACAATTCGATATTGGGTGTTCTGGTTCGAGCCAATTCGATAAAATTAGCTGTGGAATGTTTTAATCAGATTGCGAAGGAAATGTGGTGCTTCCTGATGTTTCTACTTATACAACGATGATTAGAGGTTATTGTAAAATGGGTATGATTGAAAATGCTAAGAAGGTGTTGATGAAATGTCTGTTAAGCGTAATGTGTTTGCTTACAATACTATGATAAATGGGTTTTGTAAAAAAGGTGATATGGAGAGTGAAAGATTGGTTTTTAATCTTATGATGAATGGTGAAGATTGCTTGCCTAATCATGTGACTTATACTACTTTGATTGATGGGTAAGAAAGGTGAGTTAGAAGAGGCAATGAAGTGTATGAATGAAATGATGAATAGGGGTTGCCTTCCGAATGAGTTGACTGTTGAAGACAGCAACTTGGCGCCGAAAGCATGCACAGGTCACGGGCCAAACTTTTGGGATCACCAAGTTGGGTCCGTGCGGCACTTGTTAACGCAACGTCTAACAAGTTAGCCTAGAATTGAGCCTGCAAGGACAAGCTCAAGGTTAGCCATCAACAAGTTGTGAACATTACTAAGCAATGGAAGGTCAATATACGTTGTTAGCACACACTCAAGCTTTACAGCATAGCATTCAAGCATCACATTGGGACAAAGCAATGAAACATCAAAAGGAGCATCTTTCATTAAACAAGCCAACTAAGGGCGAGGGAGTACACAGCTGAAGCCCTTAGTATGCTGGTGGCCAAGGCCCTTCTAAGGTGCCCGGGTCACCTCCCCCTAAAGAGCTTTTAAAGACATTACAAAAGTGGCACAAGGAAACACACCTCATGCTTGAGTTGTCACCCCCCCTTAAAATAGAAAATAAAATAAAATAGGAAAAATACAATAGTGCACACTAGCACCACAACACAAGCGGCCATGGGCAAGACATTGGCCCTGGACAAGCTTGGGGTGTTAGCACGTTACATCCTCCCCCACTTAATCTGTCGACGTCCTCGTTGACATGGCTGATCTGCTCCTCCCTTGTTCTTGACTTTGGTGCTGGCAGGCTTGAAAATCTTCACTCTTCTGCTGAGGCTGCTGCAGGTCTTCGGCTCTTTCGTCGTGATGCTGAAGGGCTAGAAAGTCTTCAATCTGCTGCTTGAACTGCTGGAGGTCTTCGGCTCTCTCCCAACTCGTCTCTTCGTCTCCCAAGTTTCTCCACCTCACTAGGAACTCCTTTCCCTGTCGCTGGTCTCCGGTCGCCTCTCTTTCTGCCAAGATCTCCTCAACGCTCCTTGTGGCTCTCTTCGTTGTTGCTTCCTTCACCTCTGGTCTTTGTGATTGGTTACGGGTTGTATCACTACTATCTCCATGGAAAGGTCTCAGCCTGCTGACATGAAAAACCGGGTGCATCTTCATCCACGCAGGAGTCTCGACTTTGTACGAAGCTTTACCCACCTTCTTGAGAACGGCAACAGGTCCTTCATACTTTCTCACTAATCTCTTGTCTTTGTTCCCTCTGAATCGAATCTGCTCTGGATTTAACTTGATTAGCACCAAATCCCCAGGTTGGAATACTAGGGGTCTCCTATGCTGATCTGCCCACTTCTTCATCCTCGCGGAAGCTTTCTCCAAGTATGCTCGAGCAATTTCTGCATTGGTTCTCCATTCCTTCGTGAAGTTGAAAGCTCGTGGACTCTTCCCCGAATACTCGGCCACTGTGTGTGGGAGTAGGGGTTGTTGACCCATCACAATTTCAAAAGGAGTTTTGTTGGTGGCGGAGCTTTTCTGAGAGTTGAAGCAAAATTGGGCGACATCAAGTAATTGTGCCCAATTCCTCTGGTTGGCACTAACAAAGTGGCGTAGGTATTCTTCTAGCATCCCATTGAATCTCTCTGTCTGGCCATCTGTTTCGGGGTGATAACTCGTCGACATGTTCAGTTGCGAGCCAAGTAGGTTGAAGAGTTCTGACCAAAAGGTGCCTGCAAATCTCTGGTCCCGATCACTCACGATCTGTCTGGGTACCCCCCAGTACTTCACCACATGCTTAAAGAACAGTCTTGCAGTCTCTTCCGCCTTGCAATACTTCGGTGCTGGTATGAACGTTGCATACTTAGAAAACCTATCAACAATCACCAAAATATTGGTTAGGTCACCAATTTTTGGAAGGTTGGTAATGAAGTCCAGAGAGACGCTCTCCCAAGGTCTAGATGGAACATTTAAAGGTTCCAACAACCCTGGGGTCTTCAATTTTTCTACTTTGTCTTGCTGGCAGATGAGGCAAGTCTTCGTGTATTCCGTCACGTCGTCTCGCATCTGTGGCCAGTAATATCCTTGTTTCAGCAAGGCATGAGTCCTGTGCCAGCCAGGGTGGCCAGCCCATAAGGTATCATGACATTCCTTCATAAGGGTCCTCCGCAGGTTTTCAGCTTTCGGAACATATAAGCGATTTCCTTTTGTCCATAAAAGTCCATCCTCGAACCAGAATCGACGAGCCTTGCCCTCTTTCACTAGCTTCAAAAGTGCCTTGGACACAGGGTCTTTCTCCAGGTTGTTTCGGATAAGTTCTCTGATTGGCGTAGAGATAGTGCTGAAGGATAAGTTAGCTAACACTTTCAAATGATTGAGCTCGGACATCCGACTCAGAGCATCTGCTGCCTGGTTCAAACACCCCGCTTTGTGTTCGAAGTGAAAATCAAATTCAGCCAAAAACTCTTGCCATCGAGCCTGCTTCGGAGTGAGCTTCGGCTGTGTGAGGAAATGACTAACTGCAGAATTGTCTGTTTTTACCACAAATCTCGACCCCAATAGATAGTGTCTCCACACCCGCAAGCAATATACCACAGCCAAAAGTTCCTTCTCCTGCGCCGTGTATCGTCGTTCTGCTTCAGAAAGTTTACGACTCTCATAAGCGATGGGATGGCCCTCTTGTAACAACACCCCTCCCATTGCAAAGTCTGAAGCATCCGTTTGAACTTCAAATGGTTTGCCAATATCAGGGAGTGCGAGTACTGGATCTTCCACCATAGCTGTTTTGAGGTTCTCGAAGGCTTCTTTACAGGCGTCGGACCATTCCCAAGTCACTTCTTTCTTTAGTAGCTCAGTCAAAGGTGCTGCCTTCTTCGAATATTCCTTTACAAATCTTCTATAATAGTTGGTGAGTCCAAGGAACGACCGCAATTCTTTAACATTGCTTGGGGTATTCCACTCACGGATCGCCCTTACTTTCCCCATGTCCATTCGGATACGCCCTTGTTCAATAATGTGCCCAAGGAACTTAATGCGTTCTTGAGCAAAAGAGCATTTTTCTCTCTTCACATAGAGCTTGTTCTCCTTTAACTTTTGGAATACCATGGCTAGATGTTTCTTGTGCTCCTCCAGGTTGGTGCTGTAGACCACGATATCATCAAGGTAGACCACTACGAATTTGTCAAGATATTCATGGAAAACTTCATTCATTAACGTGCAAAATGTGGCAGGGGCATTAGTCAACCCGAAAGGCATCACTAGGAACTCAAAGGCTCCATAGCGAGTAACACAAGTCGTCTTCGGTACATCCCCTTCAGCTATCCTCACTTGGTAATACCCCGAGCGCAAATCTAGCTTCGTAAAGTATTTTGCCCCGTTTAACTGATCAAACAAGTCTGCTATGAGCGGGATAGGATAGGTGTTTCGCACCGTCAGCTTGTTCAGAGCTCTGTAGTCTATACACAATCTCAAACTTCCATCTTGTTTCTTCTGGAATAACACAGGAGCTCCAAATGGAGCTTTTGAAGGTCTGATGAAACCCGCTTCTAATAGTTCATCTAATTGTTTGCGAAGTTCTGCCAATTCTGGTGGGGCCATTCGGTAAGGTGCTCTTGCAGGGGGTTTGGCTGAAGGAACTAATTCTATCTGGTGATCAATAGACCTCCTCGGAGGAAGGGTCTTCGGAAGTTGATCAGGCATCACCTCTGCAAACTTTTCTAACACACTGTTGATCTCAGGAGTGAGGACCCCCTCTCTTACCTCTTCGATTGGGGTAGGGATGGCAATGAATGTAGGTTCTCGTCGCTTGATCCCTTTCTTGAATTGTAGTGCGGATAAGAGCTTCGCCTCAGTGGGTGGTTTCACCTTTGCTAGCACCATGGCAGGTTTTTCCCCCATAATCAATAAACTCCCTGCAGCTGGGATGGGAATGGCTCCCTTTTCGAGAAGGAATTCCATTCCCAGAACAACATCAAAGTCATCCATCTGAACCACTACGAGGTCTGTCCGGCCTTCCCACGTACCAATCTTCACCTTTACTTGTCTCGCTAACCCACTCGTGGGTAGCGCTTGAGAATTGACCGCCTTCATGCGGCCTGCGTCTCGCTCCAACTTGAGCCCCAGACGTCTAGCTTCCGTCGTAGAAATAAAGTTATGGGTGGCCCCCGTGTCCACCATAACGCTCTTCGCTGGGACCCCATTCACCAAGGCATCGACAAACATGAGGCCTTTCTTCAAGGCTTTCGGAGTCTCTGGTTGTTTGTTCAAAGCATTCAGCATTCTCAGTGCCACCATTCGGCCAGCTTCTTCCTTTCTTGGGTTTTCCTCGGCTTCTCGTCGGCGTCCTTCTTCTTCTTGCGCCAAAAGGGCTGTCATTCTAGACTTCTTAGGGCACTCCAAAGCTCGATGCGGCCCATCGCATATCCAGCAAGATAAAGGTCTTTTCCCATTTGAAGGACCATTTTGAGACGTAGGCCCTTTTGGGTTTGAGGAGCTATACTCCGCTCTCTTGTCCGCTCCCCCACTCTTGTCGTTGCTCCAATTCTTGGCTCGTTTGCTCCCACTGTCATTAGTGGCGGGTGCAGGCAGGGATCTCTTTGTCGGGGTCCCATCAAGCGAGTAATCTATCAATTGTTCCGCAGCAGCTTGTGCGGAAGAGTAGTCCTTCACCCGCTGCCTCTGCAGCTCAGTTCTGGCCCAAGGTTTCAACCCCTCAAGAAAATAGAACAATTTGTCCTGCTCAGACATGTCCCGAATATCTAGCATCAGTCCCGAGAACTTCCTCACATATTCCCGGACTGTACCTGTATGTTTCAGTTCTCGCAACTGTCTTCGAGCCATGTAAGCTACATTTCCTGGAAGGAATTGTGCTTTTAACTCACGTTTTAGATCTCTCCAATCTCGGATGGAGCATCGTCCATCCTGAATCTCTAGGTATTTCGCCCTCCACCAGGACTTGGCATCTCCAGACAAGTACATCAACGCAATCGAGACCTTGTCCTCTTCATCTACGATCCGTGAAGCTCGGAAGTATTGTTCCATATCAAAGAGGAAGTTCTCGAGTGCTTGAGCATCTCTAACACCTTCATAAGCTCTAGGCTCCGGAACATTGGACCTTCTCGGCTCCCTACTTGCAGTAGCTGTTGGTAGGTTCGAGAGAGCAAGGGCGGTGAGATTCACCCTCACGCTCAATTCGGCCAATTGTTCTTTGAGCGAATTGACCGCATCCACCCAACCACTAGTATGTTCCTGCTCTCGACGAGCACTGGTGCTAGCACCATTAGCCTGGGCCTCTAAGGCATTTACTCGGTTTGTCAGGGCTTCAAGTACATTAATGGTTTGTCTGAAGTTCTCGACATCGGGTTTTCTTCGTCAGTGCTGTAACATAGCCATCAATGTCAACCAGCTTTTTCTCGACAACATCCAACCGTTCTATTATAGGTATTCTCGTAGCCATTTATGGTTCCAATCTTGAACCCGCTCTGATACCAACTGTCACGGGCCAAACTTTTGGGATCACCAAGTTGGGTCCGTGCGGCACTTGTTAACGCAACGTCTAACAAGTTAGCCTAGAATTGAGCCTGCAAGGACAAGCTCAAGGTTAGCCATCAACAAGTTGTGAACATTATTAAGCAATGGAAGGTCAATGTACGTTGTTAGCACACACTCAAGCTTTACAGCATAGCATTCAAGCATCACATTGGGACAAAACAATGAAACATCAAAAGGAGCATCTTTCATTAAACAAGCCAACTAAGGGCGAGGGAGTACACAGCTGAAGCCCTTAGTATGCTGGTGGCCAAGGCCCTTCTAAGGTGCCCGGGTCACCTCCCCCTAAAGAGCTTTTAAAGACATTACAAAAGTGGCACAAGGAAACACACCTCATGCTTGAGTTGTCCCCCCCCCTTAAAATAGAAAATAAAATAAAATAGGAAAAATACAATAGTGCACACTAGCACCACAACACAAGCGGCCATGGGCAAGACATTGGCCCTGGACAAGCTTGGGGTGTTAGCACGTTACACACAGCATGCATGCACCAATGTTGCAGCTGCTGCAACACGTTTTTCCACCAAAAGTGTTGCATAGTGCACACGTTTTTGGTTGGCTATTTAAGGAGCCCAAAACCATTGTTAGAAACCATCCCCAAAGATCCCTAAATGTGTGAAAGTGTAGTGAGAGTGATTGGTGAGAGTTTTTTGTAAAGCTTGTTTTAGAAGCTTTGTAATTCTTTTGTGGGTATATAAAAGAAGAGTTTTCTCTCAAATTATCCTCTATTATGTGTGTTTAATCACAACAAGTGGTATCAGAGCTACGGTTCCACGGAGGGATCCCGAAATTCAAAAACGAAGTTCGGTTCGGAAAGTCGGTTCCGACGAAAGTTGTCGAAAATCGATTTTGAGCATATCATCGGACTTTTCACAGCGAGACGAGCACGGTGGTATTTTCCGGCGATCGGAGTCTCTAGAGACGCCGCACGCGCCCCACGCGCCAAACAGAGAGCTCGCGCGCGCTCCACGCGCAGACACGCGCTGCTCAAGAAGAAGACGGTGACGTCAGCCGCCACGTGTCGCCCAGTCAGTGCACAGTCAGCGCCACGTCGCGCACAGTCAGCAGCCCAGTCAGCGCCACGTCAGCGCACAGTCAGCAGCCCAGTCATCCGCCACACAGCGCACAGTCAGCGCCAGTCAGCTGCCAAGTCAGCCGTCCTGCACAGTCAGCAGTCCAGTCAGCTGCCACGTCAGCGGTGTCTGGTAAATTTCAGATAGGTCCCTGAACTTTCTGGAAATTACAATTTAGCCCTATACTTTCAAATATTTACAATTTAGTCCCTGAACTTTTTGTAAATTGCAATTTAGTCCCTGAACTTTTCCGTAATTTCACTTTGGCCCCTGAACTTTTGGAAATTGCAATTTGACCCCTGTAATTTCTGGAATTTGCAAATTGGTCCCTGTGTCGGATTTTGACAAACGAAGTGTCATTTCCACCATTTTCGACCATTCCGGACGCAACGGTGAGGTCCGTTTTTTTGAAATTCTGCTTAGAATTTTTATGATGGAAGGGAGCAACGGAAAAATGATTTTGTTAACCAGTACAAACTATTTCACATGGAGATGAATGATGAAAGACCTTCTGTATGTGAAGGACTATGATGGATCGGTATTTCTGGAGGAGAAACCAGAAGGAATGACTGATGGAAAGTGGGCTAATCTTCACCAGAAAACATGCAGTACTATTCGTCAGTGGATCGACGACAGTATCGTGAACCATGTCAGTGAATAGACAAATGCACGTGTTTTATGGAGAAAGTTGGAGGAGCTTTTTCGAGTAAAGACTGGAAACAACAAGCTGTACTACATCAAAAAGATGATGGGTTTGAAATACCAGGATGGTACAGCTGTGGCAGACCATATCAACGATTTCCTCGGAACCATGAAGGAATTGTCTGGATTGGGCATAGACTTCAGTGATGAGGTAAATGGCTTAATACTTCTTAATACTTTACCAGAATCTTGGGAAACGTTCAGATCTACGGTGATCAACTCAGCCGCAGATGGGAAAGTCACTATGGAGATGGCAAAGACCAGGATCTTCGAGGAAGAAAAGAGGACGAGAATGCAGGAGTCAGCATCAGCCTCAACCTCAGAAGCTCTAGTGACAGAAAAGAACACCAGAAGGGGGAGGAGTAAAAGCCGAGGCCCAGGTAAATCAGACAAGAACCGGGGGAAATCAAGAACAAGGGATATTGAGTGCTATCACTGCAAAAAGAAAGGCCATATGAAGCGGGATTGCTACAAACTGAAGAACGAGCAGTCCAGGAGAGATGGCGACTCTAATCAAGAAAGAGTTGCTACTACCACCGAGAAAACCTCCAAAGAATTTCATATAATATATGAAGAAGATGTTGTGAATCTTGCCAGCCACGAGACCAGTTGGGTGATAGATAGTGGCGCATCCATACACGCCACATCTCGCAGAGACTTCTTTTCATCTTACACACCAGGGGACTACGGTGCTGTAAGGATGGGGAATGACAGACAGTCCAAAGCCGTCGGTATTGGAGACATCTGCCTTGAAACAGAGAACGGGACAATGCTAGTGTTGAAGGGAGTCAAACACATCCCAGATATCCGGTTAAACCTGATCTCAACAAGCAAGCTGGATGATGAAGGTTTCTGCAGCACCTTTAGTGACGGATGATGGAAGCTCACTAAAGGATCAATGGTCGTGGCACGAGGTAAGAAAGATTCAACTTTGTATTTTATGCATGCTAAGCTTTCAAATAGTAGCATAAATACAGTCAACAGCAAAGAGGCAGCCGAGTTATGGCACAAAAAGCTCGGTCACATGAGCCAAACAGGGATGAGATACTACGCAGGCGGAATGTTCTTCCGGAATTGAAGAACTCACACTTACGGAAGTGTGAACACTGCATGGCTGGAAAGCAGAACAGAGTATCCTTCCAGAGCTCCCCGCCTCAACGGAAACCGGAGGTACTAGATCTCATACATTCAGATGTATGCGGTCCGATGCAGACACGAACACTTGGTGGGTCACTGTATTATGTGACATTCATTGATGATCATTCAAGGAAGATCTGGGCATACACCTTGAAGAGAAAAGATCAAGTTTTTGGAGTGTTCAAGGAGTTTCACGCCCTGGTGGAGAGAGAAACCGATAAGAAACTCAAATGCATCAGAACAGACAACGGTGGAGAATACAGAGGTCCGTTTGATCAGTACTGCAAGATGCAAGGAATCCGACATCAAACGACACCTCCGAAGACACCTCAGCTGAATGGCCTAGCTGAGAGGATGAACAGAACCTTGTGCGAGAGGATCAGAAGCTTGCTGTCACAAGCCAAGCTGCCGAAGACATTTTGGGGAGAGGCACTCATCACAGCAGTTCATGTTTTGAACATGTCCCCAGCGGTCGCACTGAAAGGTAATGTTCCTAACCAAGCTTGGACAGGTAAAGAAGTGTCATACGAGCACTTACATGTCTTTGGGTGCAAAGCTTTGTACACATCCCAAAGGACGAGAGATCCAAGCTTGATGCAAAGACGCGACAGTGTGTCTTTATTGGCTATGGTCAGGATGATTTCGGCTACAAACTCTATGATCCTGTGGAGAAGAAGATTGTCAGAAGCCGAGATGTTGTTTTGTTGAAGACCAGACCATAGAAGATATCAGAAAGGAGATGAAGACAATGCCCCAGCAATACAGAAATGTGAATCCAGAACCTCATACACCGGTGCCAGTACGAGTTGATGATGAGGTTCCCAGACAGGAGGGTACAGGTGATGAAGCTCCCAGAGATGATGATCATGATCAACCACCAGTACCAGAAGTTCCACCAACAGTTCCACAGAGAAGGTCTGACAGAGAAAGGCGACCTTCAACCAAATACTCTGCATATGAGTATGTGCTGCTTACTGACGGGGGAGAACCCGAGAGCTACCAGGAGGCTGTGGAAACAGAAGACAGAGAAAAGTGGGAGGAAGCCATGCAAGATGAGATGGAATCTTTGCATGACAATCACACTTTTGAGTGGTGGTGAAATTGCCAAGAGGCAAAAGGGCTTTGAAGAATAAATGGGTGTACAGGGTGAAGCAACATGAGCACACTTCACACCCCCCGTACAAAGCCAGACTAGTTGTCAAGGGATTCAATCAGAGGAAAGGCATTGACTTCGATGAAATCTTCTCTCCAGTTGTGAAGATGTCATCCATCATAGTGGTACTCAGCTTAGCAGCAAGCCTCGATCTGAAAGTTGAGCAGATGGATGTCAAGACCGCATTTCTTCACGGGGATCTGGAAGAAGAAATTTATATGGAGCAACCAGAAGGCTTCAGAGTCAGCGGGAAAGAGGACTATGTGTGCAGACTCAGGAAAAGCCTCTATGGTTTGAAACAGGCACCGAGACAGTGGTACGTGAAGTTTGAGTCAGTTATGGGGGGGAGCAGGGATACAAGAAGACACTTCAGACCATTGTGTATTCGTTCAGAAGTTTTCTGACGATGACTTTATCATCTTAATGTTATATGTAGATGATATGTTGATAGTTGGCCGGAATCAATCGAGGATTGATAATTTGAAGCAGCAACTGAGTAAGTCTTTTGAGATGAAAGACTTGGGGCCAGCTAAACAGATTCTTGGCATCAGGATCGGTCGTGATCGGAAAACCAGGAAAGTTATACTTGTCATAGGAGGAGTACATTGAGAAGGTACTTCAGAGATTCTAGATGGACAAGGCTAAAGCGGTTAGCACTCCTCTTGCTACCCACTTTAGATTGAGTTCGAGACAGAGTCCCTCTACTGAGACAGAGAATGAGGAAATGAAACAGGTTCCATACACCTCAGCAGTGGGAAGTCTTATGTATGTCATGGTGTGCACGAGGCTAGACTTAGCACACGCAGTTGGATTGGTCAGCCGGTTTATGTCAAACCCAGGACGGGAACACTGGAATGCGATCAAATGGATCATGCGGTATCTTCGAGGCACATCCAAGATGAGATTTATGTTTGGAAGCAGCGACAAGCCAGTGTTGATAGGCTACACCGATTCAGATATGGCAGGAGATGTGGATACCCGAAAGTCTACTTCGGGGTATCTGATTACTCTCTCAGGAGGAGCTGTGGCATGGCAGTCGAGGTTGCAGAGGTGTGTTGCACTTTCTACAACAGAGACAGAATTCATTGCAGCTACAGAAGCTTGCAAAAAGTTACTGTGGATGAAGACATTCGTTCAGGAATTGGGTTTCAAGCAGGAGAAGTACATTTTGTACTGCGATAGCCAGAGTGCTATCTATCTCGGTAAAAATTTCACATTTCATTCGAGGTCAAAACATATCGATGTGAGGTATCATTGGATACGGGACGTCCTGAGCTCAAGGCTATTAGAACTCAGGAAAATTCACACCGACGACAACGGTGCCGATATGTTCACGAAGGTTTTACCGAAGGAGAAGCTTGAAATCTGCCGTGTCATAGCCGGGATGACAAAACTCTCCACATAGTCATAGTGTGGAGATTCAGAGAACTACGATTGGCTTGATCCCAACTCAGGGTACGTAGGCAGTCATACAGATGCAGCCAGGGGAGGATCCTTTGGAGGATCCGGATTTGGGTGATTGATGGTCGGCTCAGATTTTGGGGAAATCTTCACCGATGGGGAGATTTGTTGAAGACAGCAACTTGGCGCCGAAAGCATGCACATCATGCATGCACCAAGTTGCCAGCTGCAACACGTTTCCACCAAAACGTGTTGCAATAGTGCACACGTTTTGGTGGCTATTTAAGGAGCCCAAAACCATTGTTAGAAACCATCCCCAAAGATCCCTAAATGTGTGAAAGTGTAGTGAGAGTGATTGGTGAGAGTTTTTTGTAAAGCTTGTATTTGAAGCTTTGTAATTCTTTTGTGGGTATATAAAAGAAGAGTTTTCTCTCAAATTATCCTCTATTTATGTGTGTTTAATCACAACATTGACGTACAATGCAATGATTTATGGAATGTGTTTAAGGGGTCATGTTGATGAGGCTAACTTGCTGATTACAAAGATGAGATTGAATGGATTGAAGGATAATGTTGCCACTCACAAAAGCATATTGAAGGGGCTTTGTGTTGTGGGAAAGTTTGATCAAGCTGCTGGATATCTTAGGAACATGATTGAGTCGAAAATAGACCAGATGTGAAATCTTATGAAGTTGTTGTTAATGGGTTCTGCAAAATGGGGAAATCGGATGAATCTATTTCGCTTTTGAAGGATATGCAAGCAAGGGGCTTGAAGCCGACTGTGTTTAGTTTCAATGCAGTGTTTTAGGCTTCATGTGGAAAATGGGGAGCTTGATAGAGCAATATTACTTCTAAAGCAGATGCCAGGGATGGGTTGCTTGCCTAATTCTGTATCATATAGCACAATAATATGTTGTCTTTGTATGGCTAAAGGTTGGATGCAAGAAGTTGAAGAGCTTGATAGAGCAATATTAGATTCCATGTTGTATAATTGCTTGATTAAAGGTTATTGCGAGGAAGGCAACCAGAAAACTGCAATGCGAATTGCCCATGAAATGGTCACTAAGAAATATGTCATTGGCCTGGAGAGCTTTTCGGTTCTTGTCAAGCTGTTGTGTGAAAAGTGTAAGGTTACTGAGGCTGAAAAGCTTTTGGAACTTTGTAGCAGATGCGGCGTTGTTGATATGTATGATTACAGATTGGTCTTGAATGAGCATATTTACTGATTCACATGGAGTCCAAATTTGAATTCCATAGCAGCAGCAGTTCATGTACTTAATTTTCAAGTTATATTTTGAAAAGAATTAAATTTTATGGAGTTGAATGAGAAAATATGTTAAAAGATTTATATAACCAACCATATTTAAAGGAAAAACCTAAAAAGCATTGATTTGGTTTGGTTAGACATATTTTGAAGAAATAATTTTCAAGTATAGCCAAAAAAATCCATTAAAATAACTAATCGATTAAGAATAATACTTTTTTTGAGTATCAAATTTTTATCCCCAAAAAAATCCATTCATATTGAAACGTGTCAAGATCTGTATGGCTTATTCCAGGTGGCATCACATACACGATGCAAACAGAACAAGGCGCTACAATAATAGACCGTCGGATCGGCCCGATATGAGTACTTTCTACGGTCCAGAAGTTCGGTTGTTTCCGGTTCACGGATTCTTCCAACCTTTATCAAATCCGGTTAATTAATATAATACACTTTCGATCCGATTCAAATTCAAGACAATCTCTGTGAGGTCAAAATATTTTCACATCTTTCCCTCCTTTACTCTCTCTCTCTCTCTCTCTTTCGAACTTTATTCTCTCTTCTGTCACAAGGGGAAAAAAATACAAAATACAAAAAGAGAAATTTGATTGGGTGATGGACGGAGGTGCAGGGTACAATCCGCGTACTGTTGAAGAAGTCTTTAGAGATTTCAAAGGCCGGAGAGCTGGCTTGATTAAAGCCCTTACTACTGGTATTCTTTTCCTTAATTTTTCAATTTTTCATTCTTTTTAGAAAAAAAATCCCTTTTAATGGAAATTCTGTGGTGTTTTGCAGACGTTGAAGAGTTTTACCACCAGTGTGACCCCGGTAAGCTTTATTCTTTTTCTGTTAAAATTACATGGCTAATTTAGTCTTTTACCCTTGTTTTTCCTGTTTAATTACTACCGGAAATAAATGTTTAATTTGATGATTATGGACTTGGATGTACTTAATTTTAACTTTATACTAACCAAAGTGGAAGCTCTTTCTTTCTCTGTGTTTTGGGTCTTTGGTTTTAATTTTGATGCCTGTGTGAAGTTTATTTTTGTTTTGCATTTATTTGAAGACTGAGTATGGAAGTTATTTTGACTTGGATTTTGAATTGTCTTTGCAATGTTTATTTTTTTTCTCATATAACTGATGATACAGAAACAATTTGATTCTTCATTTATTAAGTATAGTGGATACACTTGGATTGATATTGGTTTTTCTAATCACGAGTTGAATAACTGTTATGTCTCTTTTTGTTTGTTTGTTTGTTTTCCCCCCTTTTTAGCTGTTGTAGCACCATATCCTTTTCACATTAAATTGTATTTACATGATTAATTGACGAGTTATTTATATGTGGTTTGCAAATTATATAAGTACTCGAGCTTTGTTATAGTAGCTCATCAGTCACCAATGCTGGGATATGTGGGGTACCGTTCAAGCCAAGGCATTACATGTCTATAGGATGACTCTTGGAGCTGTTATTAAGAGATGCTGTTGTGACTTGAAAAATTTGGACGAACATTCTTATTACCTTTTGTTTTTAGTATTTCTTTACTTTTTATAAATGGAAAAGTATGGTACATATTAGTAAATTTACAAAAAATATTCCACAATTGAGGTGACATGACGCAAAAGCTCATTGCGCCACGTGTATCAATTTGTGAATTTGGTCAGCAGAGTTGAATGCTGAAGATTCGAGAGACCATTTATAGCTTTGGCTGATGCATCTTGTAATATGTTTTTTTTATGGCATTACCTATTAAAAACTCACTGTGACATCATTTTTATTTTCTTCAGTTTCAAAAAAATTACATCTGGTTTTTGGATGTGAAATGCTTTTTGTCTAGACAGCTAAGACTTACTTTTTACATTGTTATGTTAAATGCATTAAAAATATTTTTTTAATTATGGATTGGCAGTTAACTACTAGTTTTGGAGAGCTATGGCTTTTTCTGCACTGAATGTCCCTTGGTTTTATTAGTTGGAGTCAATTTTTTTTTTTTGAATGACACAAATCTAAATGTGCTAGTTGATAATTGATGCAACAGTGTCATTTGACATAAATTTGATACTTTGTTATCACAGAGAAGGAAAATCTTTGCCTCTATGGTTTTCCAAGCGAGCAGTGGGAGGTAAATTTACCTGCTGAAGAAGTGCCTCCAGAGCTTCCGGAGCCTGCCTTGGGTATCAACTTTGCTAGAGATGGGATGCAAGAAAAGGACTGGTTGTCTTTGGTTGCTGTCCACAGTGATACTTGGTTACTCTCCGTGGCCTTCTACTTTGGTGCTAGGTTTGGGTTTGATAAATCTGATAGGTAATGTTTTATCTTTGCAACTTGGTGATGTGTAATTTGACTTTGTAAAATGACCCTCAAGTATGATTGTGTAATTGTGTTCCAATTTTACTCTAGTTTTAGGTAGTTTTACGTCATTCTCCCATTCTAATCCCTTCCTTTTAACTTTATGTTGTAGATATTTAATGTTTAAACACTTGATTGACAAATTAAATAATGCATATCTTGATAAATATCTTTTGCATCGTGCTCTTTTCTGATTTTATGGTAATTATCAATTTATGGAGTATTCCCAATTGAAGATTAATCTAAGTTGGCTGTCAGTGGTTGATTCTAATTCTTTTGGGGAAAGTAAAAGCTGTTTGAGATTTAAAAGTTTGGTTAGTCTCTTTAAAAGTTTCTGTCACTTTCTTTTCCCTATCAAATTCTCTCTCCCCGCCTCCCTCCTCCTTCCCTCTCTCTTCCTTGTAAGGGTGGCAATTTTTTGCCCGGCCCGGTAAAAAATAGGGCCAGACCCAGGTTTGGAAAAAAAGCCCGGGTGCAGTTATTATTATTAAAAAAAATATAATTTTAATATATATATATATTATTAATTCTAAATACATACATTTATAACTGAAGCTTTTCAGTTTGACTCTCCTACAAGTTGTCAGTAGGAAACTGCCTTTCCTTTTTCTTTCTTTATATGTTACTCGATTACGTGTATGCATGTTTTTGCTTGGGCTTTTGATAGTTTTGAATTGGTAGTTGTTAGTTTTACTTTTCCGGACGTCTAATGTCTAATCATCTATAGGATGAAAATTTTCATTCCACTTGATGACTTCAGTCATATGTGCATGAATTATTGAATTGTACTGTTGAACCTTGTAATTCTTCAAAATGGAGCCAATGAATATATGGTATCATTCACAAATCTAGGCTCCATACCAGTGCTAAAAAATCTTTCTAAATTTTATGTTTTTTCATTAATGACATCTTTTTTGGAAATTGTTGTGCAGGAAACGCCTTTTTATTATGATAAATGAACTTCCAACAATATTTGAGGTTGTGACAGGGGCAGCAAAGAAACAGACAAAAGAAAAATCTTCTGTCTCAAATCATAGTAGCAGTAAATCTAAATCAAACTCAAAGGTAAGAACTGCTGACCTAGTTTATCTGTCCTTAGTCTTATCAAAATTACCTGATGCGTGATATTGATCTTGGTATTCAGGGAGCTAAAGCATTTTTGCGTATTACTATTCTGCAAGAAAAAACTGTTTACTGCCTAGTTGAATGAATTTTGTCAAAGCAGTATGATGTATACCTGCCAAAATTGAACCTAGAAAGAATGCAAATGGTTCATCATGGATCACGGTTGCACGTTATTTCCTTCCTGAAAATTGCCATGGAAACTTAATCTTTCTTTTCTATTGGCATGTGCAGCGAGGCTCTGAAACTCAGCCCAAGTTTTCGAAGGCAGTGCAATCAAAGGATGAAGAAGATGAAGGTTTGGAATATGAAGATGAGGAGGAGCATGGGGAGACATTATGTGGGGCTTGTGGAGAGAACTACATGGGTGATGAATTCTGGATTTGCTGTGATATCTGTGAGAAATGGTTCCATGGAAAGTGTGTTAAGATAACCCCAGCAAGGGCTGAGCACATTAAACAGTACAAGTGCCCATCTTGTAGCAACAAGAGAGTGCGACCTTGATGATTGTTAGGGCTGGTGTATCAACGTGTATTCTGGCATTATATGGACTTCTAACTGTTTAGTAGGCTTGTTCTTAGTCAGACTTCCGTCTAGGTAATCCCTGGAATGTTGTGTGTAGTTTGGAAATCTGCTGTTTTTATTTAGTTATAATTTGGAATTGTTTTCCTGCTATCACTGGGATGAAACTAGTTTAATGTCTGAATTTTCTTGTGTTTATACGCAATCCATGCCCTTTCGTGACACAATATTGTCATTGGATTCATTTTTTGGGTGCTATTTACTAATCTCTCGATGTATGGAAATGACATGTTAGGATTTCACATCGGGGAAGTTTGGGATTATCTGAAGGGTTAATCTCTCGAATTCGCTGTAGTGGAGAAATCAATGTGGAATCCAAAACTATTGCTACTAATACATAAAGTAAAATTTATCTTTAAAAATCGTCCTGTGTTCAGTGAATGATAAACTACCAACTAATTCTATAGTTAGCCAATTGGAGACTTGAACGTCACGACGTGCCAAGAGAGGAACTGTACGGACTGAGTTAGGTTTTAGCTTTGGAAATTTCTCAGGCAAAAGCAATACAGCTTGTCATGAGCCCATCTCCATTGGTTAAATAATTATTTAACGGCAGTTTCAGCACATTATAGAAACTCGTAGCCACTACACAGTTGTAACGGTCCGTGAGATTCTTCCGCATGGCATTAAATTGTGCCAAATACGTTGTGTAATTTGTATCGACTCATGACCGTTAAAAATGTCTCCTGTCTTTTGCAAATAAATAAAATACAGATTTCTGATGCGGCTTCTTGGGATTTTCTAATTGTTTCCAACTAGCATAAAGTATCCTATTCCTATATTCGGCTATAGAAGGGGCAGAGCCATTTGCCCTTTTCTAAAACGACGCATTTACTATCTGACTCTTGTGTGATTAAACAGAATAAACATAATTATATTGCTAAGAGGCAATCAAGTGTAGACAAAAATGACCCACATTAAAAAAAAAAAACTCATCAGACATAGTGGGATCTTCGGAAAGTGAGATGTTAGTTTGTCTTATGCAATAGGAAGATGCAATCCAAGAGATGACAATAATATCATTTGAGCAACATCTTGTTCACAATCAGAACCTTCCATTCCATTTCACTCTTCTCAAGTAAAACATCATACTTGTACAGTATTGATATATAGATGAGAGTCGAAAATTACTAACTTCTAGTGATCTTCAAGTAATTAACAACATAAAAGAAAAGATGAAAATGAAAAAGAATAAAAGGGAATTTACAATCATAAGAAACAGCTTATGTTCCTTGTAGCGGCTCAAGTCATGATGACTAGCTCTCTTCACTCTTAGTAGAAAGCCGTTTCAGAAACTCATAGGTTGTGATCATGGTTGTTGCAGACAGAGAATTGAAGCCCACCTTGGACCCAATCCCCTGTAACAAGCTGCAAAACCCCCTTCACTCACCAAATTACTAACCGTCTGCAAAACAGTCAGCGGTCTTCTTCTTCCGTTCTCTTCTCTATCCAAAACCTGTAAACGAGTCTTAATTGTATCAAGTGGCATAAAAATTAGACTTGATACACCACTAGCCATTGCTGCGCTTAGTGTTGTGAAATAACGATCACTCTTGGAAGTGTTTGAGAAAAAACCGAATTCGTATTTTATTACTACAAGAATAAATACCAAGTTTACAACCAAGAAACTTATCAAAAACTCAACACTCTCTCTATACAATTATAGGACACTCACTGGGATGCTGAAGCTCACTGGGAATGCTTCAATTTATAGGAAGGGTTAAAACGATCACTCTTGGAAGTGTTTGAGAAAAAACCGAATTCGTATTTTATTACTACAAGAATAAATACCAAGTTTACAACCAAGAAACTTATCAAAAACTCAACACTCTCTCTATACAATTATAGGACACTCACTGGGATGCTGAAGCTCACTGGGAATGCTTCAATTTATAGGAAGGGTTTGTTACTATTCACCCACCTTTCACTCCCTAAATTTGTGGAGTTGTTACAAAGTTGTTTTCATGGAGTTGGTTGGGTGGAGTGGTTAACAAAAGCATGCTGGATTCATTTTGGTGGCCATCTCTTCAAGCTTTTTGGTGGAGTGGATGTGCTGACTTTTCAACAAATCTCCCCCTCGGTGAAGATTTGCTTAAAATCTGAGCCGACCATCAATCATCATCTGATAGCTATCCCGGCTATGTTTCTGCACAGCTCTAGCTTGTCCCGAGTAACCACCTTTGTTAACATATCGGCTGGATTCTCATCTGTATGGATCTTCACTAGTCTCAGCAGTTGTTGATCCATTACCTCGCGTATCCAGTGATAGCGAATATCAATGTGTTTCGTCCGGGAATGATACATTGAGTTCTTGCTCAAGTCCAGAGCACTCTGACTGTCACAATGTATCTTGTATTCTGTCTGCTTGATCCCTAACTCTTGGAGAAACCGCTTTAGCCACAACATTTCTTTTCCTGCCTCAGCTATGGCAATGTACTCAGCTTCTGTTGTGGATAATGCTATACACCTCTGCAATCTTGACTGCCATGACACAGCTCCCCCTGAAAAAGTGTAAATGAATCCTGATGTAGATTTCCTACCATCAAGATCTCCCGCCATATCTGAATCTGTATAGCCTTCCAAGATCGGATCAGCTCCCCCGTAACACAGACGAAACTTCATTGTACCTTTGAGGTACCTGAGAATCCATTTGACTGCCTCCCAGTGTTGCTTTCCAGGGTTAGAGAGAAAACGGCTCACTACACCCACTGCGTGTGCAATATCTGGTCTGGTACATACCATTGCATACATTAGGCTTCCAACAGCTGAAGAATATGGTATTGCTGGCATTTCCTCTATCTCTTTCTTGGATGAGGGGCACGAACTCTTGCTCAGTTTGAAATGGTGCGCTAGCGGAACGCTGACTGGTTTGGCTTTCTGTATATCGAACCTCCTGATTACCCGTTCAATATACCTCTCCTGTGAAAGCCACAACTTCTTGTTCTGTCTGTCACGAACAATCTCCATTCCCAAAATCTGTTGAGCTGGTCCTAAGTCTTTCATGTCGAAAGCCTTGGAGAGTTCCTTCTTCAGCTGGCTAATCTTCGCTGCTTCTTGTCCAACAATCAACATGTCATCTACATACAGTAGAAGAGCAACGAAATTTCCATCTGGAAACCTCTGAATGTATACACACTGATCTGCTGCAGTTCTTTTGTAGCCTTGACCCACCATGAATGAGTCGAACTTCTTGTACCACTGCCTCGGTGCTTGTTTGAGCCCGTACAAGCTCTTTTTCAGCTTGCAAACAAGGTTTTCTTTGCCTGAAACCTTGAATCCTTCTGGCTGCTCCATGTAGATTTCTTCATTCAGATCACCATGAAGAAATGCTGTTTTGACATCCATCTGTTCAAGCTCCAAATTCAATCTGGCTACCAATCCTAGGATAACTCGGATTGAAGCCATTTTTACCACTGGTGAAAAAATCTCATCAAAGTCAATCCCCTTTTTCTGTAGGAATCCTTTGACCACTAGCCGAGCTTTGTGTTTCACCACTTTCCCGCTGCCATCTTTCTTGAGCTTTAATACCCATTTGTTCCTCAGTGCCTTCATTCCATGTGGGAGCTTCACTATCTCATAAATATTGTTTTTCTGCAGAGATTCCATCTCATCCTGCATTGCGTGCAGCCATTTGTCTTTGTCCTTATGAGATACTGCTTCGTTGAAGGTTTCTGGCTCCCCCTCGTCAGTTAGCAGAATGTATTCTGATCCTGAGTATCTGGCTGATGGAATCCGGCCTCTCTCGGATCTTCGTACTGGAGGTTCTGGCTGTCTGATATCATCCGGATCTGTGGATGAACTCGAAGCCTCTGATGGAGCAGGTTGCAGCTCCCCCTGCTCAACACCTCCTTTGGTTCTGCTTCTGGTATGTCTTGCACCCCATCATCATCTGTGGCCACTGGTGTTGGTTCTGGTGTTGGGGTTGTGTCTGGATTTGCATCGGCATTGTCGGCACTGGTTTTAGAAGGCATCTTGGGCTTTTCAATGTCTTCTATTGTCTGGTCTTCAAGAAACACTACATCCCTGCTTCTGATGACCTTCCTTTCCTTCGGGTCCCATAACCTGTATCCAAATTCTTCGTCTCCATAGCCTATGAAGATGCATGGAGTAGTCCTTGCATCGAGCTTCTGTCTGAGCTCCTTGGATACATGTGCAAATGCTAAACATCCAAATATTCTGAGATGAGAATATGAAGGATTCTTACCAGACCACACTTTCTCCGGAATCTCGAAGTTCAACGGTACGGATGGTGATCTGTTGATCAGGTAGCAGACGGCACGAACAGCTTCTCCCCAGAATGGCTTTGGCAGCTTAGCCATACTGATCATGCTCCTTAGGGGTGAGCAAAATCGGTTTCGGTTCCGGTTCCGCATGGAACCGGAACCTACCCGGAAAAAATCGGTTCCTAACTAAGTGGAACCAGAACCTACCCAGTTAAATAGGGTACCCTATTATTCGGTTCCAATTCGGTTCCGGTTCGGTTCCGGTCCGGTTCCGAATTACCCTATTAACCAAAGTCTTGAACTGTTATTTATTGAATTTTGAATGTGTTCTGCATTTGAATTATGTTGTTTATTTGTAATCAGCTATTTTAAATAATTTAATAAATTTTTCAGATGGTGTCATTCGCATTCTGTCATCATTTGAATTATGTTACAGAAGAAACATGAAGAAATGAGAAATCCTTGGTTTCTTAATTACAAAAACAGAGGATAGACCTTTCAAACATGCTGAAATCATTCAGCAATACTTTTAAATCTTTGACTGCTAGCAAACTTAAATTATTAAATTATTTGAAAATCATAATCCATACAACTTTCAAAATTTACTTAATTATTTCATAAGTTTCTCCATTTTGGTAGCATAAAAAAGCAGGTGGGTCATTGCCTTTTCAGCTAATCATAAAGTTGATTGAAAAACAACTTAAAACAAACAACTTTCAATTGACAGGAATTTCATGTCCCTCAGCTTTGCCACAAACTTAGCAGGTTCTGATTCTAGAAAGGAGACACAATATGAAACAGCAGCAACATAAAACATCAAACAGCAGCAACATCCAGCAGCAGAATGCCAGAAAATACAGATTGATAGTAACTTCAGTTAAGACTTTCTCGGGCTCCTCTTCTTCTTTAGAATTAGTTGGCACCTACTGCAGTTCAAGATTTGAAAAGCCAAGTATATAAACTTCTCAAGACACCTAAACATAAAAGCCCACTAACAAGAAACAAAAAAAAATAGAGATAATGGCACATGATTATAAAGAGCAATGTTTATTGAAAAATGTCATCACAAGCATCACAGTTACACAAACAACAAATCTTGGCCAAAAAGTTGCCCATCTATCCATCCAACTTCTACAAACAATTAATTTTCTAGAATCCAAGCATTACCAAGTATATTTTCCTTTCGCGAACCTATATTAATCCAGTCTCATTCAGTAATGATGCAGAATTGCAGACCGGGCGAATACACACCAAGCGTGAAAATCAGACTACTCTTTTAATGACTACTTCCAAAACCCATTGCATTTATATACCCACACAAACCCCTACCTCACTTCCCAAATTCAGAAATTCAACATTTTTTTCCTTAAACTGCATGTAAATTTAGGGATAAGGGAATGAGTTAACTAGTTTAGAATTAAATTATAAACTTAATAACTTAAAAACATGTAAAAGGAGGGGAAGAATGCAATCACCTGGGAAGGACGCAAGTCGCAGAGGAAGAGAGACGTGAAGACACAAAGTAACGGAAACGATCGAAATCGAACTGGTGAGTGGTGAGAAACTTCTGTCTTCTGTGATACTTTGAGAGTGAGAAGAGAAATCAAATGTTGCTGACTGCCGAGTGATGGCTTAGATTTAGGGAAAAGGAATTAGGGTTGCTGAGTGCTGGTTTAGATTTAGGGAAAATGAATTAGGTTAGGGTTGTTGCCGCTGAAGCTGAGTGATGCTTTTAGAATTAGGGAAAAAGATAGGGTTGCGATTTAGGGAATGACCGAATGAGTTAAATAAGGTTCCAAATTCGGGTATCTAATCGGGTTAATAATCGGGTATTAAATTAGGGTATCAAAATCGGATATCTAATCTGGTTCTGAAATGCGGTTCCGGTTCCGGTTCTATGGTCCGGTTCCGGTTCCGATTATTCTGGAACCGGAACCGGACCGGTTACAACCGGTTCCTTGTATTTGGAACCGGAACCGGACCGATTACAACCGGTTCCGGTTCCAAACCCGGATTTCCGGTCCGGTTCCAATCGGTTCCGGGTAGACCCGGAACCGTTGCTCACCCCTAATGCTCCTGACTTTCTCCATAATGGTGCGGTTCATCCTTTCAGCGACACCATTGTGTTGTGGGGTGCGTGGAACAGTCCTCTCATGTCGAATGCCGTGACTTCCGCAGTAGGCATCGAACTCCCTGGAAGTGTATTCGCCTCCATTGTCTGTACGAAGGCACTTCAGTTTCTTCCCTGTTTCACGCTCGACCATGGCATGGAACAGTTTGAAATAATCCAGGACCTGATCCTTTGATTTCAGAAAATACACCCATACTTTCCGAGAAGCATCATCAATAAAAGTCAGAAAATATTTGTTACCGCCTAGTGAGTTTACCTCCAAGGGACCACATACATCTGAGTACACCAGACTGAGTAACTCTGATTTCTTTGTAGATGAGAAATTAAAAGAGACTCTGTGTTGCTTACCGAATAGGCAGTGGTTGCAAGGATCCAAATTAGCATTTTTGGAGACGGTGATTAGATCCTTCTTTGTCAAGGTAGACAACCCTCTTTCACTCATGTGACCGAGTCTCTGGTGCCACAGATTCTGAGAAGCCTCCCGTTCAGCTACATTGAGGCTTTCTGCACAAATCTTCACATGAGTCTTGTACAAGGTTCCACAGATGTGTCCTCGGGCGATGACCATGGCACCTTTTATCATCCTCCAAGTGCCGTTGCTGAAGTGGTTAGCATAGCCCTGTTTGTCAAGGGCTACTCCCGAGAGTAAGTTGAGCCGAAGTTCTGGAACATGTCTGACCTCTTTCAGGGTTACTGTATACCCTGCATTTGTCCGCAACTGTACTTCACCAATTCCCGCTATCTGAGAAGAACTGGTATTCCCCATCTTCACTGCTCCAAAGTCTCCTGCTTTGTATGTTGTGAAGAAATCTCTGTGAGGAGTGACGTGGTAGGATGCTGCAGTATCTACCACCCACTCGACATCCTGAGTTGCGGTGTGAAGGCATGCTTCTTCCTGACCGGAGCATATAGCTACATCTACAGTGGTAACTACCAGTGTCTCCGCATCATTCTTCTTCGACTGGTTATTGCCTTGTCCCTGCTCCTGTTGCAGTTTCCGACAATTTTTCTTCAAGTGGCCTTCTATGCCACAGTGGAAGCACTTGTATGTATTTTTCCCGTCCTTGGACCTGCCCCTGCTTTTGCTTCTGCCTCTTCTCCCACCTTGATGTTTCTCCTGTTGTCTTCCTCGCTGCTCCGAGACAAGAGCTTCTGTTTGATCTGAGCCCACGTCTTTTCTTCTGGCTTCTTCATTTGACAAGACATCCTTTACCATAGGCATGGTAAGTTTGCCTCCTGGAGCTGAGTTGCTGAGAGTAACCACCAGAGTCTCCCAGCTATCAGGAAGAGAACTGAGTAGCAAGAGGGCTTGAACTTCGTCTGCCAGTTGCATGTCTACTGCAGACAACTGATTCACCAGGCTCTGGAACTCGTTGGTGTGTTCTGCAACGGAAGTTCCACTCCGTAGCTTCAGGTTCACCAGACGCCTCATGATTAAGGCCTTATTCCGAGCTGTTTTGGCCTGGAACATGTCTTCCAATTTCCTCCACATTTCATAAGCATATGTATCCTGTGCTACATGGTGGAAGACATTGTGACCGATCCACTGCCTAATCTGACCCAAAGTTCTGTTGTTGAGTTTATTCCAGTCACACTCATTAACAGACTCTGGTTTCACTCCCTTCAACTCGATGACATCAAACAGATCTTTACAATGCAAAAAATCTATCATCCTAGGTCTCCAGAGGGAGTAATTAGTGGCAGCCAGTTTAATCATTGCACCAGAATGAGAATCTTCCATCTCCATTTTAAGTTTTAAAGTTTAAAATGGGAATACACTAAAATCGGGTCTGAATTTCACAAATCGGAGGTCACCGTTGCGTCCGGAACGGTTGAAAATGGTGGAATAGACACTTCGTTGGTCTAAATCCGACACAGGGACTGATTTGCAAATTCCTAAAAGTTCTGGGGCAAAACTGTAAATTTCAAAACTTCAGGGGGCTAAATGAAATTTACCAGGTTGCTGACGTGGCGCTGACGTGGCAGTGCTGACGTGGCCAGGTGGGACCGGTTTGCTGATGTGGCGGACACGTGGCGCTGACGTGGCGAATGACGTGGCGCTGACGTGGCGGATGACGTGTCTGCTGACTGGGCGCTGACGAGGCGCTGACTGTGCGCTGACTGGGCGTGACGTGGCGATGACGTGGCGGCTGACGCGGATCGTCTTCAACCTTCAGCAGCGCGTGCGGCGCGTGGAACGCGTGAGGGCGCGTGGGAAGCTCTCTGGAAGGCGCGTGCGGCGCGTGTGGCCTGCTGGGACGTCGGTTCGGTCGCCGGAAAATACCACCGTGCTCGTCTCGACGTGAACTAGCTGATGGTAACCTCAAAATGAATTTTTGACAACTTTTCCGGAACTCGAATTTTCCGAACCAAACTCCGTTCTTCGGTTTTTCGATCCCAATGAAGAACCAAAGCTCTGATACCACTTGTTGTGAAATAACGATCACTCTTGGAAGTGTTTGAGAAAAAACCGAATTCGTATTTTATTACTACAAGAATAAATACCAAGTTTACAACCAAGAAACTTATCAAAAACTCAACACTCTCTCTATACAATTATATGACACTCACTGGGATGCTGAAGCTCACTGGGAATGCTTCAATTTATAGGAAGGGTTTGTTACTATTCACCCACCTTTCACTCCCTAAATTTGTGGAGTTGTTACAAAGTTGTTTTCATGGAGTTGGTTGGGTGGAGTGGTTAACAAAAGCATGCTGGATTCATTTTGGTGGCCATCTCTTCAAGCTTTTTGGTGGAGTGGATGTGCTGACTTTTCAACACTTAGAGCCTGCACTGCCACTACAGCCTTTGAATCAGGCTTGTATCTACCATACCAACTACTTGCAGAATTTTCATATTTTTTTACTGGTATAGTAACCAAAACCACCCCAAATGGACCTATGTGCCACAGAGTAAGATGCCCACCAAACTGCATTAGATGGTGTGTATGCAAATATTGATATCCCAAATCCCCTGTATAATCCTCTAGGACCATCAGCAACCAAAATTTTCCTAAATGCATCAAGCCCATTGCTATACCTACACGAACTCACATTAGGGACTATGTTTTTGCTACTGTTTTTGCTGTATCCTTGAACCATGAGTCTTTGACTCACCACATCAATTGGGGTCCAATTAACTGCAACTGCACGGCATAGCTGAACTCAACCCAGCAGCAGCATTAGCCATAGTAGTGGCAGTATTATCGGAAAATCCTAATCTAACAGTTGCAGTCCCACACACTCTTGGTAACCTCTAGCGCTGTCATGTATAGCGCACGAGCTGGGTCGTCCCCATCAAAGAGGTACCAAACCCTCTGTAGAAACCTCTAAAACCTTCATAATTCATGATACTAAACGACATTTTGAAGCAAGAAACCGGCGTGGACAAAACTTGTTGCGGTTTTTAACACAATGATCGGATACAGAGCAGCAGATACCCCAGAAAAAACCAGCACCCAAAAGAAAAACTTTGATTTATCAAGCATATGCCATGTAGTACAAGTATTATCAAACGGTAGTTACAAGGAAATCCGAATTAGGCTTTATTTCAGCCCCTGATGCTCAAAATAGACCCAGACGATGCGTCTGCCTCTGAAATAAGCCTCTGCCTCTGACGTCTTTAAAAATCGAGCCTCTGACGAGAAAGAAAGCGTCTGCCTCTGAATGCGATGAAAGTATCTCTGTCTCTGAAAGAATTGATAAGCTGAACTACTTCTTCTTTCCGAGGCTTGTTGAAGTCAACAATCTCCTTAAAACAAATTCGTCCCCTACCGAAGGTGCAGTAGAACGTGAGACGATTGTTTCCCAGGATGCAACGGAAAACGAACGAGCAAGGGCACCACCGAACTCGTATCCAACGAACCACAAAAGTGTTTGAACTCTTTTGAAACCGAAAACAAAGAGAAACTCAAGCAAAAATGCCAAGTTTTTTTTTGTGTTTTCTTTCTATTTTTTTTTATATATATTAAAAACGAAAACAATGCTATCTATATATAGAAGAAGAGAAAAAACAAATTAAGTATGACATTTATTATTTATTAATGAGACATCTCGTTTGAAGTACTAAATTAATTAATGAAATTAATTAACTTTTATGGAACACTAAATAAGTATGATATTTATCATTCATTAACGAGACCTTTACCAAATTAATTAATGAAGTTAATTAACTTTTATGGAACACTAACTAAGTATGCCATTTATTATGCATGAAATTAATTAACTTTTATGGAACACTAAATAAGTATGCCATTTATCATTCATTAATGAAACTTTTCGTTTGAAGTACCAAATTAATTACTGGAATTAATTAATTTTTAGGAAACTTCAAAAGGTTTTCCAACAATCCCCCACATGAATGAAAATGGCGAAACCCGTCAAATAACAAAAAGTATTTTAGAAATATTTTATTTTGACCTAAAAGAGTTCAACGGTTCAACACCTGCATAGGATAGGTAGGCCTCAACCTTTGAACCTTCCCTTGTGAAAATATATCTCATTTACTGGCTGACAGTGGACGCGATGTCATTGAACTGTACTGCCGTTCATGTAAATGGAAAACATATATCACACAGATGTTTTACCTAACACATCTGAGTTCTCATAATTATGTTCATTTTGGCCATGAACATCAACCTGGTTCTGCGAGAGTTTCTAAGAATTGAGCCCCGTGCAATTCCCTTTGAAGCGGCCCCACTTCTCTCTCACATAGGTGATTTCTTATTTAAGAGTATCTCGTAATACTCCGCTCGGATTCCCGACGCATAAGAATCATTAAAAGTATTTGCTTAACCTCTATCCATACGAGCATCACTGTTTCAATTCACTATAGGAATGGACTAGATGGTAACCCCCCACAGTGAACCAATTATGTATATTACGAGTGGGTTGTCCCATTGAACCTAGATCTTGGGATCTCCAGTCAACAAGGTTGGGTTTTCCTTCGTAATCAACATTTATCTAACGGGCTTTAGTCCCATTCCCCTCGATGATTTCTCAACTAACTCTCTGTTTAACCTTTGGTTAACGGATCCGCAATGTTATCCTTTGACTTTACATAGTCAATCGAAATAACTCCAGTAGAGAGTAATTGTCTAACGGTATTATGTCTACGACGAATATGTCTAGACTTACCATTATACATGTTGTTATGTGCCCTTCCAATTGCAGATTGACTATCGCAATGAATGCAAATTGCTGGCACTGGCTTAGGCCAACTTGGAATATCCTCTAGGAAATTTCGAAGCCATTCTGCTTCTTCAGCACACTTATCTAATGCAATGAATTCTGATTCCATTGTAGATCTGGCTATCACAGTTGTTTGGAGGATTTCCATGATATAGCTACACCTGCTAGTGTAAACACATAGCCACTGGTAGACTTTGAGTCTTTCATATCAGATATCCAATTAGCATCACTGTATCCTTCGACTACAGCTGGATATCTATGATAGTGCAACCCATAATTACGAGTAAAACGTAAGTACTGGAGTACTCTTACAATTGCTTTCCAGTGATCAACCCCTGGATTACTCGTATATCTGCTGAGCTTGTTTACTGTACATGCTATATCAGGCCTGGTACAACTTGATAAGTACATCAAACTCCCGATCACTCTAGAATATTCTACTTGAGATATACTCTCTCCCCTATTCTTCGATAGGTGTAGACGCACATCTAAAGGAGTTCTAGCCACAACAGAATCATCATTGTTGAATTTACCAAGAATCTTGTCCACGTAGTGCGACTGATCAAGAATAAGTCCATCTGGACTTCTCGAGATCTTTATTCCTATAATGACATTTGCGAGACCCATGTCTTTCATGTCAAACTTAGATTTCAGCATATTCTTGGTAGATTTCACCATTTTAACATTACTCCCGACACATCAATATGTCATCAACGTAGAGACATAAAATGACATAGCCAACTTCTGTCTCTCTGACATAAATGCATTTATCACATTCATTGATTTTGAAACCATTTGCCAACATGGTGTCATCAAACTTTTTATGCCACTGTTTCGGGGCTTGTTTCAATCCATACAAGGATTTGACTAACTTACAGACTTTCTTTTCTTGTCCTGGAGCTATAAAGCCTTCAGGTTGTTCCATGTAGATTTCTTCATCTAAATCTCCATTCAGAAAGGCTGTTTTCACATCCATCTGATGTACCTCAAGATTGCGCAAAGCTGCAATCGCTAGTATCATCCTTATGGAATTTATTCTCGTTACAGGAGAATAAGTATAAAAGTAATCAAGACCTTCACGTTGTCTGTAACCTTTAATTACAAGTCTTGCTTTGTACTTGTCAATTGATCTATCTGCCTTTATTTTCTTTTTGAAAATCCACTTGGACCCTAAAGGTTTACATCCTGGATGAAGATTCACTAACTCCCAGGTGTGATTTTGTAAGATGGATTCAATTTCACTATTGATGGCATCTTTCCACAAAGCACCATCAGCTGACCTTACAGCTTCGTTATAGCTTTGAGGATCATTCTCTAGCAAAAATGTCAGAAAATCTGGACCAAATGATTTTTCCGTTCTAGCTCTTTTGCTACGTCTTAGTTCAGGTTCAACAACTTGTTGATCCTCTGGAACATTTATTTGCTCTTGGTCCTGACTATCTTCAATGATAGTCTCATGTGCTCGTTTTTACACATTTGAATTCGAAGTAGTTTTCCAAGGAAAAACGTATTCGAAAAAGGATGCATTCCTCGACTCCATTATCGTATTCTTGTGAATATCTAGTACATTAGACTCATGCACAAGAAATCGATAAAATGCAATCAACAGTTTTTGGTCATATCTTCACCTTTTTAGGTGGAGGAATGACTACCTTGGCAAGACACCCCCACACTCGTAGGAATTTATAGGAAGGTACTTTTCCTTTCCACATTTCATAAGGAGTTTTCCCTGCTTCTTTCCGTGGTACCTTATTTAAAAGGTAATTAGCTGATAAAACAGCTTCTCCCCACATATTCTGAGGTAAGCCAGAGCTGATTAACATAGCGTTCATCATCTCTTTCAAGGTACGATTCTTACGTTCCGCAATCCCATTGGATTGAGGTGAATAAGGAGCTGTGGTTTGATGTATGATTCCATTTTGTTCACAAAGTGATTCAAAAGGGAAAACATACTCACCACCACGATCACTTCTTAACTCCTTAATTCTTTTATTCAGTTGGTTCTCAACTTCATTCTTATAGAGAACAAATTTCTCTATAGCTTCGTCCTTGCTTTTCATTAAATACACATAGCAAAATCTTGTGCAATCATCAATAAAGGTAATAAAATATTTATTACCGCCTCTCGATTGTATTGAATTAAAATCACATACATCGGTATGAATTAGATCAAGTGGTTCAGAGTTTCTTTCAATACTATGAAAAGATGATCTTGTTAGTTTTGCCTCAACACAAGTATCACACTTATGTTTGTTATCAATTTTAAATTTAGGAATGTGATTCATGTTAATTAATTTTCGCAATGAATTAAAATTAACATGTCCTAATCTACGATGCCAAAGATTAGAGTACTCAACAATATAAGTAGAAGAACTAGCTTTATTGATATTCTTGGGTTTAACAACCATTACATTGAGCTTAAAAAGCCCATCAGTTACATACCCTTTTCCCACATACATCCCATTTTTAGTTAAAACTACTTTATCAGACTCGAACACCATCCGGAATCCATGCTTGTTCAGAAGCGATCCAGACACAAGATTCTTCCGTATTTCTGGTACATACAGAACATTATTCAGAGTCAACTCTTTCCCAGAGGTCATCTTCAGAATCACCTTTCATTGACCTTCAATCTCAGATGTTGCTGAATTTCCCATGTATATTTTTTCCCCCCACCAGCAGGCTCAAATGAATAAAACATGCTCTTGTCCGAGCACACATGTCGAGTGGCACCAGTGTCAATCCACCACTCTTTTGGGTTAGAACCCACCAGATTCACCTCAGAAACCACAGCAGAAAGGTTAATGTCTGAAACATCTTGAGTCATGTTTTCCAGCACATTAGCCTCTTGTTTCTTTTTCTTCTTCGGCAGTCTGCACTCAGAAGACTTGTGACCCATTTTGTCACATTGAAGCATCTTCCTTGAAATTTGGATTTCTTGGAAACTCCTCCTTTAGGACCCATCTTTGACCCTTTGTTCTTGAGGTTCTTGTTCTTATGGCCATGTTCGACAACATTTGCTTTGGCCTCATGAGTCATTCCTCTCTTGTCAGAAACTCGGTTATCTTCCTCAATTCTCAGCTTAAGAACCAAGTCTTCAATGCTCATTTCTTTTCGCTTATGCTTTAGATAATTCTTGAAATCTTTCCAACCAGGTGGTAGTTTCTCAATTATCGAGGCTACTTGGAAGGTTTCACTTAAACTCATCCCCTCAGCATGAATTTTGCTAGAATAATCTGCAGTTCTTGTACTTGGCTTATCACAGTTTTAGAATCAATCATCTTAAAATCTAGGAAACGGCCTACGACAAATTTCTTAGTACCGGCATCCTCAGTTTTATATTTTCGATCTAAATATTCCCAAAGCCCTTTAACTGTTTTCATTCCGGCGTACACACTGTACAAGGAATCACTTAGCCCATTTAGCACATAATTCCGACATAGGAATTCAGAATGTTTCCAAGCATCGATGGCACTGATGACTTGGATATCAATCTCACCCTCTTTGGGTACATGAGCATCTTCCTTTAGAAACCTCGCAAGGTTCAACGTGGTCAAGTAGAAAAACATCTTCTGTTGCCACCTTTTGAAATTCTGACCACTGAATTTCTCAGGTTTTTCCGCAGCAGGATTGACATGGCTCATATGTCCAACAGGTTGACTAGCCATAGAGGCAGCAACACCTTGGCCAGCCCCAGAGGCTGCCAGATTAAGCCCAGAGGCTGAAACATGTTGGCCAGCCGAAGAGGCTGCCACAACACTTTGGCCAGCCGAAGAGGCTGCCACATTTGGATCAACTGTGTTTGGACTGATTTCCATATCCACAGAACGAAATTTGTTTTAAGACTGTAGTACAAGTATTATCAAACGGTAGTTACAAGGAAATCCGAATTAGGCTTTATTTCAGCCCCTGATGCTCAAAATAGACCCAGACGATGCGTCTGCCTCTGAAATAAGCCTCTGCCTCTGACGTCTTTAAAAATCGAGCCTCTGACGAGAAAGAAAGCGTCTGCCTCTGAATGCGATGAAAGTATCTCTGTCTCTGAAAGAATTGATGAGCTGAACTACTTCTTCTTTCCGAGGCTTGTTGAAGTCAACAATCTCCTTAAAACAAATTCGTCCCCTACCGAAGGTGCAGTAGAACGTGAGACGATTGTTTCCCAGGATGCAACGGAAAACGAACGAGCAAGGGCACCACCGAACTCGTATCCAACGAACCACAAAAGTGTTTGAACTCTTTTGAAACCGAAAACAAAGAGAAACTCAAGCAAAAATGCCAAGTTTTTTTTTGTGTGTTTTCTTTCTATTTTTTTATATATATTAAAAACGAAAACAATGCTATCTATATATAGAAGAAGAGAAAAAACAAATTAAGTATGACATTTATTATTTATTAATGAGACATCTCGTTTGAAGTACTAAATTAATTAATTCTAAATTAATTAATGAAATTAATTAACTTTTATAGAACACTAAATAAGTATGCCATTTATCATTCATTAACGAGACCTTTACCAAATTAATTAATGAAGTTAATTAACTTTTATGGAACACTAACTAAGTATGCCATTTATTATGCATGAAATTAATTAACTTTTATGGAACACTAAATAAGTATGCCATTTATTATGCCATTTATCATTCATTAATGAAACATTTCGTTTGAAGTACCAAATTAATTACTGGAATTAATTAATTTTTAGGAAACTTCAAAAGGTTTTCAACATGCCAATCTATATCAGCTGGTATATGAATCTCTGACGCTGAATCATCCTCGGCCGCACGTAAACTCATTTTCACCACTTTTAAACACCAACTCCCAAACTAAACAAACCCTTTTATTCCCATAATAGATTTCTTCAAACAAATCAAAAGATTAACCTCCTCTCCTTTCTTAGCTTAAAACTCAACCTAATAGAACCATAAATTTAAATTAACAATTAGTCTCTGTCTATCTATAACGCGCTATAGTATTACAAGCTGCGTGATTAGTATTGAAAGCAAATACAAAATAAAAAAATTTGATGAAAAGGGTAAAAAGAAGGAAATTTAAAAAAAGGGTATTGCGGGATCTTAATCTTTTTCTTTTTGCGCAACCAGATTTGAGAGCCAACGTGGATTAACAAAAAAAAAAGCTCGAACATTAATCAAATTTGTCAAAACAAAAAAACTTTCAAGTGAAAATATAAGGAATTCCTTTTATTACCAGACATCTTGGTGATCATCAGTTCATGTCTGAAAGGGAGAGCTCAAGTGGAAAGACAATCTTGAGATTTGGGAAAAGAAGAGTACATGGATATCACAGAAAGCGAAGTGGATTATATAATTTAAGAGTGTGGAATGTGGGCTTTTGATTGCGAGGGTTTTTAGTACCGAGGGAAGTGGACACGTGTCGGTTATCACTTCGATCACTTTTGGAGATATTCGCTTTTTTTTGAAAAGATGGAAACCCACCCCAAACCACCTATTCTGGCTTGTTGATGGCTTTTGTCTGCAACAGTGTCTGAGCCTCTGCATTTGAACTGTGGGTGGGATGATCAAAAATGAACATGAAACGCCTTTGGATTGGCCTCAGCTCATGGTATTGGCACCGAACCACTTGCTCTCCATTCATGGGGCTGCTTGCTCTTTGGTGTCGGCGTCCCAGTCTATGCACCAAGAATTAATTAAATGTATTTTAAAATTGTCAGATTTACTGTTTATAAACTCAAATGATTTTTAATGCAATAATATATTCCAAGTATGATGCCTACACGAGGTGATATATCATGTTTTAGGTGTATATGTCATCTCTCTTATAATAGTTGGGTCTCACATAGTTGTGGGACTCAACTGTTGTGAGAGAGATGACATATACATCCGAAACATGATATAATTTTTCCACTGCGATTTTAGAGGAATAAAAAAATTACTTAACACCCGGTCATCCAACGGCCCGCCTGCTGCCACTTGATGGTATTGAATCAAATCTGGGACGTTGAATTTTGATCAAATGGCTCAGATTTAGAGAGAGGAAAAAAATTTCTATTTCTAATTTTTTAATTTTGAAATCTAGATCGTTGTATCAAAATCCAACGATCCGAATTTTACATGCTGGAGCTCCATTATTAGAGTCCTCGATCCAGTTTAAAACATAGACATTACATGTGTTTAAATTTTCAGATCAACTACCGACTCGACTCGCTCGGGTCTGAAAGAAATTAATTCATGTTCGGGTTAACTCAATACAATCCGCAAATATCTAGTTGGGTCACAGGTTTGATTTTCAAACCCAACCCACATTTCTTACAATAAATTTTTTACTATTTTTCTAAATTTTATTTTTAAAAGTTTTTACTACTATTTCAATTGTTTACTACTTTTATTGTCTTTAAACTTTATATATATGACATTTTTAAGGGATATTAAATATATATTATTTATATCTCAAAATAATTAATACATCAAAGAAAAAATTTCTTTTTTGGCGACCCGACCCGACCCTCTCGGGTTTAATAATACAAATTTCGGATTTCAGGTTTGCTTATTCTCTTGACTCGACCAGCTCAGGTTTAATAAATTCGACCTGAACTTGATACAATTTTATCCGTGAACACCCATAATCGACTTGATAAGTAAACAAAAACAAAAAGGGGACTAAATTTTTATCCTTTTATATATTAATTTAATAAAAAATATATAATGATTTCAATTCTTTTCTAAAAAAATAAAAATATTATTAAAAACACAAAAAGACGAAATTTAGTCCCCTCGTTGACGTTACTTTGTCTACGTATCATTTCTCTTAGAAATATAGAGTCATTTTTTTAATTTCAAAATTTTTTGATAGCATTTGGAGTTGAGTTTTTGAGAATTAAAAAAAATTATTTTCCATATTGAAAAGTTTTTCTAAAAAATTACACTGTCTAGATTATCTTTTTTTTTTTTACAAGATTATTTCATTATTTCCTAACACAATTTTAATATTTTTCTATTAAAATAATGTTATAAATTATAACTGATTTTCAATAATAAGAATCTAACTATTTAGAAAGTTATGGAGACGGAATATACTTTAACCGGCTTAGGGATTATTTTTTGTTTTATTCTACACTATTATTATCCGATTATCACTATAGTCTATCGCCTAGGCTTCACCAAAAAAAAGCATTTATCACTAAACTTTTTTTTTTTTTTTTTTTTTTTTTTTGAAATCGTTGGAAACCCCGCCACCAAACCACCCATTCTGGGCCGCGGCGCAGGTAAAACCCCCGGCTGCCCCAGGCTCTTACAAGAAGTTGCACCCCCTGGATTCGAACCCAGAACCTCAAGGTGAGATTCTGGACCCTTCACCACCAAGCCACACCCCTTGGGGGCCATTTATCACTAAACGTCTAAATATAAGTGTGAAATGTTTATTTTTTCCTAAATGAAAAACAAATGAAATATGATATTTATGTCCTTAAAAAAAAGTATGACATGTAATCATACAAATTTTATAAATTAAATTATTAGAAAGTAAAATGTTAATATATAAACACACATATTTATTGATAATAATACCCTAACACTTTAATAAAAAAGATTATAACATATTTGCTTTATTTGACATATAAAAAAAATTTGATACATGTGTTTTTTAAGAAATTTATTAAAAAAATATATTTTATCACTTACTATTAAAAAAAAAAAAAAAAAAATCATATCTCTAAACTTATTTCAGCACTAGGATTTTAAATTTTATTTATCTATATATATTACTAATAAGAGGTGTTGGTTAAAAAAATACAGTCACAATGTGATTGAGATCACAAATGTAATTGTTATCAATATGCCTGAGGGTCAGTAATATGACAGATGGTCAATAATGTGATCGATGGTCGATAGTATGACTAATGTCACAATTGTGATCGTACTCAATGTGATCGAGGGTCAATAATGTGACTAATGTAACTAATGTGACCGATGTTTGACAATGTGACTGATGTAATAATTTGTTAGATGGTGGTTTTCAGCTCTCAAGAAGTCAGAATCCCTAAGAGGGGTAGAATGGGGATTGCAGTTAATGAGTAAAAGTCCAAGGACATTGTGAAGAGAAAAGGTCAGCAGAGGGGCCTGAGCCAGGGTGCACGTTGGGACATCTAGGTGGTCATGTACGAGGTGGTTAGGTCCGACAGCTCTAGGACGTTTGTGAAGACTTACCTGATGTGGTTGGGTCAGCCTCGACATCAGACTATCGGGACAACATCGACATCAGACTCTCGGGACAGCCTCGACATCACACTCTCTGGGCAGCCTCGACAGATTAGACCTGGTCGAGGAAATCAGGCCAAGCACCTAGAGTCTCGGCACACCTACCTGATCTGTTAGTAGACACAATGAAAGATGTTACATATTTCGACATCAGACCCGATCACCTAGGTCGGGGGTGCTGAATCTTATGCGTATGTATGAATGACATAAGCCCTACATGAAACATATAACCGCCAGATGGTTGGATGAACGTAACGTACGATTAATGAGTAATAACGTATGAGTAATAAGCAGTAACGTCCGAGTAATGGGCAATAACGACAAGGAAACGTGGCCAACGTACTGAATGGCCATAACATGTGAGTAATGGGCAGTTCACGTGGTTGACGTCATAAGCAGTTGTAACATTAGAACTTATCATAGTATATAAAGTGTTAGGGTTGATGCTCCGAGTGCCAATCCGAATTGTATTTATGTCCGATTCATAAATACGAGCGATTCAATTTTTCATAATATTACTAATTTTAACGGTAACACGCTTGTCTTTTATACACTTATTCGATCTAATTGTGATTAGATATCTGATTACGATTAGATCGAAACTGAATCTGGTTAAGTGATACATGTATATTAGACAAAGACCCTAGGATTTATAATATAGTGCGCATTTACAACGTAGTTTGTAATTGACATTGTGAATCACGCTATTAGTTGTATATCATTAAATAAAGTTCATAGTCAAGATTTACTAACACGGGTCGGTTAGTAAAATCCGCTGAGACCAGTACATGTCGTATATCGTGACTTGATCTGATGGTTTATCCCAATGAACCATGAGTCTTGGGAGACTCGTATATACATGTAGGTGTTTATTTGATAAGACACTGAACGACTCACTGAAGGTTTCCTAATAGATGGTACACCAACGTCAATATGAATATTCTCAAGTTGAGCGAGCATAATGGTCCTCTGACTTGAGATACCACAGTGGGATATATGAGTTATCCTCCACACTTTGATGGCAGTCACGTCAACGATCTATCCATGATCAGACATCCGGCTGTTCGTTGGGTGTGGACTGATGCTCATGATATCCAGTGCGTATCAAGATAGGATCCGTCAGTCCTGTGTACAGGGCATATGGGTTTTACGTGTTTACGATCTAGTAAATCCATGGCCGTGGTATAACGTCGGAAATCAGTTCCGAATGTTATTTCGTGATTGTAAATGAAATGTCGTCTATATTATACCGAACGAGTTTGACATTTTTATTTATACCCCAGGTATAATATGGATAGCCTGTGACGGATGGATTATACGTATGCTATGACCTCGACTTGCATAGTTTAGCGAGATTATCCCTGGTCGTCATAATCCATGAGTGGGTGGATTATGGACACGAAATTAGATTTCGTGACGGATAACCCTAAACTTAGAGAGTCCCACAATATGAAGTGTATTCGTTGAGCACTTGGGCAACTCGATATGAATAATACAAATTATTCATAATACTTCATCGGATTAAGTGAGTTAATTCGAATTGTTTAATCGGTTAAACGATGACACGTGCTTTTAGGGATTTTGGTAATTTAATAATTATTGTGTATTTGTATTTGATACATAATTTGATTAGATACACATTAATTATTTGTCAAATGAGATTTAGACATATGCCATAAATATATGTATTTGTTATTTAATGTAAATAAAAATACATATATGTATGTTAATTAATTATTTAGTTATTTAATTGTTAAATAATTAGAAATTAAATATCTTATATATTTATTATAATTAGTATGATAAATGGTGCGATATTATTGGTCACATGTGGCATAATTATAATTAAACTTTAAGTGTCCAAATATGATTTGCAGACATAAAGTTTAATTATATTTAATTGATTAAAATTGCAAAATGACCAAACTATCATTGCCAAAGTCGGTTTCTATCCTTTTTAAAAGTAAAATTTTTTCATTTTCTTATATTAGAAGCACCATGGCCGAACCTTAGACAGAAAAGAGCCCTAATATTTGTTTGATCAAACCATGAAGATGACAAAGGAAAATTCAAGAAAAAAGACTTAGGAAATTGGAGATTAAAGGTAATCCTAAATCTTCTTGAGCTTAGAAATTTGTTTCATGTTTTCTTGAGTTGCTAGAATAGTTCTAGGGTTCCTTTTTTTGTTAAAATTTGGGGCTTTTGGTTATGGTGAATGAATTGGAAGTGATTAGGCATGTGTGAAGTAGATTTGGATGAAATTAGTGTAATTTACATCCAATTTTGTTCAAATTATTGGTGGACAATAAGTTGCCATTATAGAGTGATATAACCACTCTTGTAACATCTAGAATTGTTCTTGGGTGCTTCATGTGTGGTGACTTTGGTTGGTGATATGATTAATTTGATTAATCTTGAATTTGTTAGATTAAAGCATGAAATTTGGCGAATTTTTGTTCTGGATCAGATCTGATGAAACTGGAAATTATGTGATGATTTTGACGTCATATGAATGTAATGGATGTGTTTTGGGAGTTGTCACAATTTCCGGAATGTGTTTCAGAGTTGAAATAAGCGAAAACGGCGTTACCGGGTGGATTTTGAGCCAACCGGGTGACGACTGCCCAAACAGTGAATCCGTCACTGTTCGGGCGGCCCATGAACTGCCCTAATACTATCGGGGCTGACCTGGGCAGTCCCCGTATGTGTTGGGTGGTCGGTTCAGTCAAAAACGCGATTTAGACCATTTTGCGGAAAAACGGTTTTCGTAAAAGTTTCGCGACGTTTCAACATTATTTATGTCAATACTTGATATTGAATAAATAAGTTTAGGTGAAATATGAATAAATGATTCATATAAGATATTGAATAATTTATTTGGTATTTTGAAAAAGTTTTAAAATATGATTTCGCTCGGACCCGCGCTTCCGTTGCGCCCCATCGCCCAAAACCCTTACATAAAGGAATTGAGAACTCATTGTAAGAGGTTGGCTAATTTATTTCTTCACTTGTAAAAGAGAGTAAAAAGCCTATTGTAAGTAGGAGCTAGTAAGAGGCCGGTCAGCCGAGTTAGAGTTAGAGAGAGGTTGGTTCGACCCGAGGTGGAAATAAAAATCTTTCTTCTATTTGTGTCCGTAGACGTAGGTTGGATCTATTCCGCTGAACCACATTTAACCTTATGTTTTGTCTGTGTGTTTTCTCATCTTTTGCTAAGTTTGCATTTGGTCCCCAACCAAATAAATTCACAATTGAGGGAGATTTGTTCGAGGAGTGATTTTCCGAAATTACCCCTGGAACAAAAATCAGTCGTAAATATAATTATAACCGTGCTCAATGTGACTGAGATTCGACAATATGACTGATGGTCAGCAATGTGACTGAGGTAACTAATGTGATTGAAGTCATAAATATGACTGATGATCGACAATGTGACATATATGATTAAGGTCACTGTTGGAATGCTTTAAATACATATCGATACTATACACAACGCCTAAATATTAGATCCAAATATGCATTTTTATTAATTATTACACATTATTTATAGTTATATGGTTACTAAAGAATGTCAATTTATGCATGAGAGATTTAATTTATTAAATAGATGCATTAATTGATAGAGACTTAGAGATATAGTTACAAAATATTGTAATGGCCATTGGGAAATATTTCTATGCAGTCTATTTTCAAAACATTTTCCAGTCAAGATCTTCTTATAAATCAATTTTTGGACCCAATGAGACCAGTGGTATATATTGTATATCGAAATATGACTTCTATGGCTATATTATAATGAAAATGAGTCATTTACGAAATGGCTAAAAGTCATTTTTTTTGAAAAAGTAAAATGGCCAGTTTACCATTGGCCATTTTAAATTGAAAATGGCTACTTCCATGAAATGAAGAATGGCCTTCGGCCATTAATTAACAAAAATGGCTATGGCCATTTGATCAAAAAAAATGAAGAAGAGGATCTTCATTCACACTGGTCATAATATAAAGAGAGGGTGATGGTGGAAGGGTTTCATTACACATGGGTCGTAATTGGTAAGCTACTAATTCTGCTTTTGCATTTATTTTCCATTTGATTCAATAGGATTGAGTTGACATAGGATGTTATTTTATATGGTCTTAGTGTCCCAAATGTTAGGATAAAATAATTGTTATTTGATGTGTTTTAGGCAAAGGTGAGATGATTGGGCCATAATCCTTCTTGATAATCTCTGCAACCTGCATTTTTTCAAGAAAAATTGACAGTCTAAATAAAAGAAAGAACAATGCCTAACATGCGGAAAGAATTTCTACATTCAAACTGCACACACACAAATAGAACTTACCTCATCTTGGATACCATCAATAGTATCACTGAACCAAGTAAAGAAGCTGCATTCAATTTCAAAAATCAGATGCTAGGCACCCAGATGAATTTATGCTAGATACCGTGTATGGCCTTTAATAAGTTTTAGATGAAACTAATATCCCCAACTTCACTTTTAGATGAAACTAATTTCAGATAATCATGAATAATCTATGATAATCATGAATCAACATATTTTAGATTGTTGTTTAAGTCTGGAATCTGAATCAAATCCTCACATAAAAGGAGAAAATGCATCACGGTAGAGCAAACTATTCTGGCCACTAACTTCAACTAAAAACAGCTAACAGGATTTAAAAAAACCAACCTTTCTTCAGCAATCGGCCGCTTATTTCCCTTTTCTTTTCCCTCATGATTGACTCCATTTGGTATGCCTTTCATATGTAAGGAAATTAATTAGATCAAAATCAAGCAGAATATGAAGGATAGCAGTCACTGAATGTAGCAAAATAGGCAAGCCCTTACCATGCCCTCTTCCCCCTTGATTGATGTAGCAGTAATTTTCACTGAACCCTCATCATCAAGGAAGGTAAAAGTCTTGGTGATTGTAGACGCTGGTTTTCACCCGAAGTTCACAATCGAGAATTCGTAGAGAGGAGGCACTAGCGATCCTGCAAAACAAAAGTAAAATGAACGTGAAGAGTCTACCCACCAGTGTGGTGGGTGCCGTATGTACTCCGACGCTCAAGTCAGTTATGGAAATGAGCGATAAATTATGATAGAAGGAGGAGCAAGGCCTGAGGCTACCTTGATCCTTGTAGGCTGCTGTGGAGTATGGAGGTTCCGGGGGGTTCCGGTGAGAATGATTAAGCTCAGATTTGTATTGCTTAAGTTGGAATAAGGACGTTTAAGCTTATTAGTATTAGAATTGTGGGGGTTATCTCTGAATGTCTTCATTACCAAATATTTTTCCTTTTTATAGATCTAAAAAGGGGAGTTCTAACCCGTGCAATTAATGAGGATGGCCCCTACTAACATGCTAACTCATATTTTCAACGTTGTGGTAGTCGATTGTTCGGAGGACAATCAATTGCATGATCTGACCTCATCTTTTGGTGGGAAAGATGAGGTTTGACTTGGAACTGGGCTTGCCAAGTCATCGGCCCAAACTTAATACTGGTATTGCAATGTTTCGGCCTTACCCTTATATAATCATGTGAACTGCTGGGGATGTAGGGCAGTTTCAAGTGTGGGGCTAAAGGTGAAAAGACGAAAATACCCTTTGCCTAAATTTGGCCCGTACAATTTGTCCCATACTCTCTAAGTCGAGGAGTCCTTGACTTGGAGAGTATCCGTCGAATGTGCCATCTGGAACAAAGCTTGTATGAGTGTCTGATTATTGACTTCGTTCGGGCCCATCAAAGGCCATGCTATGTTCGATGAGGCTGTTCAATCATTGTAAAAGTGAGGGTCAGTCGACCTGAGATGCCGTTTGGACCTACCAAGATTCATGCAAAACAAAAGTAAAGTGAATACCCAAGATGATGCTTTTTCAATCTAGCTTATGGTTGAATAATCTTGGACATTTGTGAGTTGACCATGCAAAGAGCTGATGTCGTCTGGACATATCAATGGTGAATATGGATTAAGGGGATCTCCCAATCCCCAAAGGTAATCCTCAGTCGACCAATCTTGGGCGTGCTCTGTCGTCTGAACCTTTAAGTGATTCTTCGGGACCTGGATGTTGGCTGTCGAGTCGTCTCGACTTTTCATGGGTTCATGACCGATACTCATTCTACCCAAGAGTGGGTGATCACGTGATCTGATAGGAGAATTAGCTAGGTGGAGTCTAGATGTCGGCTGGACCAGATAAAGGTCTAGGTCTTGAACTGGGCTCGACATGAGCCAATTGAAGAATGTTCCCTTCGACTAAACCAAATGAAGGCCAGGAAATTCTCCAGCCAAGTCCTGAAAAGGCACAAAGTGGAGTCTTCATGTCGTCTGGACCAGATGAAGGTCCAGATCTTGAATTTGACTCGACATGAGCCAATTGGGAATGTTCCCGTCGAGTGGACCAAATGAAAGCCAAGAAATTCTCCAGCCGATTGGTCTTGAAAATGCACCAGATGGAGTCCTCATGTCGTCTGGACCAGATGAAGGTCCATGTCTTGAACTGGACTTGACATGAGCCAATTGGGGAATATTCCTGTCGACTTGACCAAATGAAGGCCAGGAAATTCTCCAGCTGACTGGTCCTGAAAAAGCACCAGGTGGAGTCTTTATGTCGTCTGGACCAGATGAAGGTCCAGATCTTGAACTTGACTCGACATGGGCTAATTGAGGAATGTTTCCATCGACTGGACCAAATGAAGGTCCGTCCTGAAAAGGCACCAGGTGGAGTCTTTATGTCGTCCAGACCAGATGAAGGTCCAGGTCTTGAACTTGACTCGATATGCACCAATTGGGGAATGTTTCGTCGACTGGACCAGATGAAGCCCAATAAATTCTCCAGCCGACCGGTCCTGAAAAGGCACCAGGTAGAGTCTTCATGTCGTCTGGACCAAATGAAGTCCAGGTCTTGAATGATGTTGCTTGGCTTTGCATGCTCTATTCAAAACCAATGAAAATGGTTGGCAAACAAAGAGAACATTAGTACCTGTCATTTGGACGTCTCGTCGATTGAGTTAAGACAACAATATTATGATGTTTAAGTTGTATAGTCGTTAATGACACGATAATGCTTCAAATAATCGCGGTTCTATGTCGACTGGACTCATGGTTGGTCCAATGTTTCTTTTGTTGACGTTGTCGAGTCGATTATATGTTTCATTCGGGTGTCTAGTAAGGTCTGAGGCAATGTGTTAGTGTATGAGGGTAATATCATACCATTTTATCGAGTGGATCAAGTGATGAAACCCTCGTATGTCGTTTGGACATAGTGTTCTTCATGACAGTCTGTCTCTTAACGAGAATTCGTTTGAGTCAAACGAGTTTTGAAGTATTGAAGGAGATTCCACAATGGTCGAATGGACATGAAAGAAGCAATCTAACTTTGAAAAAGATCCTTAGCCAACAGTATTCTTATTGGGCTTCCATTGGGCCTTGCGTTCCTCGATTGCAATAAATATAGCACCAATTCCGAGGCATTTTTGGCGGGAAAATGAGACGCCAAAATGAAGAAGAGTATAAGAATTCTTGAGGGGTTCATTTTCTTCATTACAAAAGTTATTCTCAAGTCGCAAGGTAGGAGCGCTCTTCTTGAATTCAAGGTATTCTTCGCATCTTTCCTCGCGTTCTTCAGTTCTTCAAGTTGTTCGTAAGATAGATTCAACTTGTTTTTTGCTAGAATAAGAGTTTTGATTCTTAGATAGTTTGTGGGAATTTTGGGATTGTGTTTGTGTGAGGTTGTAGTTTGATCTCATAGGGCATCTATTTTAGGCACAATTGTTGTTTGTAAAGTGAATTTGTATGTCGACTCAGAGTCGTAAGAGCTCGAGTGGTACACCATAGACATGTACATAGACTCGTCTCTGCATGTTGCCTCGTCTATTAGGATGTTTGATGGTGGTGAGTCGAGTGGTGGCTGTATTGATGTCTTCACTTCACACCAGTAGAACTCTGTTAGGTATCCCAAAAGATGTGCCTCCACTCCAGGTAGTACCAGTAGAGTCGGGTGGGGAACCTAGTACTAGTGAGAGGATAAACATATTAACGAAGAATCCACATAGTCGAGTGACAAAAAAGACACTGATATAGATGAAGATAAAATACTGATTCCCCGAGTCGGTTCAAGTACGGTTAGCGTCGTCGAGTGAACGAATCGACTGTAAGATTCCTGGGTGGATTGGGTTTTATGAGTGCCCTTTTACAGATGCGTTGAGGTTCCCAATTCCTAATTTGGCGTGGGAGATATTAGACCATTATGGTATAGCTTTGTCCCAGCTAATGCCAAACATGTGGATGATATTGATATCAGTTGAGGTTCTGACGTTTGAGCTGGGGGTCAGATTCAGGGTGAAGGATATTCTTTATACATATTATTTAAAGGAGCATGTAGTCGAGAAAGAGAGATACCATCTGTTCCTTCAACAAAAGAGGGGGAATATGATATCGGGTTTGACCACAAACGATCGAGGAGAGTGGAAAAGATATATTTTTTGTGAACAGAGAGGATGTATTTGGGTCGACTGGGTCTGGTCTAATCCCTAAGTGTTGGGGGATAACGAGTGAGTGTTATTTTCCCATGAATTTTTATTTCGTAGATAAGTCACTTGACTAATATTCTTCTAATATCTCATTTGTAGGTTCGGCTCGGAATTGTAATTTCGATGTTACATTTTGGGTCGTTGCGAATACCAATTATCTATTGAGTATTCCTCCGCCAGAGAGAAATTGGAGAGTGTTTTAGTGGAAAGAAGGCTAAGGTTGACTCCATTGTGGAAGAAGGTTTTCTACTATGAAGGTATCCTTTTGTCTCTGACCAAACATATATTGGCTGTTCTTCTCATAACTTGGGCGTGTCGGCTCATTTTCGAGGATTCTTACCTCACGCGGACTTTAACTATTGAGAAAAATTTGTGCACAGTAGAGAGGATGTTGAGTCAATTCAAAATTTCGTCGGTGGAAGAAATGCTAAAAAAGAAGAGGAAGAAGAAGATATAAAGGAAGGAGATTGAAGTGGTCACTGAGCCTTCACAACCAAAGAAGGATGTTCCTGAGATTTTCCCCATGGAAGCTACTCAAAAGGCGTCGACTAAGGGAGGGCTTTCTTCAAAGAAAAATGAAGCAGTTAGTTGACCCGGAGGAGGACTTGGAGAACGTGGTTATCAAGATTCCAAGAAGTGCGACTGTGATGTCGGATCCTTCCAGTCTGTCCGAGTTGCTGAAGGATTGTTGCTAGAGGAGCATGAATGTTGGCTCTTGACATTGAGGCCACTCGAGGCAGTAAAGAGGGCCGTCGCTCGAAGTTAGGAGGTAATTGCTACTTAGGTGTCTTTGTAATTACCTTGATTTTTACTGACACTTTATTTTTATATTGTAGACTCTGGAGTGTGCCATTTTTCAGAAAAAGTATGTGGAGGCCGATCTGAGGAGGTCAAGGGACTTGGAGAAGTTGAACACAACTTTATGAAAGGAATTAGCTGAGACTAAGGCAGCGATGGAAGACGTAAAGAAGAAGGCGAATAAGGCTGGGAATGAATCCAAAGCGTTGAAGGCAACCTTGAAGCTGGAGAGGGAAAGGACATCGATTCAACTTGAGGCGTATAAGAAGAGCGTTGAGGTGTTGAAGGAGCAGAAGGTTGAATTGCTTGATCGACTTAGGGAGTGCTATGGAAGCTGTGGTGAAAGATAGGAGTACCCTAATGAGACAGTATCTTGATGGGGAGCACAACACTTGGGATCCACAGAAATGGATCAAGTTAGGTGAGAGGTTGTATGCTGGTCTATCTTTGTCAATTGAGAGGGCATATGCTGAGGTGGGGCAAGAGGCCAGCTCGAAGGAGGTTGCTATTGAAGAGGTTACTGAGGCAGGAGTTGTTGAAGCAATTGAGGAGGCTCCGATTGTTGGTGCTACTGTAGGTGAATGGGAAGCTGCTGAAGTTGCTGTGAGAAAGTCGGGTCAGAGAAACCTTTGGAGTTTGGTACTGTCGTAGATGTTCCAGAACCTTACTCGGCTGCTCCAGTTCCTGCTGTCGAAGGTCTTGAAGATTGAAAAACTTATGTTTTGAATTTTTTCATTTGTAGTGTAATATTTGGCTAAAAGGCCTTGATGTAAGAACAATATTTTCCTTTTTAATACATATTTTTATTATCGTGGATGAAATTCAACTATCTTAGCCAAAATAAAAAAAAACTTTTCATTCTAGTTAGTACTTGGTGGAAATACAACATTGCAAGGTAGTCACCTCGTCCCCTAGCATAGAGTAGCAATTAGTTGAGTGGCTAGTTTATGAAAATTTGAAAAACTACCTGTAGAATCGCTTGAGATGTATGACATTCCAATTATTTTGGATGTGTTTGTCGTCTTCTGCTTTCAGTTTGTAGGCTTTTTGTCCAACAACTTTCGTGATGATGTATAGGCCTTCCCATGTAGGACCGAGTTCTCATCTTTAGCTTCCTTTATGTTCTGAAAAACTTTTGAGGACCCAATCTCATTCTTTAAACGTTCTACTCCTCACATTTTTGTTGAAGTATCTAGACATCCTCCGCTGGTGGGCAGCAAGTCATATGGAAGCGTTTTCTCTGAACTCTTCAATGGTGTCGAGATTATTGTTTAGAAGTTGTCTGTTGGTATCTTCCTCGAGCCACTGGTAACATGGTGATGGAATATTACACTCTGTTGGAATGACCGATTCAGTTCCAAAGGCCATGGAGAATGGGGTTTCTCCAGTCGAAGATGTAATGGTCGTCCTATATGACCACAAGACTCCTGGGAGTTCATCTGTCGATGCTCATTTCACCTTCTCCAACCTTTTCTTCATGGTGTTAATTATTGTCTTGTTGGAATACTCGACTTGATTGTTGGCTTGTGGGTAGCGTAGGGTCGAGAAACTTAGTTTGATTCCCCAACTTTTGCAAAAATCTTGGAAACGATGACTGATGAACTGGGAACCATTGTCAGTAACACTCTCTTTGGGTAGACCGAAACAACATATGATGTTCTTCAACACAAAGGTTTATACTTCCTTATCTCTTATCTTGGCGAAGATTTCCGCTTCAACCATTTGGAGTAGTAGTTTGTCAAGGCAAGCATGTAGACTCGCTGCCAAGGGGATAATATAGGATTGAGTCTCTCTGGTGGAATGTGAGAGCCTGGGGCAATAATGCGCCAATAATATCCTGCAGTATGTGCTCGAAATGCAAGGCTTCTCCCTCTTGAATGATTCCCACACTCACCCTCATGTAATTCGGCCAACACATAGTGTGCTTCTTTGGGAGTGAGGCACTTGAGGTAGGGTCCAAAGAAAGATCTTTTAAGAAGTTGGTTATTGTAGAGAGTTAACCTTGTAGCTTGACATTGAATCTTATGCGCCTCTAATTTTTCTGTTGGCAGCGTGATGTCACGCAAGTATCTAATCAATGGTATGGTCCACGAGTCGACTGGGTCGATATGGGCGACAACTTTAGTTTCTTCTTTACAAATAGCGGGCCATTATAGATATATTAGAGGGATAAAATTGGGTTTATCTCCTTGCATCGTAGACCCGAGAGTGGCCAGAGCATCCGCGTGAGTGTTTTCAGTCCTCGTAACTTGCGAGATTATGAATGATTCAAATGTCAACTGAATTTCTTTAACCATCAGCAAATAGGCTTCTATTTGGGACCCGCATGCTTGGTATGATCCTTGGAGTTGCTTGAAAATTAATTGTGAATTCGACATCACCTCAACTCTTCTAGCCCCTAACTTCTTAGCCAGAATAAATCCGGCTATCAAAGATTCGTATTATGTTTCATTGTTGGTGACTTTGAAACCACACTTGACTACTTGTTGTATAGTGTCGCCCGCTGGGCTAGTAATCACAATTCCCAAACCACAGCCACGTTTTTTGTTGGATCCGTCGACTGTGAGTCTCCATGTTTGTTAGGGATATGCCTTATACCCAACTTATGGATGAGATATATGTACTGTATTTGTAATATTTTTCATTAATTAATAAAATGGCAATCTTTATTATACGTGTCTTACATAAATTATATGAATCATCAAAACATTGTAATAAAGCCCTTGGAGTAATAAGATGATGGCTTCCACGCATTTTGAGAATCATTACTCTCAAACGTTCCTAGTCATAGTTTTGTGAATAATCTGGGCGTTCACAAAGCGGAGAGACTAGCATGATGATATGATCTGCCCTTAAGGGGGTAGCCGATCTCATAGGCTACTAGCAGAGATCTGTCCGCTTGGTGTATCACATGGATGCATGCGTTGCTCGTGTCTATCGAACCGACCGCCGAAAGTTTTCACATGGAGTGTTTATCCATGTATCTGTGAGAACTTTCATGTATCGACTACATGACTAGTCCTTAGACTTGATGTCTTTACAATCTTATGTGTGGATCAAATAACTTTGACATTCTCCTTCCCCGGTTCAAAATATCCAATCATAAGGGTATGATTGGGTCATTTGTTTAAACACATGAAGTTGTAAAGATACAACAGAGAATCGCCACTCTCTCGGATAATATTTTCTTATAATAGTAGTATTCCAGTTCGCGGGTTGATATGTGTGATCAGTGCTTGAGACTGTGGTCGCAGCAGAAGAATCATGTGAGATTCTTGGGTTAGCACGATTCCTGACACTATCAACATCATACCTTTGACCATATGGGTAGACACTTTCCGTAACCCTAGGTCAAAAGGTGGGGATACAGTGAAGCGAGGGACCGTATCATATGTAAATCGCATACATAATGGGTATATATTTTCATTCTCATTTGGGGGCCTTGGCATGTTGCTAGATGTCAACCTTGGTCATTGAAATCGAACGACCATCTGATCGGAGGATAATTTATGTTCGATTAAATTATCACGATTCATTTCATGTCCAACTTGAGGGGAACCCAAAAGGTCACACACAACAAAGTCGAAATCAATGGTTAACAGTGCACAATACAAATTTAACAGCATATATGATTACTATAGGAATTGTTCATAAATAGTTCAATGTGTTAAATTATTGAATATATCATTTATGAGGTTCCATAGTGGCTTAGGGATTGGTGAATGACGATATAGGTAATTTGGGAATTGGATAAAAAATAAATAAAAGCGCAAATGCTTAGCTTTTTTTTATTTGTTATTTATTTTGAATTCCAATTCGACCCAAACTCTTATTAAGGTTTTATAATATCATTAAAACACTAAATTAAGATCCAATGGCTAAGATTAAATTAACATTTATCCCACATCGGATTTTTAATTAATTTTGTTGTCTTTGGAGCACCTATATAAACCCAAAGAATTCTTTACAAATTTTTACACCAAAACCTTTCATATCTTAGGTTTATATAAGTGAGCAACTCTAAAGTTTAAGAGTAAGCTACTGATTTTGAGGATCCTTAAGTCTAATTGACTAGAGGAATCTCAAGTTAAAAGTTTTGAGGTATTTGTCTAGGCTAGCACCAAGGGCAAAATACCCGTGCACTCAAGGCGTAGTCTTGCCGTTGAGTTTTGGCTTTGGTGTGTGCATCTTTGGAGGCCACACACTTGGGTGGCTCTTTAGAACATGGAAAAGCTTGCTGAGTTCGAGAAAAGCTTGTAGATTGGAGGGAGGACTGGAGGGGTCTTCAGTTCAAATAAGTCTTTTTTTCTTTCTTTATTTTAATTAGAGTTCTTATGATAGTTAGCATGTTTATGTTTATGTTCTTTGCATGTTTTATGAGTTTTTTATGCTTAGAATATATTGTAACATGCCTAGGCTTGTAGAATAATCAAAACAAATGGGTCTTGGGCAAAGGGATAGCGGCATCATAATTTTAATTTTCCGCTGCGCACTCGCGGCCGCTTCCCAACAGTGGTATCGATGCGCCATTTTTGTTTTGATTAGTTCTCTCTCATTTGAACTCGAAATTGGGTGTGTAAAAGCTCGTTGGAAAGCTAAACCCTGAACTTACTTTTAGGCACACGTTTTGCATGATTTGATTAAGATTTGAATTGTGAAATTGCATTTAAATTTCACGCATCTGTAAAAAATGTGAATAGTAAATTTATTTGATTAAATAAAATGCAATATCATAATTAATATTAATCAAAGTTATTTAATGCCTAAATAATTCCAACATATTAAAACTCATATGCTTGATGATTTCTATGTATGATTAGAATTGACATGATTATTTTAAGGTGCAAGAGACTTTCTAAGGAATATAAAGTATATTGCTTTTCCATTAGCTAAGTAATTATTCCGTGATAAACTTAGAGATTTATTATCTTTAAGGCTAATAAATATAAATCACTTGTTTATAATAAAAGACATTATAAAAGATACAAGTGGGGTGGGAGACCAAGGCGTTAATAAAACTTTCCAAACTAAAGTTAATTAACCAAAGGTATTACTAGGTTAGAAATGATTTGGTTGTTTTTCTTCACTCAATACCTTTTTATGGCCAAAAGAAAAGATGTGAAGACATCTAGATAATCATTTACTCAAAGCTTACCTTAAAGCATATTTAAAGTGTTTGGACTAATTTGGACGATCTATTGTTTATTCCTGTCACCAAGGCAATAAGAGCCTAAGAGGTAAGGTATTTAAGAGAGTTGGCTCCACCCTCCCTCTGGGGAATTTTCAATGGAGGAATCCATTTGACAGTTATTCACTTAAACTTGCTAAAATCCTCAATAATAATTTAAGTCTAAAATTTGCCTCCCATTGTAAAGTATAGACCCAAATGGGCTTAACCGTATTGGCAGGACTAGACTTTACCAGACTGACCAATACCAATTTGTCCCTAAATCATACTATTGACAATGGTTTGACTTTTCTGAGTCATAAGACGCAGCGACCCTTAGGCGTGGTCTTATAAACTTAGTGGCAAAGATTGAGTGTCCACAAGACTAGCATAAGCTATAAACATGTTTGATTGTCCAACCCAATGATCAAGGAATTGTGATTTATATCATAAATTGGTTGGGAACCTACCTATTATCATATTTTATAACGACCGGCCCTAGTCGGAGTTATGAAATGATGATAATGGGATCCTTGCCCACAAGAAATCCATCATATTGGGGTTGATGCGATTTGCTTAAAATTTTAAAAACAATTGAGTGGGAGCAACTTCATAATATTAAAAGCCCATGTTATTATGAAACATTAATGAAAATATATTCATAATTTTAACATTCTCTCTTAACATGTGGGTTAAAATATTTCACAAACATTCAAATGGCAAACAGAGTATCACTTCGTTCCATCCTTGATGAGCATAAGCTCAAAGGGGACAACTACAATGACTGGTTTAGAAACCTTAAAATTGTCTTTCGACAAGAAAAGATTTTCTATGTTCTTGAAATACCATTTCCCCTGAACCCGCAGAACACATCGATGATGATGAGCAAGCAGTTTTTATAATGCTTGGCTCTATGTCGGACGAACTTCAGAAAGCTCACGAAGATATGGATGCTCAAACCATCATCTTTCACTTGAAAGAGTTTTATGCAACTTCCGTTCATACTGTGAGATTTCAAGTGTCATGTGCCTTATTCCAAACACGGTATAAGGAAGGATCTATTAGTGGACATGTGCTTAAGATGATTGGCCACATTGAAAAATTGGCCAACCTCGGGTTCATCATGGATCATGAGATAGGTCACGATCTAATTCTTCTGTCCTTACCAAAAGACTTCTCGAACTTTATTAAGCAGTTTCATCTGTCTAATAAAGCAAACAGAGAAGGACTTGAAACCGGAGCTTAAAACCTTCGTCATGCTTACGGGTACGGATCTGAAGCCACGAGGCAATAAGGCCAAGGCCAAGGCTCCAGATCACCTAAAGCCCAATGGTAAGGTGTAGAAGAAAAAGGGAAAAGGGGAAGGAATGTTTATTTTGTGGAAAGAATGGTCATTGGAAGAAAGACTGCAGATCCTTGAAGGCCAAAGAAGCTAGGGAAGCCCAAGAGGCCAAGAAGCCCAATGCTTCAGGTATGTTGTATATGATTGAAATATATTCTCAAAACTCTGAACCTTCTACTTGGGTGCTTGACACCGGTTGTGGGACTCACTTGTGTAACAATATGCAGGGCCTGTGAAATAGTAGGAGACTCCATCATGGGGAGGTTGACTTACGCATGGGTAATGGAGAAAAACTGGCTGCATTGTGCGTGGGGGCTTATTCATTAGTTTTACCGAATGGTTTAGTTTTAGACTTAGAAGATTGTGTTTATGTACCTTCTCTAGTAAAGAATATCATTTCAATTTCTTCTTTATGTAATAAAGGCTTTTCATGCCTAATAAGTTGTAATGAATGTTCTATTTATTTCAATGAAATAAAATATGGAGATGGTATTTTGAATAATGGTATATAGTCTTACAAACTAACAAAGAATGTTCAACCTCTAATATATACAATGTTAATCGAATAATATCAATGAATCACTTCTATGGCACAGTCACTTAGGTCATATCAATGAAATAAGATTAACTAAGCTACATAAGGATGGGTATTTCAGACCCTTCAAATATGAACCTTATGGAACTTGTGAGTCTTGGTTACTTGGTAAAATGACCAAATTACCCTTCAAAGGTAAATGACAGCGTGCAGCGGAGACATTAGAACTCATATACTCTGATGTATGCGGACCAATGTCAGTCACCGCTAGAGGTGGATTCTCCTACTTCATTACCTTTATCGAAGATCACTCACGATATGGGTATGTGTACCTTATGCGGTACAAATCTGAAGCCTTTGAGAAATTCAAAGACTTCAAAGCTGAAGTAGAAAACCAGCTTAATAAAAGTATTAAGTCAATAAGGTCTGACCGATGTGGTGAATACTTAAGCGACGAATTTCAAGATTACTTGAGAGAAAATGGCATTGTTTCCCAGTGGACTCCTCCAGGAACTCCACAGCATAATGGGGTCTCCGAAAGGAGAAATCGGACATTATTAGATATGGTCCGATCAATGATGCCAGACACGGATCTACCTATTTCATTTTAGGGTCTTGCTTTAGAAACTGCAACACTACTACTAAACCAAGTTCCTTCCAAGACTGTTAGTCAAACACCATATGAGTTATGGTCTGGGAAACGTCCTAGTCTTAGTTATCTAAGAGTTTGGGGATGTGATGCATATATTAAGCTCACACAAACTAACAAATTAGATTATAGGGCAGTTAAATGTAAGTTTATAGGATATGCCTTGAACTCAAGAGCATACGTGTTCTACGTCCCAAATGAACAAAGAACATTTGTCTCACGAAATGCTAAATTTCTAGAGAATGAATTCCTTCTCAAGAAATATAGTGGGAGTAGACTTGGCCTCGATGAGGTACGAGAAGAACAAACTAAATAGAAAACTAAATCCCAGGGCCCTCAAAAGGGCAGCGACAGAACAACCACAAGGTTATGAACTTAGAAGGTATGGTAGGGAAAGATATGAGCCTGAAAGATATGGTTTCCATATTGATGAGGAACATGATCATGTCATTGATAATGACGATCCCACCAGTTATGACGAAGCAATGCGTGACATTGATTCAGTCAAGTGGCTTGAGGCCATGAAATCTGAAATAGACTCTATGTATCAGAATCAAGTCTGGGACTTGGTAGATGCACCTGAAGGGATAAAACCCATAGACTGCAAGTGGATTTACAAGCGTAAAACTGATGCAGAAGGCAACATCCAAACCTATAAGGCTAGGTTGGTGGCGAAAGGTTATAGACAAATCCAAGAAATTGACTATGACAAAACCTTCTCGCCTGTCGCAATGATAAAGTCCATTCGAATTTTACTGGCACTAGCTGCAAACTTTGATTATGAGATTTGGCAGATGGATGTCAAAACAGATTCCTTAATAGGAACCTCGTAGAGGAAGTCTATATGACACAACCTGAGGGGTTTGCATCGAAGGATGATCATAATAAAGTATGCAAGCTTAAACGATCCATTTATAGACTCAAGCAAGCCTCCAGAAGTTGGAATATATGATTTGATGAGATAATCAAAGAATTTGACTTCATCAAAAATGTAGACGAGCCTTATGTTTACAGGAAAAGTAGTGGGGGTGTATTATGTGTTGTATGTCTATGTCATATATAATCACCGGGAATGATATTCCCATGATGCAAGCCACCAAGCAATGGTTATCTCAAAATTTCTCCATGAAAGATTTGGAGAAGCAGCCTACATCCTCGGCATTAAGATCTACTGTAATAGATCTAAAAGGTTGTTAGGACTTTCTCAATCTACATACATAGATAAAGTTTTGAAAAGATTCAAAATGGAAGATTCCAAAAGAGGTAATTTACCTACTTGTCATAGAATAAAATTATCTAAGGAGCAATATCCACATACTCCTTCAGATAGAGAGCGTATGAGTATGATCCCTTATGCTTCAGTAATAGGATCGATCATGTACACCATGCTATGTACAAGACCTGATGTCTCTTATGCTCTTAGCATAACGAGCAGGTATCAGAAAAATCCTGGTGAGCAACATTGGGCAGCTGTCAAAACAATCCTCAAGTATCTGAGAAGAACTAAGGATGTGTTTTTGACATACAGAGATTGTTATGAGATGAAAGTCATTGGTTACTGTGATGCGAGCTTTCAGATCGATAGGGATGACAACAGATCACAAACTGAATATCTGTTTACTTTGAATGGCAGTGCTGTTAGTTGGAAAAGCTTAAAGTAGTCAACTACATCGGACTCCACCACTGAAGCCGAGTATATTGCAGGCATCTGAGGCAGCTAAAGAGACAATATGGATAAAGAAGTTCATCACGGAGCTGGAAGTACTTCATGTGATAAAGAATGGCGTCACGATGTACTTTGACAACACGGGCGCCATTGCTCAATCAAAGGAACCAAGGTCCAAACTGAAATCTAAGCATGTACTCAGGTGATTTCATCTCATCAGGGAGATTGTTGAGAGAAAAAAAGTTATTATAGAGAAAATACCCACATAAGATAATCTTGCAGATTCTCTGACTAAAGGGTTGACTCAACAAAAGCATGATAGACACACCCGAGAGTATGGTGTCCAGATTCATACTAGTTGGCTATAGTGCAAGTGGGAGATTGTTAGGGATATTCCCTATACCCAACTTGTGGATGGGCTATATGTACATGTATTTGTAATATTTTTCATTAATTAATAAAATGGCAATCTTTATTATACGTGTCTTACATAAATTATATGAATCATCAAACACTGTAATAAAGCCCTTGGAGTAATAAGATGATGGCTTCCACGCATTTTGAGAATCATTACTCTCAAATGTTCCTAGTCATAGTTTTGTGAATAATCTGGGCGTTCACAAAGCGGAGAGACTAGCATGATGATATGATCCGCCCTAAGTGAGGTAGCCGATCTCATAGGCTACTAGCGGAGATCCGTCCGCTTGGTGTATCACATGGATGCATAATTTGCTCGTGTCTATCGAACTGACCACCGAAAGTTTTCACATGGAGTGTTTATCCCATGTGTCTGTGAGAACTTTCATGTATCGACTGTATGACTAGTCCTTAGACTTGAGGTCTTTACAATCTTATGTGTGGATCAAATAACTTTGATATTCTCCTTCCCCGGTTCAAAAGATCCAGTCATAAGGGTATGATTGGGTCATTGTTTAAACACATGAAGTTTTTAAAGATACAATAGAGAATCGCCACTCTCTCGGATAATATTTTCTTATAAAAGTAATATTCATATTCGCGGGTTGATATGTGTGATCAGTGCTTGAGACCGTGGTTGTAGTGGAAGAATCATGTGAGATTCTTGGGTTAGTACGATTCATGACATTATCAACATCATACCTTTGACCATATGGGTAGACACTTTCCGTACCCTAGGTCAAAAGGTGGGGATACAGTGAGCCGATGGACCGTATCATATGTAAATCGCATACAGAATGGGTATATATCTTCCTTCTCATTTTGGGGTCTTGGCATGTTGCTAGATGTCAACCTTGGTCATTGAAATCGAATGACCATCTGATCGGAGGATAATTTATGTTCGATTAAATTATCATGATTCATTTCATGTCCAACTTGAGGGGAACCCAAAAGGTCACACACAACAAAGTCGAAATCAATGGTTAACAGTACACAGTACAAATTTAACAACATATATGATTGCTGTAGGAATTGTTCATAAATGGTTCAATGTGTTTAAATTATTGAACAGATCATTTATGAGGTTCCATAGTGGCTTAGGGATTGGTGAATGACGATAGGGGCAATTAGGGCAGCGATCTTTCATGCAAGTCGCATGACGTCATTTGGGGTCGAAAGAGAAGGAATATTGAGGATGAACTTAATTTGTTCTAGGTTGACTTCTATACCACGTCGAGTGACTAGGTAATCGAGAAATTTCTCAGAGGCTACACCGAAGGTGCACTTGGTGGGATTCAGTTTCATACCGTATTTATTCATTACGTCAAACGCCTCTTTCAAGTGCTATAAGTGTTGCTCGACTTGTAATGACTTTACTAGCATGTCATCGATGTAGACTTCCATGGTTTTTCCAATTTGGTGGGAGAACATTTTGTTGACGAGGCGTTGGTAGGTGGCTCCAGTATTCTTAAGTCTGAATGATATCACCTCATAGCAGTAGATCCCTCTATTTGTGACAAAAGCCATTTTCTCTTGGTCTTCTGGGTGCATGAGGATTTGATTGTAGTCAGAATATGCATCCATGAAACTTAGCAACTCATGCGCAGCCGTAGCGTCGACCATCGAATCGATATGAGGTAGGGGAAATGAATTTTTCGAGCAAGCCTTGTTTAAGTCAGTGAAGTCGATGCAGACTCGCCATTTTCCATTCTTCTTTCGAACTACCATAACATTTGCAAGCTACTCCGGGTACTGGACTTCCTTGATGGCTCCGTTTTCCAACAGCTTCTGAACTTCTTCATCGATGACTCGGTTCCTTTTCAAAGTGAACTTCCTCATTTTCTGTCTAACGAGAGTGTAGTCTGGATCCACCTGTAGTTCGTGGGTTATCGTCTCTGGATTTATACATGTCATGTCTTCATGAGATCAGGAAAAATAGTTGTGTTGTTCTTTGGGGAAGTCAATCAAATTCGCGAGTATCTTGGGTTCAAGATGGGCTCCAATCTGGGTTTTGTGGTATGGGAAGAGTGGGTGGATTTGGACCTCGTCGAGTTCCTCAACTTTGGGAGAATTGAGGTTGACTCGATAAGATCCCTTCTGTAATTGCTATGCCGACTGGGTTTTTGCCTTGATGGTCGTTTGGTCACAACTCCTGTAAGCAAGTTAACCCCCTTTGATTTCTTGGACACCCCATTTGGTGGGGAACTTCAAAACTTGATGGTAGGTGGATGAGATTGCTCTCATATCGTGAATCCAAGGTCGACCCACTATCAAGTTGTAGGCTGAAGGGCAATCCAAGGCCAAAAATGTAGTGATCTTGTTGACTCCACTCGCGTATACTGGGAGTGAAATCTCACCCAATGTAAATTTTTTCTCCCCACTGAAGCCTATTAAGGCTATCGATTGATGATTTATCTTCTTCATCTTTCCTCCTATGTCAGCGAGAGCACTAGTGGAGATGATGTTGGCTGAGGATCATGTGTCAATCAACACTCTATTGATCATAAAATTAGCCACATGTAGAGAGATTACCAGTGCGTTGTGATGAGGATTCATATGACTGGAGTTCTTATCGTCAGTGAATTCAATTGCCAGGTTATTATAGTCTCATTCTATCATCATCGTAGAATGGGATGTAACCGTAGTTACAATTCTGGTGTGTTGTTTCGCAGAAGAATATGAGACTCCACTGACTTCTGATCCCCTTGAAATGAAGTTAACAGTGTTGTTTATTGGTGGGGGAGGTTGCAGACCATTTATTTGTTCAACCCTGTCATCCCGTCTTGCTATGGTAGCTTTCCCCTTCTCCGTGAGCAGGTCATACACAATCGGTTGTCGTATGACCCTAGTCTCGATGGAATTCACATCATCTACTCTTATCTTTCCTCGCATAGCATTCTTTGGAGCATAGATGCCATCTTACTTCATTGCCCATCTTCTTGAGGACTGGGACTAGTTCCCTCGGAGAGACAGTGAAGTTGTAGTCTGGGAGTCTGGGGATGTCGTAAGGAGCTTTATCTCTACTGCTATATGGTAGTGGTCGTCGTTCGAAACTTTTATTGAGAAGGCGATGGTCCCTCATTTGATGGACTTTTCGATCGGCTGACTGTTAGCCTTTTCTATTAAATTCTTTGGGTCGTTTGGGAGGATTATTGTCTTTCCCCCTTGTAGATTGAAGGATTTTTCTCTCTTCTTATTTCTTTTATCCTCCTCCCATCTAATTTTTATTTGAGCTTGGGCCATTGCTTGATCCATGGTGTAGCTTCGGACTTTCGTTAACCTCTTATAGAGCCCGCTGTCTGCTAGTAATCCGTTCCTGAAGGCTTCAATTGTAGTCGGCTGGTGGAGGTCTGGAATAGTTATCATTTTCTTGTTGAAGCGCGCCACATAGCTTCACAGAGATTCTCCCATGCGCTGTTGTATGGCGTTGAGGTCTTTTATGGTCTTTTCAAGTTTGCAGGAACTTGCGAAATGCTCCAAGAATTTGTCGGATAACTCTTGGTAGGATCCAATCGACCGATACGATAGATTGATAAACCAGGTGAGGGCTGGGCCTGCCAACGATTCGCCAAAATCTCTACACATGCCAGCCTCCCACTGGTGTGGAGCCAGACCTGTGGACATCATCTTGTATTTATAATTAATTACGTGTCTGGGTCAGTGGATCCATCGTATAACTTCATATCAGAAATGCTGAATTTCCTCAGGAGTTCGATAGAAGCAATGGCCTCTAGGAAAATAGTATCTAAGATCGTATCTATTCTTTCTTTCCTCACAGATAGTCTAACACCCGGTAGGCTGGAAAGAATTGCCTCCTTGAACTCTTGCATCTCCCAATGCATTGAGGAAGTGATATGTTGTGTCTGGTTGATCGGAAAAGTGCGCTGATTCCTTTCTTGATTTGGTGGATGATTGTCTGATGGTGGATCATCGTCTGCTTCATTATTAAATGCCTCCAATAAGTTGGATCGAAGAGTATGATGATTCGGGAGGTCTGGAGCTCCTCGTCGTTGAAAAGTAGAGGAAATTTGTTCCAACTGCTTCTGGAGATCCGTGTTGGAGCTTCACATGGCTGAGTTTTCCTCCTCCAACACTCGTAGTCGTTCTTGGAGGATGGCCAACTGAGTGGCCATAGGATTTGGTGTCTACTCTCCATTTGAAGCCATGGATTGTTCTATTGTAAGAGTTGTAGACTGAGATGTGTTCGCTTGTAATAAATCGCTAAGGCCCCACAGTGGGCGCCAAATTATAGACGTTGGTTTTCACCTGAGGTCCATAATCGAGAATTCGTAGAGAGGTGGGGCACTAGCGATCCTGTAAAACAAAAGTAAAGTGAACGTGAAGAGTCTACCTACCGGTGTGGTGGGTGCCATAGGCACTCTGACGCTCAATTCAGTAATGGAAATGAACGATAAATATGATAAAAGAATGAGCAAGGTCTGAGGATAATTTGATCCCTGTAGGCTTTTGTGGAGTATGGAGGTTCCGGGGGGTTCCGATGAGAATGATTAAGCTCATAGTTGTATTGCTTAAGTTGGAATCAAGACGTTTAAGCTTGTTAGTATTAGAATTATGGGGGTTATCTCTGAGTGTCTTCATTACCAAATATGTTTTTTATAGATCTAAAAAATAAAGTTCTAATGCGTGCATTTAATGAGGATGGCCCTCACTAACATGCTACCTCCTATTTTCAACGTTGTGGCAGTTGATTGTTCGGAGGACAATTAATTGCATGATCTGACCTCATCTCTCGGTAGGAAAGATGAGGTTTGACTTGGAACTGGGATTGCCAAGTAATCGACCCAAACTCAATACTGGTATTGCAAAGTTTCGGCCTTACTCTTATGTAATCATGTGAACTGCTGAGGATGCAGGGCAGTTTCAAGTATTGGGCTAAAGGTGAAAAGATGAAAATACTCTTGGCCCAAATTTGGCCCGTACAGTGATATGATCCAAAATTGGCCTGGTCAGATTGGTATATTTGGATCATTTTGGTGGATTTGGAAGATTCCTTATGTTCCGGAGCTTAGGCCATGCATGCGACTTTATATAAAAGTTTTATTATGTATAAAGCATGTATGAATGAGTCTTGGACGTGCATGGACAGCCTTGATTGATTTTGGGCTTAATTTCTAAATGATGTATTTTAACGGTAAATTTATCATATGATGCATGATTTTGGTGAATCAAGTTGCGTTGAAAAGAAGACTCGGAGATCTACAACTTTCTTGTTCACGTCAAAGTCAAATTCGGAAAATGCAAACTCAAGTTATCCCTACAGTTTTTTATGTTTTATGTTCTTAAGATTATATTATGTTTAGGTATTGGGCTGACCTTTAATTAAATTAAAAAACCCATGCATAAAATTTTATGTGTTATTGGGTTTATTTTACTAGAGTTTTATTATGTATGAGTAGAATTAGGGTTAGCCACCTATTTAAAGGGGCATTATTCATTGTAATTGATAATTAATTAACAACCTATCTTTTAATAAAAATAATAATTATTTTCGTGAGACTTGAGTAACCTTAAACTTGTCCTCATTGCATTTGGCTTATCAAAGGTTTGTTAACCCTTTGTGGCGTGCCCCTTAGCACTCTACGTTTATGTTGCTAGTTCTTCAGAGGTTTAGAGTTTGAATACGAACTGACTTGGCTTTCTTGGGAATGATCTCAATCTCGTGAGTGTTTTTGGCTTGTTCCAGATAAGTTTTCATCACTTGGTAATTGGCTTTCTCCATCTTATATTCTACTACACATGAAAGTTGCTGTGAAAGTGACTTCACATATTCTCTTACTTCGTTTTCAACTTTACTCCGCAAAGCATGGTTATATTGCTCAACAAATGTTTCAATGTTCTTTTTGAATTAACATACCCATCAAAGAAGGCGTTCATACTTTCACTACGTTGAGTTATTAATATGTCTGTCAGGCACTGACTATTCTTTAGAAAACATGAAACGTAATGATGTCTCTCCTGATATAACCCACTAAGCCATTCATTAACTGTTGGGGTTTTAATATCATCACGGCGGCGCAGCGGAAGAAGCGCTGTTCAAGCGAAATCTTAGTTTAAAATTTTTAAAATTACGAATAAACTATTTAATATCCAACATTAATAATTCATTCATATTTCACCTAAACATATTTATTCGATATCAAATAATGATATAAATAATAAAGAAACACATCAAAACTTTTACGAAAACATTTTTTTTTTCCCCTAAAATAGCATAAAATGCGTTTCCGACCGAACCGACCGACCATTGCATATGGGGACTGCCCATGTCAGCCCCAAAAACATTTGAACAGTTCATGTATTGTCCGAGCAGTGACCATTTAACTATTTGGGCAGCCGTTACCCGGTAACGCCGTTACCCGGTAACACCGTTACCCGGTAACGCCTTTTTTTACCGTTTTCACGTAATTTCACTCCGAAATAATTTTCGATAATTATTTTTCTTAGGCAATTAAAATAAACCAATTTATTTTAATTACACAATACTCAAAAACATATTTTTATCACAAAAATCAGATTTTTCTCATAATTACCGTGAGACCCCAATGATTTTTATTTTGATCATTTTAGTCCTAATTTGTCAAATACAAATTTGGATGATTCCAAATCAGTTCTAAAATGATTTTCAACGTGTCTAACACATCAAAATACAAATTTCAACAAAAACCCCACTAAATTCCAAAATTGCCGAGAACACTCTAAAGGTTTCCAAATTTTACAATTTAGTCCAATCTTGTTCAAAATAAGTCAAGATCAAATCCAATCAATCCCAAATTTAATACACATCATATATAAATCATAATACATCACATATATGAAAAGCCCCAAAATTGGAATAGGTTAAGAATACTAATTTCTCAAATTACTCCAATTGATCAATTTACACTAAATTGAATAAATTCAACACTTTAATCAATTCTTTAACACACCAAACAAGTCTCACAACTTTGAAACAACTCAAGAATAATTCTAGGTCATCAATAAGTGGCCTAACAACTCTAGAATGACAACAAGATCATCAAATAATCAAAGTGTGCTTATATACCATTTATAAGCATACTTTGTTAAACACACATGCATACATCTTTCATTCATGCTTCCAACCATCAAAACACAAACAAGAAAGAGTAGAAAAACTTAAAAACTACACATGTTGTAGCCAAGAACAAAAGGAACAAGTTTCCCTCTAATGGAAAGTTGGAAATACTTACTAAATTCCAAGCTTTCTTTGATTTGCTTCTTGTTTCTTCCCCTTTTCTCTCAACTTTGTTTTTGTTTATATTTTGGAGGCTTGAACTTGTGAAGCAAATGAAAAAAAATAAAACCTTTAAATACCTTAGGTCATGGCCAAAATTTGGTGGAAAAACAAAACAATTTTTTTTCAAAATTTCCAAACAAATATCTAAGAAGATATTTTATTTTTTAACAATTAAAGAAGCAAAGATCATTTTGATAACCATCACCTTTAATGTAAAGTCAAACTTATACACTTTAATCATTTCCTAACTTTATCATAATGGTAGATATTTATATTTTAAATACTTTAATCATTTAACAATTAAACAATTAAATAATTAATTAAATACAAATATCTCAAATATATGTATTATATTTACTTTAAATATCTCAAATGCATATATTAACGATATATGTCAAATATCAGAATTTGACATTTAATTAATATGTGTACGGGCCAAATTTGGGCCAAAGGCATTTCCAACATTTTCACTTCAGGCCCTATGTCAGGTACAACCCAAATCCCTCCTCCAAATAGTACCCAAACAAGGCTTGGGCCAAGAACCCAATTACCTTATCAGGCCCTTACACAAGGAGAGGCCAACCTCTTGACTTACCAGCCACCTAATAAAAAAAAACGTCTTCTACGTGATTTTTGTGACTAAACCGTTACAACATCAAAATGACTATAATTTAATACATTAATGAGACCTACATTTGATACCCTATAAAAGGAGCCATAATTCAGAATGAGGAGAGGCAGGTCTGAGCTCTCATACTTGATCTCTTTAAGCTTCTTACTCTCTAAACACCGGCCACCGCCCTCACGGCAGTCAACAAAAGTCAAGGTAACATCAAACCTTACTCTTCCATTATTTACAGCTCATCTTCACTACTGACTTGAGCGACAGAGTGCCTACGACACCCACCACACCGGTGGGCAGTACTCCCCGCTCTTTCTACCTTTGTTTTACAGGATCGTTAGTGCTATCATACTATAAATTCTCGATTGTAGACCTCGGGTGAAAACCAGCATCCACAATTTGGCGCCCACCGTGAGGCCTTAACGATTCATAGCAGGCAAAGGCCTTTCAGTATACGGTTCCTAAAACACAACCAACCATGGCTTCAAGCAGTGAGAAAACACTAGATCCTGTGACCACGCAGCTGGCCATTCTCCAAGAATGGTTACTCGTCTTAGAAGAAGAGAACTAAGCCATGCAAAGCTCCAATATAACCCTCCAGAAGCAACTGGAGCAAATCTCCCCAACTTCCCAACGACGTGATACTTCGGACAATCCCAATAATCATACAATCTCATCTAATCTCTTGGGGGCATTCAATGATGTGGCAAACGCTGATCCGCCCTCAGACGACCATCCCTGGAACGATCCAAGAAATGAACCAATTTCCCCAGTCGACCAAGCGCAACAAGTTGTATCCAACATGCACAAATAAATGTTAGAATTCAAAGAAGAAATTTTATCCAGCCTACCCGGTGTCAGGCTACAATGTGGAAAAGTCAAGCTGGTATAATTTCTGACACTCCATTTTTGGAGACCATCACTTCCATCAAACTACCAAGAAAGTTCAGTCCTCAAGATATGAAGATGTATGATGGATCAACTGACCTAGATGACCATGTTGTCCATTACAAATACAAGATGATGTCAACAGGTCTGGCCTCTCACCAATGAGTGGCTGAAATGTACAGAGGATTTGGAGAAACATTAGCTGGTCATGCCCTCACCTGGTTCATCAATCTCCCATACAGATCCATCGAGTCTTACCAATAGCTAGCAGATAAATTTTTGGAGCATTTTGAAAGTTCTTGCAAGCTTGAAAAGACCACCAATGACCTCAATGCCATCCAGCAACGGAGAGGGGAGTCCTTGCGAAGCTACGTGGCTCACTTCAATAAAGAGAGGATAACAATCCCAGATCACCATCAGCCTACTGCAGTGGAAGCATTCAGAAATGGATTACTTTCAGAAAGTGGACTCTACAAAAAGCTCATTAAATTTCGATGCTACACAATGGATCAAGCCATGACTCTGGCTCACATTGAGATCAGATAGGAGGAGGATAAGAGGAACAATAAGAGAAGAAGCTCCACCAACCATCACAATGAAAGAATCTTGAATCCTCCCAAACGACCTAATAAATGATGTGCTGGCAATATATCTCAATAAGGTGTCACTTGATGCGATTAGACCACCAAAAAGAGCCATAGGCCACCCATTGTCACCTTGGGGACATCATAGCTTCCCAAATAAGTATTCATTGGTTACTTTAAAAAAATAAAAAAAAAATTATCCTTCACAAAACTCCAACTTATGGAGAAATCCATTTGCTCCAAACGACAACATAAACCATCATTCGGCCCAATCGACGTACTTCTCTCAGTTGACTGAGAAAGGAACAAAATGCTTCCCTCAAGTAGAACCACTTTTTCTACCACTCATCCCATAAGATGAAGTAATATATCTGGCTTGAGGTGGACATCCCAGTCGACACTACGTGTATGAAGGTTTGGCATAAGGAGGATGTCCCAGTTGACACTACGTGTATGGATGCTTGGCATGGGGAAGATGTCACAGTCGACACTACGTGTATGAAGGCTTGACATAAAGAGGATATCCCAATCGACACTATGTGTATGAAGAGTTGGCATGAGGAATATGTCCTAGTCGACACTACGTGTATGAAGAGTTGGCATGAGGAGGATGTCATGATGGACAACACTCTAATGAAGACTTGGTGTGAAGACATTCCAGTTGATATACATGTAAGAAGACTTGGCAAAGACATCCCACTTGACACTACATGAGGATTTGGTGTGAAGACGTTCCAATCGACATGCATAACTTGGCAATGACCTCTCACTCGACAATACATGGGGATTTGGTGCGAATACGATCCATTCGACATGCATGTATAGAGACTTTACAGGGACATTCCAGTCGACACTACCTTAATGGGGACTAGGTGTGAAGACATTCTAGTCGACATACATAAATGCAGACTTTGAATGAAGCATATATCCCATTCAACATCTGCAAGCGTGTAGCTTGAGACATGTTGTGGATCCCATACGTGTGTACAACTTGAGGCAAATGTGCCATTTGACATGGCATGGATGAAGGCTTAGTATTTGGCTGAGGTTCCACTCAACCCTACATGGAAGGATTGCCATCTCTTCCATACTACATGGATGGATTGTCATCAACTATAGACTCCATTCGACCAAAGACCCTCATTGACCTTTGTCAGGTCTTGTAGAGTGAGGATAGTAGAATGACTAATGAAGAACCCCATTGACCTTTGTCAGGTCTTGTAGAGTGAGGATTGTAGAATGAAGAACCTCACTGGCCTTTGTCAGGTCTTGTAGAGTGAGGATTTTAGAGTGAGAAGAGAAGACCCTCCTAGACATTCATCAGGTCCAGTCGACCATAGCCTCCCTTGGACCTTCATCAGGACTAGTGGAGTGGAGACCTTCATAGACTTTCATCAAGTCCAGACGACATTGAGGACCCCTGGTCCTTTGACCCGTAGTATGGGGATGATCCTGACCTTCATCTGGTTCAGCCGACTGGGGACATGATCGGTGCTTACACACACGTGTATAACGCAAGCGCACGTATCGTTCAAGTAGTATAAAAAATATCGATCCCACGAGGACTTAATACCTAATCTATTAATTTTATGAGGTCAAATGATTACTAGTATCTAACATGTTGTTTGATTGATTTGAAATAGTGATGATTCTAAATTTTAAAAACAAGTAAATAAAATTGCATGAAAGTAGGTTTAAGAAAATTCAATATTAGGAAACTATCTACGGTTGTAAATCTTTCTAATATCTTTTAAAAGATGAAGTGGTTATTTCATGTTTGTTGTAATAAATCGGTTTACTAACCTGGAACACTAAATTATGTAAAAGCCTATGTCGATGGTCAGACGCAAATACCCAGTATAACCCAATTGAACCATATGTCTATGTCAACCAAATTACCTGGATTCATTAAGTTTAAGTTCCAATTATGGCTACCCCCGTCCGACATGTATATGTCTATCCTGTAAGGAAATCTATTAAAGGGTTATCTATCCTCAAGGAAGATCGTGGGCTATTAAGTCTAAGGCTTGAAACCTAAAATTCCTTTGTCAAGTTTATTTTAGATTTACCAGATCAATCTTATTAGTGGCCAATTAACAAGACACATTAAGCTTAAGACTTAATAAGTAAACCTTTAAATTACCCAAACTATAAAATAACCCCTTATAACCGGTGATATTAGAAGTCATCACAACCCCAGATAACTAACTTAGTTACGACACATAACTAGGACTAGTAAAAACTTAAATAAAATAAAAGACATAAAGTAAAATGTTGAAAAGTAAATTACTGAAAAGTAAATGACGGAAAGTAAATGCTGAAATTAAATACTGAAAATAAATGCTGAAAAGTAAAGCTGAAAGTAAATTACTGAAAAGTAAATGCTGAAAGTAAATGCTGAAAGTAAATTGCTGAAAGTAAATGCTGAAAAGTAAATGCTGAAAGTAAATTGCTGAAAGTAAATAAAGTAAAAGTACAATAAAAGAAAATGCTGAGGTAAAATGATCCACTTTTATTACTTCTATTTTAGATATCTCCCTTAATATAATATATAAACTTTGCATGATAATTACCAACCAGCCATATAGGCGGTATCCGGATTAAGTCAAATTAATAATTAATTACCAACCGACCAATCAGGTGGTATCCAGTTTAGTCAGGTTAAAATCGATTTAAATAATTACCAACCGACCAATATGGTGGTATCCTCGTTAAGTCAGGTTTTAACTAGTTTATATATTATAATTAAGAGAGATTAATCTAAATATTAGTAATAAAAGTTTTACCTTTTACCCCAGCAAATGGGAGTTACCTCCTCATTACTGAAAAGTAAAAACTGAAAATTAAAGAAAGAAAAGTAATGTGCGCAAAAGTAAATTGCGGAAAGTAAAAACTGAAAAGTAAAGAAAAGAAAGTGCGAAAGCGAAAATTAATTACTGAAAGCTGTAAATAAACAAACAAGATACAATCTTCTTAGTATTCTTAAGGAATTCATTAGAAGAAAGTATGAATTTACAAATGAAATGGCTTGGTATTTATAGGCAAAATTTTGCCTCCATCAAATCATCCACCAAATCCATTATTAATTGCTCCACTAATTGCTCCACTAATTGCTCCACCAAATCCATTATTAATTGCTCCACTAATTTCTTATCATATTTGGTGGTGATTTGATAATTTATATTATTTATTTATTTATTTATTTATTTTTTGCTTTGAAAATGACTTTAATAATTACACACAACACACTTCTGGATGGTTCATCAATTTCGGGCATGAAATCTTCAGAATTAGAAATTATTTTGTCTTTAAAAGTTGTAGATATTTGAGTCTTATTTAATCTGGAACTTGAATCATCTCAATCCGATATCGGAGTAAAAATTTATGCCTAAAATACGACAGATGCGCAAAACTGGAATTTCCAAAACTGCACTTCGTTGAAACGCCCTTTCAAGTTTCCAATCTCCAAAATTAATATGTCAAGTCCAATTTTTGCCCTTATTTGACCCACATTTCGTCCTAAATGATTTTATTATGTCCCAATATTATTTTATCTGCAAAATAAACTAAAACACATCAAAACATTCATCAAACTCGAGAAACTAAACAAAATATTAAGTAAAATGGGCGGTAAATGTTGATATATTTTCCGTTCATCAGGACATTCCCCTTGACTCATGTAGAGTCAAGTTCAAGACCTTACCTTCATCTGGTCCAGAAGACAATGAAGACTCCACTGGTCATTTGATCAATAAATTCCTGACCTTCAAACAGGTTCAGTCGACTGGGTACATCCCCAATGGCTCATGTAGAGTCATGTTCATGATCCTGACCTCCATCGGTTCAGTCGACTGGAGATATTCCCTTTGAATCATGTAAAGTGAAGTTCAAGACCCGACCTTCATCTGGTCCAGACGATATTGAAGACTTCACTGGTCATTTGATTAATAAAATTGAGATTATCTTGACCTTCAAACAGGTTCAGTCGACTAGGAACACTCCTAATGGCTCATGTAGAGTCAAGTTCATGATCCTGACCTTCATCTGGTTCATTCGACTGGGAACACTCCTCATGGCTTATGTAGAGTCAAGTTCAAGACCCGGCCTTCATCTGGTCCAGACGACATTGAAGACCCCTGGTCCTTTGACCCGTAGTATGGAGATGATCCTGAGCTTTATCTGGTTTAGTCGACTGGGTACATCCCCAATGGCTAATGTAGAGTCAAGTTTACAACCTGTCATTCGTTTGGTTCAATCGATAGACAACATCAACACTCAGGTACACCAACATCATATGGTCTCGCCTCAGGCAACACACGCATCAAGTACTCTCCAAGCCAAAGACTCATTGACTTAGAGAGTATGAGACAAACTGTACGGGCCAAATTTGGGCCAAGGGCATTTCCGACATTTCACTTCAGGCCCTATGTCAAGTACAACCCAAATCCCTCCTCCAAATAGTACCCAAACAAGACTTGGGACAAGAACCCAATTACATTATCAGGCCCTTACACAAGGAAAGGCCAACCTCTTGACTTACCAGCCACCTAACAAAAAAAAACATCTTATACGTGATTTATGTGACTAAACCGTTACAGCACCAAAACGTCTATCATTTAATACATTAATGAGACCTACCTTTGATAGCCTATAAAATGAGCCATAATTCAGAATGGGGAGAGGCATGTTTGATTTTTCATACTTGAGCTCTTTAAGCTTATTACTCTATAAACACCGACCACCGCCCTCACGGCAGTCAACATAAGTCAAGGTAACATCAAGCCTTGCTCTTCCATTATTTACAGCTCGTCTTCACTACTGACTTGAGCATTGGAGTGCCTACGGCACCCACCATATCGGTGGGCAGTACTCCCCGCTCATTCTATCTTTGTTTTGCAGGATTGCTAGTGCTCTCATACTATAAATTCTCGATTGTGGACCTCGGGCGAAAACCAGCATCCATAATATATATTTAAGAAAATAAAATATTAAATATAAAGACACATTAATTAAGAAATAACCAAAAGGTCTATTTGCATGTATCTTTCGTTTAACCCTTAAACGATTTATAAATAATCAGTATTATTCATAAAAGTTGTCCTAGTGCTCTACAAGTATATTGTTGGACAATTATGACCCATAACATCACTATTTGTAAAAGACATTGTGTTTTTTTGTACAAATTAACTATGTGACAAAGGAAATTACTATTTTATCATTTTGTAATTAGATTACTTGGATATATATAAATGATAAAAGTCCTTATGATTAGTTCCAGATTAATAAGATATGAGACAATATTAATCCACGAACGGTTTAATCATTAAATATCTCTAGTCGTAGTATTATCGAGACTGGACATCGATAATGCGGAATAGACTAGTATTACACTTGTGCGCGTTATGGAAGCTTAACGTCATAGTTCTCATATATTTAAGTATTGGATACTTATGCAAGTGTGATATGAGGTTCTATTAGCCGTTGGACTGGGAACAACTTCACTCTGGATAGACCCCTCGGAATCCTATTGGTAGTATGACTATGTGTCTATGGGAATCCGAATCAGGGTAGGTGTATGTGGTCTTAACCTGAGACTTGCATCGCTAATACTTGCGACAATCAATACACTTTGGTTTTGGTCGTCCGAAGCTTTAATATGTTCTGTGTATGCCTCTTCTAGGTATAGTGAGAATCATAGTGTATTGGGTGTGATGTCAAGATGAAAGTATCACTTCAGTCATATAAAGATGATGATCAAGCAGAGACATGGAACTAATACTCTTAAATGTTGTAGCTATTGGGATAGTATGACTATGTCATGATTATCCGATTACAGAGACTAGTTGCTAGTGATCCGATATATGCTTCGTACGGGGCAGCCACAATTCCAGCCCTAGGCCTAACATGTGACATCCGATACTGGGTCGTATTATGCAATACATAGTATATTATGCACGATACAGATTATATATTCTTCGTTGAATATTTCTGGAGAATTGGGTAGGCACAATGTTTTTCTAGAAGCCAACCATGTCTTGTAAATCGGTAAGAATGTGGTACGGGGTACGCACGTGTTCGGATAGTCCGATGACCGTATTTACTACCAACATATCCAGGGATCTCTTGGGTCGCTTTCCAAAGATTCACCGATGATATTTGACTCGAACAAAATTAATCTGGGATTAATTATGAAAGAGGAAATTAATCTGGGATTAATTACAGCGAGAATTTATCTGGGATAAAATTAGAATAGAAGAGAGAACACGATTAATTTTGAATTAATTGATTAAATAATATATTGGATATATTAATTGAAATCAGATTTCAATGCGGAATTAAAGTTGGATTTTAATTCGGGCGAACGAATTAATTTGGAATTTTGCTATGCATTATTATTTAAATTAAATTGGATTTAATTACGTCACAACGAAAAATTCGTTTAATCGGATTAAACGAACCCGAGCCCAAAGTGTGTTGTATAAGCCAACTTGAATTTTGAATTCAAAGTGGTGAGACCCACTAACTTACATCAACTTGTCACAAGTGTGATGGAAGTGGTTGGTTGCATTTAATGATATCTTACACACATCTAAAGCTTCTTGCACAAGCTTTGAAAAACATAACACACCAACTTTTGAAAGTGAAAAACTCTCTCCTCTATTCCCTCTCCTTGGCCGAGAGTTGCTTCTTCTCCATAGACAAATTTTGATTCAAAATTTGTTAAAAGCTAGCACTTAAAGAGTAAATCAAGGTGATAGTGAAACTCACCCTTGAGTTTTGAATTCAACCTAAAGCTTGAAGCTTCCATCATACAAAGAAATACTTGAAATTCCAAGCCGATCAATGTAAGTTATTCCGTAAAATTCCCGTTAAACTCACACACTAAATCAATGTTTAGAGATTCTTGACATGTCTCGGACACTAACAATGGTGTCAGGGCCACCTAAACTTGATTTAATTTCTAGGGTGTATATACTTTAATTTTGGGATTTTGCTTGGAGTATGAATTTTCCTAAAATTGATTGTTTGGTTATGCTTAGATTATGATAACTTAGAGTTATGCATGATAGGATTTGAGAAAATTGATTAGATTAATTTTCCCCAAAAACCTAGCATGGCCGAATACATGAACCTTGGAACACTCATGGTAATTTTTGATTTAGAATATTGGATGAGTTTAAGGTAAGAAATGAATATTGATTGTTGATTTAATTAGATTGAATCAAAATTGGATATTATTTTTGCCATTTTGCCGTGAGTATAGCATGTTGGAATGGATTGATTTTGCTTGAATTTGTGTTTGACGTGAATTGAATTGGAAAGCATGATTAATTAGTTTAATTGATGTTTTGGAAATATTAGATTAATTAATTAATTGTGGAAATTGCACTTTAATTAGATTAATATGTAATTTGGAATAATGTGTTAATTTAATTTGTTATATTTGGGCATAATGGGCTTGGTTGGGCCAAGTATGGTTTTGGACAATTGGATTGGATCCAAATTGGACCTAAAACCATTTCCATAAAGTCCAAATATGACTTTTGGGCATTTTAAAATTTAATTAGGCCTAATGGGCCAAAATTGATTTTTTGGCAAATGGTGATTCCTACTTGGGCCTTGGCTTTTGGGTTGGATCCATAATAGCCAAAGCCCATGCCTAAAGAATTAATTGAAAGCCCATTGGACTTTAATTAAATTGGCATTGGATGCTAATTGGGCCTTTGAGACCCATTTAGATTGGATTTGGAATCCAAGTCTAAAAGACACTATTAAAAGTGTAATGATTTAATTTGGAATTAAATATAAATTAGTATTGGATACAATTTAAATAGGATTTAAAATTGTAGTTCGATATAATTCAAGAATACGTACTTTGAGTATTTATTCTTAAACGAGTTAGACTCGCGCAAATCAAATCGTTGTATGAACATTGGATAGTCATTAATTAAAGATTAATTAATTGGATTAGATTGATTGACATCATGCTTTGTGTGAATACTTGGATGTATTTGTATGAATAATGTATATCAGATGGATATTAGAAGTGTGGGGGCAATTTTGGAAATTGTTGTAAATTTGGAATTTATTAAATTGGACCTGCGTGTCCAGCCTTTCACCTCATATTCTCTTTGTATTTCTCTTCTCACCAATTCCCCTCAATATAAATGAGGTTTCTTTAATGTATTATGTAATTGGGTAGAAGTATGTACAATGCTAACGGGAGAGAGGAAATTGAGAGATTTGTTATAGGAACAAATTATGTTATATATCCATCCGTATATCATTATTAATTTATCCGCGCCTTATTATGCTTTTAGAATGCATGTTTAAGGGTGTATGATGAGACCTAATCAAAGGTAATAAATTAGATGTCAATTTACGCGAAAAACCCTCACTTTAATATTAAGTGTTTTCCTTCCATTGAGTGGTTCTTTCTCAAGATCCAAGATTGGCTTTGATTTATTGGCCAAAGTCAAGATCATTGTCCATCGCGGATGTGTTTGAACCATGAAGGCTTTATTATATATCGCATGTCTTGGGAAGTTGTGACTTGTTGGCCAAAGTCAAGGTCACTTCTTGTTCATCGACGTGGATTACGAAGCTTTCCCACTGTCAATGGGTCACACTTAACTGGAATTATTAAGCTTGTTGAGCCAAAGCCAATGCTTAGTTGATTCATAGGAAAATATTAAGACATATATATATGATATATATTTTGGACTTGGAGGTCCACCTACCGGATCTAGGAATTGGATGAGATCCAATTGATCTTAGAGATCTACCTAGTTGAGTTTCATACAACTTGTTGGCCAAAGTCAAAGTTGTATGTTATTTAACGGGATCCTAGCACACTATTTAACGGGATCCCTGTCATATTTCAGCGTTGCATGATGGCTATCTTCTCAGACATGCTGGAGCAGAGTATGAAGGTGTTTATGGATGACTTCTCTATGTTTGGAGACTCTTTCGACCATTGCTTGCAAAATCTGGAACATGTGTTATAAAAGTGCGAAGATACAAACCTGGTACTCAATTGGGAGAAATTCCACTTCATGGTATAGGAAGGTATCGTTCTTGGACACCGGATCTCACAAAAAGGAATTGAGGTAGACAAGCAAAGATTGAGACAATTGAAAAACTACCTCCACCAACATCTGTCAAAGGGATTCTGAGCTTTCTCGGACATGCAGGTTTTTACAGGAGATTTATCAAATACTTTTCCAAGATTGCTAAACCTATGTGCAATCTTTTGGAGAAGGATGTGCATTTCAACTTCACCAAAGAATGCCAGGAAGCTTTTGAGATCTTAAAACATAATCTGATTTCTGCTCCCATCATTGTAGCACCAGACTGGACCCTTCCATTTGAGGTGATGTGCGATGCTAGTGATTTTGCTGTAGGTGCGGTTTTGGGACAACGCAAAACAAAGATTTTCTACACCATTTATTACTCCAGCAGAACTCTAAATGAAGCTCAACTCAACTATACAACCACTGAAAAGGAGTTGCTTGCAGTTGTGTTCGCTTTTGACAAATTTCACTCTTATCTGTTGGGTCCCAAAGTGGTGGTCTACACAGATCATTCAGCAATCAAATAGCTGATCGCGAAGAAAGATGCCAAACCCAGATTGATCCGTTGGATACTTCTTCTGCAAGAATTCGATGTGGTGATTCGAGATAGGAAAGTGATAGAAAATCAAGTGGCATATCATTTATCGAGGCTCGAGAATGGAGAAACAGCTGGCAAAGAATTGACAATCAAAGAAACTTTTCCTTATGAACAGCTGTTTTCCATGAAACAACAGGAAATCCCTTGGTATGATGACTATGTCAACTACATAGTGTCAGGAAAATGGCCGTTGGAATGGACAACTCAACAACGGAAGAAGTTCTTCAAAGAAGTCAAACACTATGTTTGGGATGAGCCGTATCTGTTCAAACGTTGTGCTGATCAATTACTGAGGTGTTGTGTTCCACATGAGGAGGTCAACAGTGTTCTGCAACATTGTCATTCATCACCATATGGCGGACACTTTAGCGGGAATAAAACTGCAACCAAAGTCCTTCAATCAGGTTTGTTCTGGCTCACTCTTTTTAAAAATGCTTATCTTTTTGCTCTTCAATGTGACAGGTGCCAAAGAACGGGGAATATTTCAAGGAGAAATGAAGGACCTTTGCAAAATATTCTAGAAGTGGAGATATTCGATGTGTGAGGTATTGATTTTATGGGACCCTTTGTTCCATCATTCGGAAACCTGTACATCCTGGTTGCAGTAGACTACGTCTCCAAATGGTTTGAAGTAATTGCACTGTCATCCAATGATTCAAAAGTGGTGATCAAGTTCCTTAAAAAGAATATTTTCACTCACTTTGGAACACCTCGTGCAATTATCAGTGATTGTGGCTCATATTTATACAAATGATACTTCGATGCACTCATATCCAAATACAGAGTTACTCATAAGGTTGCCACTGCCTACCATCCACAGTCAAATGGACAGGTTGGGGTTTCAAATAAGGAAATCAAAAGAATCTTTGAAAGAACTGTTGGATCAATAATGAGGGACTGGTCTACAAAACTGGATGATGCATTATGGGCCTACCGGATAGCTTACAAGACACCCATTGGTATGTCCCCATTTTGAATGGTGTTTGGGAAAGCGTGCCATCTGCCAGTTGAGCTTGAACACATGACATACTAGGCACTGAAGAAGTTGAATCTTGATCCACAAGCTGTAGGAAAGAAAAGACTTCACCAACTCAATGAATTGGAGGAATTTCGCCTACAGGCTTATGAGAATGCCAGATTATACAAGGAAAAGACCAAGAAATGGCATGACTGAAAAATAGTGCACAAACAGTTGTAACCAAGGCAACAGATTTTGTTGTACAACTCGAGGTTGAAATTTTTCCCTGGAAAGTTGAAATCAATGTGGTCAGGTCCATTTATGATCACTCATATTTTACCATATGGAGCTGTTGAGTTACTAGATCCCAACACCAACGAAACATTCAAGGTTAATAGTCAGCGTGTCAAGCACTATTGGGGAGAATCAATTGAGCGACAAAAAGAAAGTGTCACACTTTCAGATCCAGCATAACGTTCGGGCAGTCACGTCTAGCTGACGACGTTAAACTTAGCGCTAGCTGGGAGGCAACCCATGCAATTTGTGTATATATTGTGATTTGGTGTGATTTCATTTTGTGTGTTTAGTTTTCACAGATTAAGTCATTTCAGGATGGAAGAAGCTCTCGTAAATCTTCACAAGCAATTTCCTTCTCTCCCTCAAAAATCTCTGATAAAAGTTTACAAAGCTCGCTTAGAACGAATGAGACTACTGATGATCAAATATATTCGTACTGACATTCGTTGGATTATTGAAGCACGGGTCTGATTGGCAGGTGAGTTTTCTGACTCTTTTATTTCACATCTGATTGGTTTAGAAAGAAGCACATATGCTAAAAAGAGAAGAGCCAAAAGAATGTGTGTTTGCTATAAATATGCTCGTATGTTTTGTGATACTCATTGTCATTCGTTAGGAATGGTGTCTGATAACCGTGAAGATAAGATTAATTTCATTAGGGATGGCTTGAGTAAAGAGTTTTTAGATGACATATCTAAAACTCTTGAGACGCATCCCAGTGGATATGTGTATCACGAAATTCGCATGTTATATGCACAATTCCAAAAAGAAAGACAACAGTTAAGTCTCATGAATTTGACTCAAAAAGACTCTGTTTGCCAATTTATAAGAAAATTGGATGGGAAGCTTGTCTCTGACGCATAGACGTCAATCAAGCCGTAAATTATTGTAAATATTATATCTCTTTGTCATTTCCTAATAATTGTGATTTGTTTTGTTATTTTCTCCGACATGATCCAAACCTTTTTGACCTATCACGATTTATTTTACTGTTTAACTAATAATTGTCATTTGGCAAGTACTAGTGCTATTATTTTTACTCACCCTTTTTAGGTGTTATAAATTCAACTCATCATTGCACTTTTTAAGGCATATAGAGTAAAACATGGAAGCCACTTCAAGAAGACGAGTTGAAAATATCTGTGTGTTTTGTGGAACTAGTGTTGGTACTAAGCCACAATACGTAGCAGCAGCATAGGAATTGGGTCGAGTCTTAGCTGCAAGGAATATGCACTTAGTATATGGCGGTGGCAATCTTGGACTTATGGGGATCGTTTCAAAAGCCGTACAAGAAAGAGGCAGTCAACTCTTGGGAATCATCCCAAAACCCTTGGCGGAGGCAAATCTTATTGGACCATCAAACAGAGTGGAACTAATCGTGCCAGGTATGTCTGAATGACTGGTAGAAATGATTAACCATGCTGATGCTTTTATTGCTTTGCCAGGTGGCTTGGGCACAATGGAGGAAATTTTTATAGTACTATCTTGGGCGAACTTGAACATACACCAGAAACCACTTGGATTGTACAACGTTGATGGATTTTATGATTTTCTTTGTGTGTTTCTTGATGATGCCCGGAGAAATGGGTTCGTGTCAAAACCTGTAAAAGAACTCTTCTTCACTGCCAGAACTGCCCCATATTTAATTAACCAAATCTTAGCTTTTGAACCACAAATTGACCCTATTATTTCAAAGATAAATTGGTCCGAGAATGATCGTGGTAAGAGGCGTAAGATAAATCTGGATCTTAACCTTTAATTTCATGTAGAATTTCAGCTAACCAGGTACTATCTTCTAAACTCTTCTTCTACTGTTTAAGACATTGGGGACAATGTCTCATTTAGGTTTGGGGAGGGGAATAATTAATAGTATCTTGTTTTTTTTCTTGTTATTTTTATTCCAAAATTTTTCGAAAAATACAAAAAAATTGAAAATTTTTAGAAAATTTACAAAAATATATTGTTTTTTTTTTTTTTATGTTTTTAATTTGATTAATCAAATGAAATTGGTGAGAGATAGTTGTGTAATGAGTTTCCACTCCTGAGACGTATCTCAAACCTATTTCGGAACAAGTTATTTTTGTTTATTTCCTTTTAAATTATTTAATTTGTGAATTCTCCATTAAACTGACTAAAATTGTCTTCATATGCTCAGTTGACATGTATTATCAACATGTATGGTAACATACAGACATGAGAAGTAATTGACGAGTTTGTAATATTCAGTGCTCTAGTTTAATTGGAGGAAGCATCTAAAAAAATGATGGGATAAAAAAAGAAAAAAGAAAAAAAAATGAAAAAAAAACGTCTGAGATCCGAGTTATTAAGTCTGTAAGGGTGTCTTAACACCTAGTGCCCTAAAGCCAATTGGTTTGGGAGTCACTGGCCCAAAGCTCGTTACATGGATCGAAGATGTCGTCAATATATATATATATATATATCTGAAGTCTGAGTAATTAAGTCCGTAGGGGTATCTTAAGACCTAGTGCCCTAAAGTCAATTGGTTTGGGAGTTACTTACCCAAAGCTCGCTACATAGATGGAAGATATTGTATATAAATAAAAAAAAATCAAGAAAAAATCAAGAAAAAAAATCAGAAAAATTATTCCATTGCTTAAAAAAGGTGTGACTTCTGATATAACTTTAGGACAAAAATATTACTCTCCCTTATTTTAATATAATAAATTAGTTTCCTTTTTTTTAATTAGTTTCCTTTATATTAGGTAAGACTTTTTATATAATAAATTAGATTAATCTCCCTTATTTTAATTAAAATTTGGATTAATTAGTTTCCGCCTATATGGCCATTTAGATGACAACCTTATTTACCGCCTATATGGCTGGTTTTACATTATTGGACTTAGTTTCCGCCTATATGGTCGGTTTATGTGCTAACCTTATTACCCTATATATGGTCAGTTTATATGATTTTGTTACCTTATATATGGTCGGTTAGACTTTGGACAAATGATATCACCGCCTATATGGTCGGTTTAAATATAATTAATCGGGAAATTTGACAATAAGAGAGATTTTTAATTTGAAATATTAAAAGTGGATCCTCTAACCCCCAACATTTTCTTTTATTATACTTTTACATTTTTTTTTAATTTTCAGCATTTACTTTATTAATTTCTGATGAGCGGAAAATATATCAATATTTACCGCCCATTTTACCTAATAATTTGTTTAGTTTCTCAGGTTTGATGAACTTTTTGATGTGTTTTGTAGATAAATAAAGTATCGGGACTTAATGGAATCAACTCGGGGCTAAAACGATGAAATCCAAAGAAAAAAATGGCGAAAACAGAAATTTACTATACGCGTCACGAAGTGCAGTCCTAAATTCCAATTTTGCCCAAGTTTCGTATTTTGACCATAACTTTTTCATATGATATCTGATTGAGCTGATTCAAGTTGGAGATTTAAGAACACACAAAGATCTACAACTTTGAAGATTTAAATATTTTCGAATTCTGAAGTTTGGAAGGCCAAAATTGATGAATAATCTTGTATATTTTGTGTAATTACTATAGTCATTTTCAAAATATAAAATAAAATTAATAAAATAAAAAAGTAAAAATTGTCAAAATTCCACCAAACATGCTTGCATGTTTGGTGCCATATTTGGTGCCATGTTTGGTGCCATGTTTGGTGCCATGTTTGGTGGAGCAATTGGTGGAGAAATTGGTGGAAGCCTTTAGATTTTCCTATAAATATCAAGCTTAACTTTGTAAATTTTTCATACTTTCTTTGGAGGAGTTTCTCTATGAAAACCTAAAGGAAAGTGTTTTGTATATTATTAAGTTTTCTTGTATTTTCTTTTTATTTATTTATAAAATTTTGTGTGTTTTCTTTTACAGCATGAGTAGGTAATCTCATTCTGTTGGGGTGAAAAGGTGAGACTTTTAATATAATGAATTAGATTAATCTTCCTTATTTTAATTAAAATTTGGATTAATCAGTTACCGCTTATATGGACGGTTTAGGTGACAACCTTATTTACCGCTTATATGGTCGGTTTTTCATTTCAGACGTAGTTTCCGCCTATATGGTCGGTTTAGGTAATAACCTTGTTACCGCCTATATGGTCGGTTAGATTTAATTGAGACAAATGAAATTACTGCCTTTATGGTCTGGTTAATTAATCGGTAAACATTTAGAATAAGGGAGATTTCTAATTTTGAAATATTAAAAGTGGATCCTCTAACCCCCAGCATTTTCTTTTATTGTACTTTTAATTTCCAGCATTTACTTTATGTCTTTTATTTTATTTAAGCTTTTATTGGCCTTAGATATGTGTCGTAACTAAGTCTGTTATCCGGGGTTGTGATGAATTCCAATATCATCGGGTTATAATAGGTTATTTTATAGTTTGGGTAATATAAAGATTTACTTATTAAGTCTTAAGCTTAATGCGTCTTGTTATTTGACCACTAATAAGATTGATCTGGTAAACTTAAAATAAACTTGACAAAAGAATTTTAGGTTTCAGCCTTAGACTTAATAGCCCACGATCTTCCTTGAGGATATATAACCCTTTAATAGATTTCCTTACAGGATAGACATATACCTGTCGGGCGGGGGTAACCACAATTGGAACTTGATCTTAATGAATCCAGGTAATTTGGTTAACATAGACATATGGTTTAATTGGATTACACTGGGTATGTGCAGCTGACCATCGACATATGCTTTTGCATAATTTGGTGTTCTAGGTTAGTAAACCAATATATTACACAAACATAAAATAACCACTTCATCTTTTTAAAAGATATTTGAAGGATTCACAACCATGGATAGTTTTATAAATTTGAATTTTCCTCAACTTCTTTTCGTGTCATTTTTATTTACTTATTTTAAGTTTAAAAATCACCACCCAATCAATCAATAAATCCATTAGATACTCGTAAAAAATTGACTTTATAAATAATAGCTTAGGTATTAAGTTCTCGTGGGATCAATGTTTTTTATACTACTTGAACGATACGTACGCTTGCGTTATACGCGTGTGATTACGCCCCGGTCAAGTTGTTGGCGTCGTTGCCAGGGACTTATTTATCTTTTACTATTAGTTTTGGGGTTGGATACGTTACTTGTATCTAATTTCTTTTTACTTATTGTTTTTGTTTTCTTGTGTTTCAGGTTCTCAGACACTACATGAGACGAACTAGAAGCTTTGAACTCTGACCGTTTGACCCAGAGATTGAAAGAACCATTAGACAATTGAGAATGGAAAGGCGAGAAGGGTATGAAGTAATTGTTAACATGGAACCTGAACCTTTAGAAGTTGCACCACCAATTCCCATTCGATACAGAACCATTCCGGTGGTTGACGGCCTCATTTCCTGTATTGTACTTCCTCTTTGACCAGTAAATGCGTGTGACATCAAAACATGCATTCAGATGATTCAGCAGTTAGTTCAGTTTGGGGGAAATGCAACTGAAGATCCTAATGCCCACATCAGCAACTTCCTGGAAGTTTACAGCACTTTCAATTACAACCGAGGAGCTGGAAGAAGCAATGAGACTGCGTGTTTTCCCATATTCCTTAAAAGACAAAGCAAAAGCTTGGCTACATTCGCTACCAGCAGGTTCCATCACAACTTGGAACACTCTAGCCACCAAATTCCTTGCAACGTACTTTCTACCAGCCAGAACAACAAAAATGAGGAATGACATCACATCTTTTGTACAACTTGACTCAGAAACTCTCTACGAAGCTTGGGAAAGGTACAAAGATTTACTCCGGAAATGTCCCCACCATGAGATTCCAAAATGGTTTCAAGTCCAAACATTCTATAATGGACTTTCTGGACTGATGAGAACCACAATTGATGTTGCTGCTGGAGGAGCTTTAATGGCAATGAGAAGATCAAGCATGGGACCTAATCGAAGAAATGGCCAACAACAATTCCTTGTGGCCAACAGAAAGGAGCATGATCCAAAGAATTACAGGAATTTATAAAGTTGGAGCAAATACAGTAGTCAACGCCAAGCTGGATCATATATGCAAATTCATGGAGACTCTCAGCATACAAAATAACATTGGATCCACTGGTTCACAATATGGAGGAGCACCAGAACCAAACCAACTTGAAGAGACATTGAATTATGTCAACAATTTCAACAAACAGGGGAACAATCCATATTCCAACACCTTTAACCCATGTTGGAGGAATCATCCCAATTTCTCATGGAGCAACAATTCAGGGCAAAAGAACTATCCACCACCTGGATTCCAACAGCCGAATAAAGGCCAGGAGCAGGCAACTGAACCAGGAATAGCAGAAGTGATGGCTCAGTTAAAAAAGTATGATGCTATATTTCAAAGTCAATCTGCTTCCATCAAAGCATTGGAGAATCAGATTGGACAACTAGCCAATGCTCAGAGTTACAGACCGTCAGGAAATCTTCCCAGCAATACAGAACCAAATCCAAGGAACCGAGGAAAGAAGCAATGTCAAGCCATTACTTTGAAAAGCGGTATGAAATCAACAAAAATATTGGAATCAATGCATCCATAGAAGAAGTTCTAAAAGATGCAGTTCCACAGATTGAGGAAAAAGAAGCAAAGGAAAAAGAAAAAGATCAAATCACACCACCTCCATCTTTTCCTCAGCGTCTTCAGAAAAAAAAATTAGATAAGCAGTTTGCTCGATTTCTAGAGGTTTTCAAGAGACTGCACATCAACATTTCATTCGTAGAAGCGTTGGAAGAAATGCCCAGTTATGTCAAATTCATGAAAGACATTCTTTCACGAAAATGGAGATTGGGAGATTACGAGACAATTGCATTGACAAAAGAATTCAGTGCCATCATTCAGAGGAAACTACCCCCAAAGTTGAAAGATCCAGACAGTTTTACTGTCCCATGCACCATTGGAGAACATTATATCGGTAAGGCTTTATGTGATTTGGGTGCAAGTGTTAACTTAATGCATTTTTCTATTTATAGGAAACTGTAAATTAAAGAAGCAATGCCCATCTTAGTCTCTCTACAACTTGCCAATCGAACACTCGCATTTCCGAGAGGAGTCGTTGAAGATGTGATGGTCAAAGTTGACAAACTCATTCTCCCATCAAATTTCATTATCATTGACATGGAAGAAGACAAAGATGCCTATCATTCTTGGGAGACCATTCTTGGCTACAGGTCGAACTATTATTGATGTATAAAAAAGAGAATTAACGATGAAAGTTCAAGACTAAGAAGTTACCTTTAATGTTTTCAAAGCCATGAAATTTCTGAGTGATGAAAATGAGGAAGAATGTTTCAGAATTGATGTTGTTGATAGTATCATCCAGGATACTGATATATTCATTTCCACGGACAAACTTGAAGCTTGCATCACCAATATGACTGACAGTGAGCTAGATGCTGAAATTCTTGAATGTATCAACTATCTTGACAAGCCATTTCGTTTCAAATCAACAACCACCAGTTGAAAGTGTGGAACTCCCAATGAAAGATCGAATCAAGCCCTCAATTGAAGAACCACCACAGCTGGAGCTAAAGTTACTTCCGAGCCATCTCAGGTATGCATTTCTTGGAAACTCTTCTGAATTACCTATAATTATTTCTTCTTCGCTAACATTAGAGCAGAAAGAAAAGTTGATGAGAGTGTTACGAGAGCACAAGAAAGCTATTGGCTGGGCTATAGCAGACATTCGAGGCATTAGTCCATCATTTTGAATGCACAAGATTCTGATGAACGATTAGTACAAACCCACAGTGGAGTATCAACGGAGACTCAATCCAATCATGAAGGAAGTCGTGAAGAAAGAAATCATCAAATGGTTGGATGCTGGCATCATTTACCCCATCTCATACAGCAGTTGAGTGAGTCCTATGCAGTGTGTGTCGAAGAAATGAGGAATTAATGTAGTCACAAATGAAAAGAATGAGCTGATTCCAACAAGAACAGTGACTGGATGGAGAGTATGCATAGACTACCGCAAGCTGAACAAAGCAAAAAGGAAATACCATTTTATGCTGCCATTCATTGATCAGATGCTAGACAGACTGGCGAGACATGAGTTTTATTATTTTCTGGATGGATATTCAAGTTACAATCAGATTTCTATCGCCTCAGAAGATCAGGAGAAAACCACCATTATATGTCCGCATGGTACTTTTGCTTTTCGTATGATGCCATTTGGACTATGTAATGCCTCTGCCACATTTCAACGTTGCATGATGGCCATCTTCTCAGATATGCTGGAACAGTGTATGGAGGTTTTCATGGATGTTCTCTGTGTTTGGAGACTCTTTCGACCACTGCTTGCAAAATCTGGAACATGTGTTACAAAGATGCGAAGATACCAACCTGGTACTAAACTAGGAGAAATGCCACTTCATAGTGCAGGAAGGCATTGTTCTTGGACATCGGATCTCACAAAAAAGAATCGAGGTAGACAAAGCAAAGATCGAGACAATTGAAAAATTACCACCTCACCAACATCTCTGTAAAAGGGATTCAGAGCTTTCTTGGACATTTAGGTTTTTACATGAGATTTATCAAAGACTTTTCCAAGATTTCTAAACCTCTGTGCAATCTTCTGGAGAAAGATGTGTCTTTCAACTTCACCAAAGAATGCCAGGAAGCTTTTGAGATCCTTAAACAGAAGCTTGTTTCTGCTCCCATCATTGTAGCACCAGACTGGACCCTTCCATTTGAAGTGATGTGCGATGCTAGTGATTTTGCTATAGGTGCAGTTTTGGGACAACACAAAGCAAAGATTTTCCACACCATTTATTATTCCAGCAGAACTCTAAATGAAGCTCAACTCAACTACACAACCACTGAAAAGGAGTTACTTGCAGTTGTGTTTGCTTTTGATAAATTCCGCTCTTTTCTGCTGGGTCCCAAAGTGGTGGTCTACACAGATCATTCAGCAATCAAATACTTAATCGCGAAGAAAGATGCCAAACCCATATTGATCCGTTGGATACTTCTACTGCAAGAATTTGACGTGGAGATCAGAGACAGGAAATGGACAGAAAATCAAGTGGCAGATCATTTATCGAGGCTCGAGAATGGAGAAACAGTTGCAAAGAACTAACAATCAAAGAAACCTTTCAGATGAACAGCTATTGCCATGAAACAACATGATGTCCTTGGTATACTGACTATGTCAACTATATAGTGTCAGGAAAATGGTCGTTGGAATGGACAACTCAGCAACGGAAGAAATTCTTTAAAAAGTCAAGCATTATATCTGGGATGAGCCGTACCTATTCAAACGTTGTGCATATCAATTACTGAGGCGTTGTGTTCCACATGAGGAAGTCAACAATGTTCTGCAGCATTGTCATTCATCACCATATGACAGACACTTCAGCGGGAATAAAACTAAGCCAAAGTCCTACAATCAGGTTTGTTCTGGCCCACTCTTTTTAAAGATGCTTATCTGTTTGCTGTTCAATGTGACAGGTTCCAGAGAACATGAAATATTTCAAGGAGAAATGAAGGACCGCTGTAAAATTTTCTGGAAGTGGAGATATTCCATGTGTGGGGTATTGATTGTATGAGACCCTTTGTTCCATCATTCGAAAACCTGTACATACTGGTTTCAGTAGACTACGTCTCCAAATGGGTTGAAGCAATTGCATTACCATCAAATGATTCAAAAGTGGTGATCAAGTTCCTTAAAAAGAATATTTTCACTCGCTTCGGAACACCTCGTGCAATTATCAGTGATGGTGGCTCACATTTCTGCAACAAATACTTTGATGTACTCCTATCCAAATACAGAGTTACTCATAAGGTTGCTACAGCCTACCATCCACAGTCAAATGGGCAAGTTGAAGTTTCAAACAGGGAGATCAAAAGAATCTTGGAGAGAACCGTTGGATCAACAATGAGAGACTGGTCTACAAAACTGGATGACGCATTATGGGCCTATAGGACATCTTACAAAACACCCATTGGTATGTCCCTATATCGAATGGTGTTTGGGAAAATGTGTCATCTGCCAGTGGAGCTTAAACATAAGACGTACTGGGCACTGAAGAAGTTGAATCTTGATCCACAAACTGCATGAGAGAAAAGACTCCACCAACTAAACGAATTGGATGAATTTCTCTTACAGGCTTATGAGAATGCCAGATTATAAGGAAAAGACCAAGAAATGACATGACCGAAAAATAGTGCACAAACAGTTGGAACCAATGTAGTAGGTGTTGTTGTACAACTTGAGGACTTTTCCCTGGAAATTTACCATATGGAGCTATTGAGTTACTGGATCCCAACACCAACGAAACATTCAAGGTTAACAATCAACGTGTTAAGCACTATTGCGGAGAATCAATTGAGCGACAAAAAGAAAGTGTCACACTTTCAGATCCAGCATAACGTTCGGGCAGTCACGTCTAGCTGACGATGTTAAACTTAGCGCTAGCTGGGAGGCAACCCATGCAATTTGTGTATATATTGTGATTTGGTGTGATTTCATTTTGTGTGTTTAGTTTTCGCAGGTTAAGTCATTTCAACATGGAAGAAGCTCTCGCAAATCTTCACAAGCAATTTCCTTCTCTCCCTTAAAACTCTCTAATGAAAGTCTACAAAACTCGCTTGGAACGGATGAGACTACTGACGATCCTTGGTGTTCCTAATGACATTCATTGGGTAATTGAAGCACGGGTCCGATTAGCAGGTGAGTATTCCGATTCTTGTAATTTTATTTGCCTGGTTTTGGAAGAAGCACATATGCAAAGAAACATAGAGCTAAACAAATGGATGTTTGTTACAAATGTGCATGCTAGAATTGCAATACTCGTTGTCGTTCTCTAGGAATGTCTGATAATCGTGAAGATAAAATTAAATTCATTAAAAATGGCTTGAGTAAGGAGTCTTTAGATGATATATCTTCGACTCTTGAGACGCATCCCAGTGGATATGTTCATATAGTCATTCGCAAATTACATACACAATTTCGAAAAGAAAGACAACAGTAAGTCTCGGAATCTAACTCAAAAATACCATATTTGCCAATTTATAAGAAAATTGGATGGGAAGCTTGTCTCTGACACATAGACATCAATCAAGCTGTTACTTTCCTGTAAATATTATATCTCTTTGTCTTATCTAATAATTGTGATTTGATTTTTTATTTTCTTTTATTTTCTCCAACAGGATCCATACTTTTTAACCTTTCAGATTTATTTTACTGTTTAACTAATAATTGTCATTTGGCAGGTACTAGTGCTATTATTTTTACTCACCTTTTCAGGTGTTATAAATTCAATTCATCATTGCACTCTTGAAGGCATCCGGATAAAAATGGAAGCCACTTCAAGAAGACGAGTTGAAAACATCTGTGTGTTTTGAGGTACTAGTGTTGGAGTTAAACTAGAATACGTAGCGGCAACACAAGAATTGGGTTGAGTCTTAGCTTCAAGGAATATGCACTTAGTATATGGCGGTGGAAATCTTGGACTAATGGGGATCGTTTCAAAAGCTATACAGGAAGGAGGAAGTCAAGTCTTGGGAATCATTCCAAAACCCTTAGCGGAGGCGAATCTTATTGGACCATCAAACGAAGAGGAACTAATTGTGCCTGGTATGTCTGAACGACTGATAGAAATGGTTAACCGTGTTGATGCTTTTATTGCTTTGCCAGGTGGCTTGGGCACATTGAAGGAAATATTTATAGTGTTATCTTGGGCGAACTTGAACATACAACAAAAAACCAATTGGGCTGTTTAACGTTGATGGATTTTATGATTTTCTTTGTGTGTTTCTTGATGATGCCCGGAGAAATGGGTTCGTGACAAAACCTCTGAAAGAACTCCTCTCACTGCCAGAACTGCCCAGGATTTACTTGACCAAATCTTAGCTTATGAACCACAGATTGACCGTATCCTTTCCAAGATAAAATGGTCCGAATATGATCGTGGTAAGAAGCGTCGGATAATCTGGATCTTAATCTAACTGTAATTTTCTTTCTAGACGTAGCATTTCAGCTAACCATGTACAATTTTCTAAACTCTTCTTCTACTTTTAAGACATTGAGGACAATGTTTCTTTTTTATTTGTGGGGTGGGGAATAGTTAATAGTATCTTATTTTTATTGTGTTATTTTAGCCCAAAATTTATCGAAAAATACAAAAAATTGAAAATATTTACAAAAATCAAAAAAATATTTTGTGTTTTTATTTTTATTTTTAAATTTGATTAATCGGGTGAAATTGGTGAGAGATAGCTGTGTAATGAGTTTCCATTCCTGAGACGTATCTCAACATATTTCGGAAAAAGTTAATTTTTGTTTATTTCCTTTTGAATTATTTAATTTGTGAATTCTCCATAAAATTGACTAAAATGGATCTTCATATGCTCAGTTGACAGGTATTATCAACATGCATGGTAAATTGAAAAGTTTGTAATATTCAGTTCTTTAGTTTAATTGGAGGAAGTTTCTAAAAAAGCAATGGGGTAAAAAAATGCGAAAAAAACGTCTGAGATCCGAGTCATTAAGTCCGTAGGGGTGTTTTAACACCTAGTACCCTAAAACCAATTGGTTTGGGAGTCACTGGCCCAAAGATCGCTATATGGATCGAATATGTTGCAAATATATATATATATATATATATCTGAAGTCTGAGTAATTAAGTCTGTAGGGGTGTCTTAACACCTAGTGCCCTAAAGCCAACTGGTTTGGGAGCCACTGGCCCAAAGCTCGCTACATAGACGGAAGATAATGTATATAAATAAATAAAAATCAATTAAAAATAAATAAAAAAAATCAGAAAAATCAGAAAAATTATTTCATTGCTTAAAAAATGTGTGAATTCTGATATAACTTTAGGACAAAAATAAAACTCTCTTTTCAATTACACTTGTGACTATTGTGGGCAAAATGAGTTGATTAATATTTTGTTGGCTGTGTATATGGAGAATGGTAAAAATAATCGGAGAATTTACTTATTCGGTAATTTAGAAAGAATCAAAACAATTATTGACTTGGATAAGAAGTTTCATCTGTTTAGTCACAAACTTCTTTATTCTCTTTTCTCTTGTCTTTTTGCTTTTGTGTGCATTAGTTTTACAATCTTTTTACTTTTATTAAACATTTGTGGGTATCGCCGTTGTAAACCCTCACGAGACTACAACTCGTCCACTAGGGACACCTAGGGGTTTAAAGGCTTGTTGCATACGCTAAATGCAACCGTGATCCCTACAAAAGTGGCTTAGTTTAATTTTAATTGTTTTTTGCATTTTATTTTTCTGTTTTGCTCGAGGACTAGCAAAATGTTAGGTTTGGGGGTGTGATGAGCGGAAAATATATCAATATTTACCGCCCATTTTACCTAATATTTTGTTTAGTTTCTCGAATTTGATGAACATTTTGATTTGTTTTGATGTGTTTTGTAGATAAATAAAGTATCAGACTTAATGGAATCAACTCGGGACTAAAATGATGAAATCCGGAGAAAAAATGGCGAAAATGGAAATTTACTATACGCGTCACGAAATGCAGTCCTAAATTCCAATTTTACCCAAGTTTCGTATTTTGGCCATAACATTTTCATCTGCTATCCGATTGAGCTGATTCAAGTTGCAGATTAAAGAAGACACAAAGATCTACAACTTTAAGATTTAAATATTTTCGAATTTGAAGTTTGGAAGGCCGAAATTGATGAATAATCTATAATATTTTGTGTAATTACTATAGTCATTTTCAAAATATAAAATGAAATTAAAAATAAAAAAGTAAAAATTGTCAAACTTCCACCAAATATGCAAGCATGTTTGGTGCCATGTTTGGTGGAGCAATTTGTGGAGCAATTGGTGGAGAAATTGGTGGAAGCCTTTAGATTTTCCTATAAATACCAAACTTAAATTTGTAAATTTTTCATGCTTTATTTGGAGGAGTTTCTCCATGAAAACCTAAAGGAAAGTGTCTTGTATATTATTTAAGTTTTCTTGTATTTTATTTTTATTTATTTAATAAAATTTTGTGTGTTTTCTTTTACAGCATGAGTAGGTAATCTCATTATGCTGGGGTGAAAAGTGAGACTTTTAATATAATGAATTAATTAATCTCCCTTATTTTAATTAAAATTTGGATTAATCAGTTACCGCATATATGGCCGGTTTAGGTGACAACCTTATTTACCGCCTATATGGTCGGTTTTTCATTTCAGACGTAGTTTCCGCCTATATGGTCAGTTTAGGTAATAACCTTGTTACCGCCTATATGGTCGGTTGGATTTAATTGAGACAAATGAAATTACCGCCTTTATGGTCTGGTTAATTAATCGGTAAACATTTATAATAAGGGAGATTTTTAATTTTGAAATATTAAAAGTGGATCCTCTAACCCCAGCATTTTCTTTTATTGTACTTTTAATTTCCAGCATTTACTTTATTTAATTTTCAGCATTTACTTTATGTCTTTTATTTTATTTAAGTTTTTATTAGCCTTAAATATGTGTCGTAACTAAGTCTGTTATTTGGGGTTGTGATGAATTCCAATATCATCGGGTTATAAGGGGTTATTTTATAGTTTGGGTAATATAAAGATTTACTTATTAAGTCTTAAGATTAATGCGTCTTGTTAACTTGCCACTAATAAGATTGATCTGGTAAACTTGAAATAAACTTGACAAAGGAATTTTAGGTTTCAGTCTTAGACTTAATAGCCCACGATCTTCCTTGAGGATAGATAACCCTTTAATAGATTTCCTTACAGGATAGACATATACCTGTCGGGCTGGGGTAACCACAATTGGAACTTGATCTTAATTAATCCAGGTAATTTGGTTAACATAGACATATGGTTTAATTGGATTACACTGGGTATGTGCAGCTGACCATCGACAGAGGCTTTTGCATAATTTCGTGTTCCAGGTTAGTAAACTAATATATTACACAAACATAAAATAACCACTTCATATTTTTAAAAGATATTTGAAGGATTCATAACCCTGGATAGTTTTATAAATTTGAATTTTCCTCAACTTCTTTTTGCGTCATTTTTATTTACTTATTTGAAGTTTAAAAATCACTACCCAATCAATCAATAAATCCATTAGATATCATAAAAATTTGACTTCATAAATTAATAGCTTAGGTATTAAGTTCTCGTGGGATCGATTCTTTTTATACTACTTGAACTATACGTGCGCTTGCGTTATACACGTGTGATTACGCACCGGTCAATTTCCAGCATTTACTTTATGTCTTTTATTTTATTTAAGCTTTTATTAGCCTTAGATATGTGTCGTAATTAAGTCTGTTATCTGAGGTTGTGATGAATTCCAATATCATCGGGTTATAAGGGATTATTTTATAGTTTGGGTAATATAAAAATTTACTTATTAAGTCTTAAGCTTAATGCGTCTGGTTAACTGGCCACTAATAAGATTGATCTGGTAAACTTAAAATAAACTTGACAAATGAATTTTAGGTTTCAGCCTTAGACTTAATAGTCCACGATCTTCCTTGAGGATAGATAACATTTTAATAGATTTCTTTACAGGATAGACATATACCTGTCGGGCGGGGTAACTACAATTGGAACTTAGTCTTAATGAATCCAGGTATTTGGTTGACATAGACATATGGTTTAATTGGGTTACACTGGGTATGTGAACTGACCATCGACAGAGGCTTTTGCATAATTGTGTTCCAGGTTAGTAAACCAATATATTACACAAACATAAAATAGCCACTTCATCTTTTAAAAGATATTGAAAGAATTCGTAACCCTGGATAGTTTCTTAATATTGAATTTTCTTTAATCTATTTATGCGCAATTTTACTTGTTTTAAATTTATAGTCACCACCCAATCAAACAATCAATCAATTAGATACTTGTAATAATTTGGCTTCATAAACTAATAGCTTAGGTTTTAAGTCCTTGTGGGATCAATACTTTTTATACTACTTAAACTATACGTGCGCTTGTGTTATACGCGTGTGATTACGCACCGGTCAATAGGGAAACTCACCCTTGAGTTTTTAATTCAACATAAAGCTTGGAGCTTCCATCATACAAAGAAATACTTGAAATTCCAGCCGATCAATGTAAGTTATTCCGAAAAATTTCCCTTTAAATTCACACACTAAATCAATGTTTAGAGATTCTTGGCATGTCTAGGACACTAACATATATTTCTTTAGTGAGACTCTCTAAGTTCATGCATCCCACCCGTAAATTATGACGACCACAGATAAACTCGCTGAACTATACAGGTCGAGGTCATCGCATACATATAATCTCTCTGTCACAGATATTCGAATTATTCCAAAGATATAGATATTAACATCAAATCTCTATAGGTATAATCTCGTCGAAGATTCTATTAGAAATCTTATAAAATCACTTAGAACTCACTTCTACAGTGTACCACGGATCCATGGATTTAACAGATTGCTAATTCCATAATGAATACATATGCTCTGTACACAGAACTGACAAATCATATTTTGATACACATAAGATATCATGAGCATGAGTCCACACCCAACGAACAGGCGGAGGCCTAATCTTAATACACTGGTGAGGTGATTGTCATCTAAGTATGAAGGATAAATCATATATCCACAGTGGTATCTCAAGTCAAAGAATCACTTATGCTACTAAACCCGAGAAGATTCCAATTGACGTTGGTGTACCATCTATTACGTAATCTTCGGTGAGTCGTTCAGTGTTTATCAAATAAACACCTACACGTCTATAAGAGTCTCCCGAGACTCATGGTTCATTGGGATAAATCATCGGAGCAAGTCTGATATACAACATGTACTGGTCTCAGCGGATTTTACTAACCGACCCGTGTCAGTAAATCTTGACCAGGAACTTAATATGATAATATATTTCTAGTTGTGACACTTCCCAATATCAATTACAAGCTACATTGTAATTGCACACTACATTATATATTATCGGGTATTTGTCTAATATATATATCACTAAACATGATTTAGTTTCAATCTAAAGAATTAGATCAAATATATAACAAAAGACAAGAGGTGTAACCATAAATAAGTAATATTATGGAAAAATGTATTGCTCGTATTCATAAATCGGACATAAATACGATCCGGATTGGCGCTCCGAGCACCAACCCTAACATTAACGCCCAAATCATATTGAACAAGCATATGATGCCAAATTTCATCAAAAATTATGCAACATTTTGTGAATCATAAACAACAGAATGTAATAAATGAGTGATTGCATGATATTCCATATAGCCTCCTAATTTTTCTGACACTTTCTTCAGTATATACCACAAAAACCACTGATGTCGAGTATTAGGAAAAACAATCTCAATTGCCATTTTCATTACACTGTCTTGGTCAGTAATGATTCCAATATGTGCAGAATTGGACATGCAAGATAGCCATGTCATAAATAACCATGTAAAAGTCTCAATGTCTTCATATAATATCAATCCATTTCCTATAATATAGAATGATTGTTATGATTAACTCCCACAAAGAGAACGAATGACATGTGTACGGGCCAAATTTGAGCCCAATGGTAAAATCATTTTTTCACTTCGAATCCAATGTCAAATGAGGCCCAAGATAGTAGTCTAGCCCGAAAGACTTAAAAAGCCCAAGACAAACCTCATATTTCCCCCTTAATCTCTCAACTGCTGTAACCCTCTTTTCCTAATAGAAATACCAACTCCATATGCAAATATTCTCCCCCAACCGAAAGCAAAGACATCAAACACGTTATGGGTCCCAACTCAATAAATGCAGCATTGTGCCAACTATAAAGGTAATACCTATCAACCTATATATAGAGGCATAACTCAAAGTACAGATTCATTCAAGTATGAGCTCTCTTACTTGAGTTCTCTAAGCTTCTTACTCAATAAACACCAAATTACCGCCCTCATGGCTGTTAACGGAGGTCAAGGTAATCTCAGACCTTGCTCTTCCTTATTTACCTCTCGTCTTCACTACTGACTTAGGTGTCGGAGTGTCTACTGCACCCACCACACCGGTGGGTAGAGACTCCCCGCTTACTCTATCTTTGTTTTGCAGGATCGCTAGTATTCCCATATTACAAATTCTCGATTGTGGACCTCAGGTGAAATCCAGCGTCTACAACATGTCATACTTATTTGTTAGATATGTAGTGTCAAATGTAACAACATCACTAAAATATTTGTAGGCGGCTCTACTCCTCATATTTGCCCAAAACCTATCATCTTCTTCTTGCATTTTCATCAAGTAGTTTTGTAAAGCCAATGCATCTCATTCGCCAAGTCGTAATCTTTTTTGTTTACCAACATGATTTCTATAATCTCTTTCGTGAATGTAATATTTTCATGCCCACCAACCTTAATAACAATATAATTGCTACTTTGGGCAACTCTAATTTCAAGTCCATCATTTGTCTCAAGTTTCATTTTTGCATGTATAATGATGTTATGGTTACATCTGAAATACTTGGACTTCGATGGAGATAATAATTCATGGTTGTGCTTGAGAACTAAAATTCGAACCCTCAATTTTAGAATTTCATCTACACATCCACAAATTTTATCATTGCAACCAATTTTTGAATTAGGTTTGGGCCTTAAAATATTACTCAATGTCATTTTTGAAAAGCTGTTTCTCCCACAAGCAGATGTCACATATCTAACATTCCCATCACCCATTTTCTACTACTTCTACGCACTACTGGAAACCCCTTATATTTACCATATTCTTTGTAATAACTAAACATATCATTAACATTATCAAAAACCATATCTGTCTTTGGTTCATCATCATCATTATCATCGATTTCATTAATATTTACAACTACACCCTCATCCTCTTCAAATTCAGTGTTTATTTCTAAATTCTTCATTTTCTATCACCCTCAAATTATAGATGAAGCCTATATCAAATATTAGATATACATAAAATTAATGATATCTACAATAGGACATGCAAGTAATTTCAAGTAATTAGAATACTTAGGCACAAAATTAACTAAAAAATCATTCAAAAATAATACACATATATTTCACAATTTTGCTACTAGATAAAATAATCAAAAGACATAACAATAATACTAAATCAAAGTGTCAAACCAAGCAACTGGATAAAATAATCAAAAGATTTGAAGAAATTTGATATTTACCTAAATCAAGTGATTGGGTTTTGGCTGGTGATGTTCAGTTTTTCATTTTTGTTCTTCGCTCTTCGTGGTTATTGGCAATTTTGGGTTGTTTCTTAAAACGCATCGTTCTGCACCAACGTTTGTAAAAAAAAAAAAGGCAAGTATATCATTTCTCATTAAAGAATTAAACTAGATATTTTTCATTTATATATATATATATATATATATATATATATAATGTTAAAGAAAAAAATAAATCAAATAATGGAGATGGTTTAAATATAATTTGTTTTAAGCATCCAAGTCTTGAGTTCGGACTCAAATAGAACATTTAGTTTATTTTTAAAATTTTGTGACAGATAAAATTTTATCATAAGTTCGTCATAAATTTTGTGATAGAAAAAATCTTTATCACAAGTATAAAATTTCATGATAGACAAAATCTTTATCATAAATCTTATGATAGACAAAACCTCTATCATAAGTCTTTCATAAAACATCGTGATACATAAGATTTCTATCATAAATCCGTTATAAATTTTGTGATAGACAAAAAAATTTATCATGAGTTCTTCATAAATTTTATGATAGATAAAATCTCTATTATAAGTTTGGGACCTTCATGATAGACAATATTCTAATATAAGTCTAACATAAATTTTCTGACAGAAATTATTTTGTCATTAATGTATCAAAATATGTGATAAAATAATTTTTTTTTCTCATAAATTATCACGAATATCAAGATAGATGTGTTCTTAGGTAATGGGATGTACTCCATAGACATCATTAGAGAGAGAAAAACATGCCTTAACGACTTCCGAGCTATAAGATTCCACCCTAATATAACCCTACTTGAAATGGGTCCTATGATGGATATAACATTTTACATCGAAATACACTGAATTATAGGCAGAACCCATAATTAGCCCACTGAACTTTTATCCGACATCTCAATAGTCCATCGAACTTTTATTTTCACCTATTAGCCCACTGAACTTTTAAAAACGGTGTAACAAACACATTCAGTGTAACGCCGTTCCGTTTACCGTCAACGTCAGATTTTTTCCGTTTGGAGTTGGTGACGTGGCAGCCAACCGTGCAAATATAACAGAACACATCCCATTAGCCCCCTGAACTTTTATAATACATCTCATTAGTCCTCTGAATAAAGGTGACGAAACATATTAAACACAAATTCATGGTACTTAAATTATCAACAATTAATATTTTGCATCACCTTTATTATAAAATTATTTATTAAAAATTAGATAAGATTGTGTTTTACTATTTTTTTTAAAAAAAATAAAAATTTCTTTTTTTTAGTAGTGTTGATTAATGTTCAAATGAAATTAAATAGATCATTTGTAATTTTTTTCAAGACATGATTGTGTTGATGATGGTTTATGTAGTTATAAAGAGTTTTTAACATCATTTTTGAGAGTTATGTAAGCTTATAGGTAAAATATTGAAGTTCGGGGGGCTAATGGGATGTATTATAAAAATTCAGGGGGCTAATGGGATGTATTATAAAAGTTCAGGGGGCTAATGAGATGTATTATAAAAGTCTACGTGGCACTGAAAAAAATCTAAACAATCTCACTTAACGGTCCGTTCGTTACACGCGCGGAACGGCGTTACGTAAATGGGCTGGATAAACAATTTTGAAAAGTTCAGTGGCCTAATGGGTGAAAATAACAAGTTATCAACTATTTAAGTCACACAATTGAAGTTTCACTGAAAAGTTCAGTGGACACACTTTCAAAATTGTTTTTATGAACAAGTTTCACAATAGTATTGCAAATACTATTGTGAAACTTCACCTTGTTCTTGTAGTTATATATAATTCAAAACTTGTAGTTATATATAATTCAAAACTTCAACGTGCAGGCAGTAAAGTTGCTGACAACTTGTACCACAATCGAAGTGAATGCAATTAATGCAAATGGGTTCACAGCTCTGGATCTTTTAGCACAAAGAAAATTAGATGTGAAAGATTGGAAGATCGGAGAGCTGCTTCGATTTACTGGAGCAACAAGTAATCTAAAAGGGGGATACTACTACACTATTGACAACTGAACCTAGAACCACACAGACTCATGGCAATAATAAACGTCCAAAACAAGTTGGGAAAAAGCGAGCAGATGATTGGTTGGAAAAAAAACGTAATGCCTTAATGGTGGTAGCATCACTTATAGCTTCCATGGCGTTCCAAGCTGGTCTGAACCCTCCTGGTGGTGTATGGCAAGACACTGACGACAACGACAAGTCGTTACGACATAAGGCTGGATATCCGATCATGGCTTCTAAAGACATGTCTTCCTACACTGGTTTCTTTGTTAATAACACCATAGGTTTTATGGCGTCTCTTAGCATCATATTATTGCTCATGAGCGGATTACCATGTTTTAAGCGCAAGTTTTTCATGTTTATTTTAACGGTGATAATGTGGGTCGCAATTACTGCAATGACGCGGGCTTATCTCATCGCTGTTACTAGTCTCTCAAATCCTATGGACGGCAAGGAGTATAAGGCTGCAACATTTATAGTATTGGCATGGAGTGGGTTGATGGCGATACTTATTCTCGGTCACTTCATACGCGGTATTGTCAGTGTAATGAATCCAGCATGCCAACTCTTTAACAACTCCAACCAACTCCATGAAATCAAGCCAACCAATTTTGTAACAACTCCACCAAATCATGGAGTAATTTATGGCATGAACATGAACAAATTTTGGCTATAAATTCAAGGCCATTCCAGTGTTGTAAAGCATCCCAAAGTGTGTGAGAAAATAGAGAGAGTGTTGAGGTTTTGAGTTTCTAGTTGTAAACTAGTATTTATTCTTGAAGTAATAGAAATACAATTCGGTTTTTCCTCAAATCTTCTCTAAAGTGATCAGTGAATCACAACAAGTGGTATAAGAGCTTCGGTTGTCCTTTGGGATCGTAAAACAGGAAAACCGAGCTTCTGATCGGAAAACCGGTTCCGACGAAAATTGTCAAAAATTCATTTTGAGGGTATCATCAGCTAGTTCACGTCGAGACGAGCACGGTGGTATTTTCCGGCGACCGAATCGACGTCCCAGAACACCGCACGCGCCGCACACGCTTCACAGAGAACTGCCCACGCGCCCTCATGCGCAGCACGCGCTTCACGCGCTCTAGAGGTTGAAGACGACACACGTGGCCGCCACATCAGCGCCACGTCAGTGCCCAATCAGTAGACACGTCAGCGCCATGTGTCCGCCATGTCAGCAAAACCGGTCCCACCTGCCACGTCAGTGGCCAGGTAAATTTCATTTTGCCCCCTGAAGATTTGAAATTTACAGTTTTACCCCAGAACTTTTAGGAATTTATAAATCAGCCCATGTGTCGGATTTAGACCAATGAAGTGTCTATTCCACCATTTTCGACCGTTCCGGACGCAACGGTGACCTCCGATTTGTGAAATTCAGACCCGATTTTAGTGTATTCTCATTTTAATCTTTAAAACTTAAAATGGAGATGGAGGATTCTCATTCTGGTGCAATGATTAAACTAGCTGCGACTAATTACTCCCTCTGGAGACCTAGGATGATAGATTTTTTACATTGTAAAGATCTGTTTGATGTCATCGAGTTGAAGGGAGTGAAACCAGAGTCTGTTAAGGAGTATGACTGGAATAAACTCAACAACAGAACTTTGGGTCAGATTAGGCAGTTGATCGGCCATAATGTCTTCCACCATGTAGCACATGACACATATGCTTATGAAATGTGGAGGAAATTGGAAGACATGTTCCAGGCCAAAACAGCTCGGAATAAAGCCTTAATCATGAGGCGTTTGGTGAACCTGAAGCTGCGGAGTGGAACTTCCGTTCCAGAACACAGTAACGAGTTTCAAAGCCTGGTGAACCAATTGTCTGCAGTAGACAAGCAATTGGCAGACGAAGTTCAAGCCCTCTTGCTACTCAGTTCTATTCCTGATAGCTGGGAGACTCTGGTGGTTACTCTCAGCAACTCAGCTCCAGGAGGCAAACTTACCATGCCTATGGTAAATGATGCACTGTCAAATGAAGAAGCCAGAAGAAAAGACGTAGGCTCAGATCAAACAGAAGCCCTTGTCTCGGAGCAATGAGGAAGACAACAGGAGAAACATCAAGGTGGGAGGAGAGGCAGAAGCAAAAGCAGAGGAAGATCCAAGGACGGGAAAAAGTCATACAAGTGCTTCCACTGTGGCATAGAAGGCCACTTGAAGAAAAATTGCCGGAAACTGCAACGGGAGCAGAAACAAGGCAATAACCAGCCGAAGAAGAATGACGCGGAGACACTAGTAGTTACTACGGTGGATGTAGCTATATGCTCCGGCCAGGAAGAAGCATGCCTTCACACCACAACTCAGGATGTCGAGTGGGTGGTAGATACTGCAGCATCCTACCACGTCACTTCTCACAGAGATTTCTTCACAACATACAAAGCAGGAGACTTTGGAGCAGTGAAGATGGGAAATACCAGTTCCTCTCAGATAGTGGGAATTGGTGAAATACAGTTGCGGAAAAATGCAGGGTATACAATAACCCTGAAGGAGGTCAGACATGTTCCAGAACTTCGGATCAACTTACTCTCGGGGGTAGCCCTTGACAAACAGGGCTATGCTAGCCACTTCAGCAACAACACTTGGAGGATGATAAAAGGTGCCAAGGTCATCGCCCGAGGACATATCTGTGGAACCTTATACAAGACTCATGAGAAGATTTGTGCAGAAAGCCTCAATGTAGCTGAACGGGAGGCTTCTCAAAATCTGTGGCACCAGAGACTCGGTCACATGAGTGAAAGTGGGTTGTCTACCTTAACAAAGAAGGATCTAATCACTGTTTCCAAAAATGCTGCTCTGGATCCTTGCAATCAATGTCTATTCGGTAAGCAACACAAAGTCTCTTTCAATTTCTCTTCTACAAAGAAATCAGAGATACTCAGTCTGGTGTACTCTGATGTATGTGGTCCCTTGGAGGTAAACTCACTAGGCGGTAATAAATATTTTCTGACTTTTATTGACGATGCTTCTCAGAAAGTGTGGGTATATTTTCTGAAACCAAAGGATCAGGTCCTGGACTATTTCAAACTGTTCCATGCCATGGTCGAGCGTGAAACAGGGAAGAAACTGTTCCATGCCATGCTAGCCACTTCAGCAACAGCACTTGGAGGATGATAAAAGGTGCCAAGGTCATCGCCCGAGGACATATCTGTGGAACCTTATACAAGACTCATGAGAAGATTTGTGCAGAAAGCCTCAATGTAGCTGAACGGGAGGCTTCTCAGAATCTGTGGCACCAGAGACTCGGTCACATGAGTGAAAGTGGGTTGTCTACCTTGACAAAGAAGGATCTAATCACTGTTTCCAAAAATGCTGCTCTGGATCCTTGCAATCAATGTCTATTCGGTAAGCAACACAAAGTCTCTTTCAATTTCTCTTCTACAAAGAAATCAGAGATACTCAGTCTGGTGTACTCTGATGTATGTGGTCCCTTGGAGGTAAACTCACTAGGCGGTAATAAATATTTTCTGACTTTTATTGACGATGCTTCTCAGAAAGTGTGGGTATATTTTCTGAAACCAAAGGATCAGGTCCTGGACTATTTCAAACTGTTCCATGCCATGGTCGAGCGTGAAACAGGGAAGAAACTGAAGTGTCTTCGCACAGACAATGGAGGCGAATATACTTCCAGGGAGTTCGATGCCTACTGCGGAAGCCACGGTATTCGACATGAGAGGAATGTTCCACGCACCCCACGACACAATGGTGTCACCGAAAGGGTGAACCGCACCATTATGGAGAAATTCAGAAGCATGATCAGTATGGCTAAGCTGCCAAAGCCATTCTGGGGAAAAGCTGTTCGTGCTGCCTGCTACCTGATCAACAGATCACCATCTGTACCGTTGAACTTTAAGATTCCGGAGAAAGTGTGGTCTGGTAAGAATCCATCATATTCTCGCCTCAGAATATTCGGATGTTTAGCATTTGCACATGTATCCAATGAGCTCAGGCAGAAGCTCGATGCAAGGATTACTTCATGCATCTTCATAGGCTATGGAGACGAAGAATTTGGATACAGGCTATGGGACCCGAAGGAAAGGAAGGTCATCAGAAGCAGAGATGTAGTGTTTCTAAAAGACCAGACAATATAAGACATTGAAAAACCCAAGATGCCTTCTAGAACCAGTGCCGACAATGTTGATGAAAATCCAGACACAACCCCAGCACCAACACCAGTGGCCACAGATGATGATGGGGTACAAGACATACAAGAAGCAGAACCAGAGGAGGAAGGAGGTGTTGAGCAGGGGGAGCTGCAGCCTGCTCCATCAGAGGCTTCAGGATCATCCACACATCCGGATGAAAACAGACAGCCAGAACCTCCAGTACGAAGATCTGAGCGAGGCCGGATTCCATCAGCCAGATACTCAGGATCAGAATACATTCTGTTTACTGACGAGGGGGAGCCAGAAACCTTCAATGAAGCGGTATCTCATAAGGATAAAGACAAATGGCTGCATGCAATGCATGATGAGATGAAATCTCTACAGAAAAAAACACTTATGAGATAGTCAAGCTCCCACATGAAATGAAGGCACTGAAGAACAAATGGGTATTCAAGCTCAAGAAAGATGGCAGCGGGAAAGTGGTGAAACACAAAGCTCGGCTAGTGGTCAAAGGATTCCTACAGAAAAAGGGAATTGACTTTGATGAGATCTTTTCACCGGTGGTAAAAATGGCTTCAATCCGAGTCATCCTAGGATTGGTAGCCAGATTGAACTTGGAGCTTGAACAGATGGATGTCAAAACAACATTTCTTCATGGTGATCTGAATGAAGAAATCTACATGGAGCAGCCAGAAGGATTCAAGGTTTCAGGTAAAGAAAACCTTGTTTGCAAGCTGAAAAAAAGCTTGTACGGGCTCAAGCAAGCACCGAGGCAATGGTACAAGAAGTTCGACTCATTCATGGTGGGTCAAGGCTATAAACGAACTGCAGCAGATCAGTGTGTATACTTTCAGAGGTTTCCATATGGAAATTTCGTTGCTCTTCTACTGTATGTAGATGACATGTTGATTGTTGGACAAGAAGCAACGAAGATCAGCCAGCTGAAGAAGGAACTCTCCAAGGCTTTCGACATGAAAGACTTAGGATCGGCTCAACAGATTTTGGGAATGGAGATTGTTCGTGACAGACAGAACAAGAAGTTGTGGCTTTCACAGGAGAGGTATATTGAACGGGTAATCAGGAGGTTCGATATACAGAAAGCCAAACCAGTCAGCGTTCCGCTAGCGCACCATTTCAAACTGAACAAGAGTTCGTGCCCCTCATCCAAGAAAGAGATAGAGGAAATGTCAGCAATACCATATTCTTCAGCTGTTGGAAGCCTTATGTATGCAATGGTATGTACCAGGCCAGATATTGCACATGCAGTGGGTGTAGTGGGCCGTTTTCTCTCTAACCCTGGAAAGCAACAATGAGAGGCAGTCAAATGGATTCTCAGGTACCTCAAGGGTACAATGAAGTTTCGTCTTTGTTACGGGGGAGCTGACCCGATCTTGGAAGGCTATACAGATTCAGATATGGCGGGAGATCTTGATGGTAGGAAATCTACATCAGGATTCATTTACATTTTTGCAGGGGGAGCTGTATCATGGCAGTCAAGATTGCAGAGGTGTATTGCATTATCCACAACAGAGGCTGAGTACATTGCCATAGCTGAGGCAGGAAAATAAATGTTGTGGCTAAAGCGGTTTCTCCAAGAGTTAGGGATCAAATAGACATAATACAAGATACATTGTGACAGTCAGAGTGCTCTAGACTTGAGCAAGAACTCAATGTATCATTCCCGGATGAAACACATTGATATTCGCTATCACTGGATACGCGAGGTAATGGATCAACAACTGCTGAGACTAGTGAAGATCCATACAGATGAGAATCCAGCAGACATGCTAACGAAAGTAGTTACCCGAGACAAGCTAAAGTTGTGCAGATACATAGCCGGGATAGCTGTCAGACGACGATAGTTTTCAGATGCAGCTGGAGGGGGAGAATTGTAATGAATCCAACATGCCAACTCTTTAACAACTCCAACCAACTCCATGAAATCAAGCTAACCAACTTTGTAACAACTCCACCAAATCATGGAGTAATTTATGGCATGAACATGAACAAATTTTGGCTATAAATTCAAGGCCATTCCAGTGTTGTAAATCATCCCAAAGTGTGTGAGAAAATAGAGAGAGAGTGTTGAGGTTTTGAGTTTCTAGTTGTAAACTAATATTTATTCTTGAAGTAATAGAAATACAACTCGATTTTTCCTCAAATCTTCTCTAAAGTGATCAGTGAATCACAACAGTCAGGATATTAAAGTTTTTGGTAAAATTAGTGAAGGGACAAAGGGAAACTTCAAATTCAGATGCTCATACTGTCTAAGGTGTACAATTTTAGTGGATGGATAATGTAGTAGCCACTAGCTAGGAGAGTAGGTGAACACTTTAAATTCTGTTACTATAAAGTTTTCATAATAATAATGTACTGCGATCATGTATCTCATTTAAGCTTAATTATAAGATAATCTTGATATATGACAAAACAATGATCATATATTTGTGCAATATTTGGCATCACTTTTAGGTATGAATTAGAAATTATCAAAATGACTAAAATGATCATCCCTTGTATAAGCATAATTTCGCCCATTTGGTTAATAAAAGATGGCTTGGAAATTTTTCTTTATGAATTATTCATGAAAGAGACAGTAAAATTAGGGATTTATTATGGTTTGAAAAAATCACCAAAATTAGAGAATAAGGAAGAATAATTGGAAGCAACCAAAGATAACATTGGAGAAATTAAGGTAATTTCTAAATTTATTTGGTTGAAATATGTTTTGAGAACAAATAAATTATTTTTCTTTTCTTGGATGTTGAAGTTTTAGAAAGAGGATCAAAAAAATATTTTTCTTTGAATTAATCTTAAAACAAACTTGGAACAACGAGAAAGAGAGAGAGAAACTTGGGCCAAAGAGAATTACATCTCCCTTGGCCGAATTCTCCATCCATTTATAGATGGGGAATGCTTCATTTTTATCTAAATACAACAAGGACAGTCCAAGATCTCTCCAAAATAAATTTGATCTCTTAAAGATTCTTTTCAAAATAAATTAAGATATTTAATCAAATTATGAATCCTAATTAAATAAATACTTAACTATTTAATTTTAATTAGGACTTTAATTAATCTGGGTGTTAGCTCACTAAATTAAAGGCAAATAGATTAAATATTATTTTGGCCAATAATTAATTAAATATTAATTCATTAATTTATCTTATTAAATTTTAAATAACAATTAATTAAAATTACATCTAATTAAATTTAATTTATTTAATATAAATATCAAATATTTATAATTAAATCTAATTTTATATTTTGAATTTATTAATCGCTTAGCAGCAAACCATGGCCCCTGGTCGATAAATGAAGTGGGAAAACATATGAACCTATTATCATATACTTCGAGCATGTCATATCATTCCTTCCGATATTTATATTTCTTATCTAGTCCATGATCATAGTTAGGTCAAATCTTTTCTACTCAATATATCGTTAAACTATATCTTATGGTGTTGGGCGCTCTTGCTAGCCCAGTTTCTGATTTCCGTTAATTCAACCCAAAGAAACAAATTCAATCAACACAAGATCAAGCCGAAAAATATTCACACCAAGAATGATGAGTGGTAAATATATCACTATTTCCCACTCATTTGACCTAATATTTTGTATAGTTTCTTGAGTTTTGTGAATATTTTGATGTGTTTTGTGTTATTTTATAGATAAATAAAATTTTAGGACACTCTGGAGGTGATTTGGGGCTAAAACAGTGAAAAATGACACAAAAGGGGCAAAATGGTAATTTGATGCGTCGCGACGCCTAACGTGCGCCGCTCCATGCTAACATGCACCAGGGATACGTGTCAGAATCTGAGAAGTTTGACTTTGCTAACGTGCGCCTGCCACGTGTCAACATCACAGCCGATCATGCTAACGTGCGATGTGCCACATGTCATCATCCTACGGTGCCGACAATCGCCATCGCCACGTAATGCCACGTGTCATCCCGTGTGTCAGACACGTCATCGTCCATGTCAGCAGAAGACCGAGTCAATGTGCCACGTCATCGCCACGTCATCATTAACCTATCACATCGCTCCACGTGTCACAATCCTACGGTGCCGACAATCATTATCGCCACGTGTCACCACGGCACTGCCACGTCATTGCCACGCCAGTTCAATTATTGAATTAATCATCCACATCGCCACGTCATCAGATAAGAATCTTGGCGGACCAACCAGAAGTTGACACGTCTTCGAGTCGCGACGCGAAACTGTTTGAGCATCGCGACGCGGACACCCTATCGATGCCTATAAATTCAGCTCGAAATTTCAGTTTCAGATGTACCTTCCTCTCTGTAAATCCATGAATAAATAAGGAGTTTGTATCTAGTTTCTCTCTAGTCTTCTTTAATTTTCAATTTTGTAATTAATTTACTTTATGTAATAGTAATAGTAATTTACTTTCTTTACTTTTACAGTTTTTACTATTCAACCATGAGGAGGCAACTTCCCCCTGCTAGGGTGAAAGGTAAATCTTTTACTATTGTTATTTAGATTAATCTCCCTTAATTATAATATATTCACTATTTAAAATTTGACTTAATAAGGATACCGCTATATTGGTCGGTTGGTGATTTATTTTAAACTGGTTTAAACCTGACTTAGCAAGGATACCGCGAGATTGTTCGGTTGGTAATTAAACTTTCTTACCGCCTATATGGCAGGTTCATGGACAAATTTTGATACCGCCTATATGGCTGGTTGGACTTAATTTGATTTAATTAGGTTACCGCTTATATGGCTGGTTGGTAATATCATCACAAGTTAATATATTATATTAATGGAGATATCTAAATTAGTAGTAGTAAAAGTAGATCATTTTACCTTAGCATTTTATTTTATTGTAATTTTACTTTTCAGTATTTACTTTACCGCATTTATTTTTCAGCATTTTACTTTATGTATTTTATTTTTAAGTTTTTATTAACCCTAGTTATGTGTCGTAACTAAGTTAGTTATCTAGGGTTGTGATGAATTCTAATATCACCGGTTTATAAGGGGTTAGATTATGGTTTGGGTAATATAAAGGTTTATTTATTGAGCCTTAGTCTTAATGCTTCTTGTTAACTGGCCATTAATAAGATTGATCTGGTAAATCTAAAATAAACTTGACAAATGAATTTTAGGTTTCAGCCTTAGACTTAATAACCCACGATCTTCCTTGAGGATAGATAACCCTTTAATAGATTTCCTTACAAGATATGAATATATCTGTTGGGGGGGGGTAGCAATAATTGGAACTTAGTCTTAATGAATTCAGATAACTTAATTGACATAGGAATATGATTAATTAGGTTACACTGGGTATTTTTAATTGACCATCGGAAGAGGCTTTTACATAATTTCGTGTTCCAGGTTAGTAAACCGATATATTACACAAACATAAAATAACTACTTCATCTTTAAAAAGATATTGGAATAAATCACAACCCTAGATAGTTTTATAAATTTGAATTTTCTTTAATCTACTTGCACGCATTTTATTTACATATTTCAATTCTTAAGTCACTACCAATCAATCTGTTAGATACTAGTAATCATTTGGCCTCATAAAATTAATAGCTTAGGTATTAAGTTCTCGTGGGATCGATACTTTTTATACTACTTGAACGATACGTGCGCTTGCGTTATACGCGTGTGATTTCGCACCGGTCAAAGAACACAACAATTTTACCGTGGTTCACCTGAAAGATTCAAAGTACATCCACGTTGAACTCCAGAAATAAGGAGCTCATTACACTATATAATATCAAGATTACACAAGAACCTTCGCCACCCCCTTACAACCACAGTTTCCCCAAAATACAAAGCAAAATCATAAACCCTAAACTCTACTGTGCCGATCTTCCAAACAGCAAACCCAACCACTGTCTTTTAGTCTATCAACAAGATAATTGAGCCAGTGAAGCTAATTTACAAGCAAGATCACACAAACATGGCTTAGACATTTCACTCAGAGAGAAAATCGAGAAGAAGAAAGGTATAAGAAGCAACGAAATTGCGATCATCACTTTTCCCCAACCCTAGCAGCTACTTTATATAGTGAGTAAAATAAAGTCAGCAACGGCGGAGATCGAGCCACGTGTTCCTAATCCAACGATTATCAACACATTCCTCTTTAAGAAACAGATGACATGTCGTTTGAGGACAATGATCACAACCGACACATCATACAAAAAACAAAGGCTTCACATATTACAATATCCACCTTAAAGCCGCAAATCATTCGCTCTCATATATATATCTGCATCTGTTAGGGCCAAGTTTGTGCAGCAAACTCACTTATTTCTATCATTGTTCATGTCGGCTGCAAGTTCAGCCAGCCCCCACATGTAACAACTTCATGCAATGGGAGAGTTTGGTGGCAGTCGCAATTTTTATCCCCATATCAGATGGGTTATCTTTAGTTGGGATTTTCTTGATCTCAATCTTACCACTTGAGACGATTTCCCTCACAAAATGGTATTTTACATCCACATGCTTGGTTCTCTCATGTTGTGCTGGATTTTTGCTCAAATGTATTGCACTTTGACTGTCAGAATATACAACTGTTTTCACATGAAGCTGTTGTATTTTAGTTAAGATACCCTAAAGCCACAAGGCTTCCTTGAACACATCAGTTATGGCGACATATTCTGCTTCAGTGGTTGAGAGTGTGACTAAGGATTGCAGACTTGATTTCCAGCTGATACAATTTCCTCCAAGAGTGAAATAATATGCCGTAGTAGATTTCTTTAAATCTCTATCACCTGCAAAATTAGAATCAACATACCCTACCAAGTCTAACATATTAGTTTTGTTAAAACATAAACCATAATCAACTGTTGTATTTATGTATCTTAATAACCATAGCAAAGTACTCCAATGTGTACCACCCGGATTTGACATAATCTACTTAACAAAGATACAATATATGACAAATCAGTCCTAGTACTAACCATGGCATACATCACAGAACATATAACATTAGCATAAGAGATATTTTCCATTTTAATCAACTCAGACCCAGTAGTAGGACACTGGGATTTGGACAAAATAAAATGACTCGCAATGGGCTAATTAACAGGCTTACAGCCACTGACCCCAAACCTATATGCTACCTTTGCAGATATGTAGACTGATGTATTTTTAGATAATTTTTACTTATATCTCTATCAATGGTCATACCTAGAATTCTTTTTGCACTACTTAGGTCTTTCATATCAAATTCATTGTCCAACTGTTTCTTTAGTTTACAAATCACATCCATTGATTCAGAGATTAAAAGAATATCATCAACATACAGTAACAGGTAAATAAAACATTCATTATTAAGCATGAAATAGAAGCAGCTGTCATATTTACTTCTTATGAATCCAATACTAAGCACAAAAGTATCAAATCTTTTGTACCATTGCCTGAGAGACTATTTAAGTCCATATAAGGATTTATTGAGTAAGCACACATACTCAGGGTGGTTTTTATCTATAAAACCTGCATGTTGGGACATATAAATTTTCTCTTCGAGTTCTCCATGTAAGAATGTAGTTTTCACATCTAATTGTTCTAATTCAAGATTATACTGAACTACTAGAGCTAGCATCATCCTAATGGTCTTAAATTTAACTACAGGTGAGAAAATTTCATTATAGTCCACCACTTCCCTCTGTGTAAATCCTTTAGCTACAAGTCTGGCTTTAAACCTAACTAGCTCATTAAGTAGTAGTCATTCTTTGACTTTAAACAAGCACTTGCACTCAACCAACTTCTGATTTTTAGGTTTCAGGACTAGAGTCCGGGTTTTATTTTTTCTAAGAGAAAGCATATTCTTTCATGGCCTTTTTCCCACTCATGTTTGTGGGTTGATCTCAGTGCTTCTCCTAAGCTAGCAGGTTTTATTCCAATTATATCATTGCTTGAAATTAAAGCACAAAAATATAAATCAGTAGATGAGTAATCATACCTAGTAGGAGGCTTTACCTGCCTCCTACTTCTATCTCTTGTTAGCTGATAATTGGTCAATGATTCTTGTGGTGTTTCATCATGCTGCTCATATGATTCATTTTACGGAGTTGGATCTGATGATCCATTATGTCTCATGCATTATGTTCCTACATATCAGTCACTTCGTTTCTATCTTCGTCAGAGTTATCACTCCTAGGTTGATTATTCTCATATGTCTCTGTCTCTGGCCTGTCAGCAGCTTGTTCAGCAGCCCTGTTGGGTCTGGCTCTACCTGCATCTGAGCTCCACCTGCAAGATCAAAGTTTGGTAGATCCTTTTCTAAGGCACCTGCATTCATGTTAGTGACTTTACAAGGAAAACTAAGTTCATTGAATATGACATCCCTACTGGCTATACTTTTAACTCCAGACGACTCTATTTCCCATAACTTGTACCATTTTGTCCCTTCTTGGTATCTTAAGAAGACACACTTAAGAGACCTTGGTTCAAGTTTTCCTATGGACTGATGAGCATAAGCTTCACAGCCAAACACTCTAAGGTGGGCAAGCTTTTGAGTTTTACCGGACCAGACTTCTTCATGACTCTTAAACTAGATTGAGCTATTAGGGCTAAGGTTTACCAGATGTGTTACAGTGTTAAGGGCCTCACCCCAAAATGATCTGGAAGTTCAAATGAGAATAATAGACATCTGACATTTTCTAATAAGGTCATATTCATTCTTTCTGCAACTCCATTTCGTTGAGGAGTGTTTCTTATTGTCCTATGTCTCAAAATACCCTCACATGTACAATATTGATCAAACTCAGTATTACAAAATTCTAAGCCATTATCAGTTCTCAAAATTTTCACTTTGTTACTAGTTTGATTATGTAATAAAACTTTCCAGTCTTTGAACCTTACTAGGGCCTCATTCTTTGATTTAAGTAAAAATGTCCATAATTTCCTACTATAATCACCAACAATAGAGAGGAAGTATTTGTTACCTCCATGTGTTTGGACCTTGGCTGGCCCCCATAGATCACAATGAAGATACTCCAGGCAAGCTTTTGAAAGGTGTGTTTGTTGAGAAGGAAAGCAATAATATCTTACCATTCAAATATATTGTATTAGTTGTATATTTGTTTAGTTGCCTTTTATATTTAAACTACCAAGAATATATTAGCGTGATTGTAGGAAATCTCTTGTATAAAATCATGTTTCCTGATTCAATAAAATCATCAAACAATATTTTCCTTCTTTACATGGTATCAGAGCAGGGAACGATACCCTAGCTCTCTGCCCTCTTTTTTTTTCCCTTTTTTTTTTCGTGTTTCTCATTACCATGACGGAACAACAACCTTCGAATGAAGGCAAGCTTGATGTTGCCAGCCTATATTTTCTTCACCATTCTAATCATCCAGGAATGGTGCTTGTTTCCAAGCCCCTCAATGGGGATAATTATTCGACATGGTGTAGAGCCATGACCATTTCTTTGAATGCCAAATCCAAGTTAGGTTTCATAGACGGGACCACCACAATGCCATCTGCCACAGCCAAACCAGACGAATATGCTTCGTGTGGAAAAAATGCAACGATATGATCCTCTCTTGGATTCTCAATTCACTCACACAGGACCTTGCAGACAGTGTCATTTTTTCAACCACCGCCCATGAGGTATGGGAAGACCTTCGGGATCATTTTTCTCAAAGCAATGCCCCTCATATTTTTCAGATTGAGAGGGACATTGCTTGTCTTGCTCAGGATCAGATGACTGTTGCAGCTTATTACACAAGGCTAAAAAAATTATGGGATGAACTAGGATCCTATAATGACACTGTTTGCTCTTTGGGGCAAACCATAAGAGACGCAGATTGATGCAATTTCTCATGGGACTCAATGAGTCCTACAGTGCAATCCGAGGGCAGATTTTGTTGATGAATTCGCTGTCTGATGTTGCCAAGGCTTACTCTTCCATTGTCCAAGAGGAGAAGCAGCGAAGCCTGGGGGCTGCACGTGAGACGATGGAAAACTCAGCCATGGTTGTTCGAAGGGCTGAATCCATGGCTCTAGCTGTTCGTCATGGACAAGGTTCTTCTTCTCGTTCCACTCCATCTAATCGAAAACCTTTGCATTGCTCTTATTGTGATCGTGACCATCATGTACGAGAAACATGCTGGAAGCTGAATGGGTACCCACCAGAACACCCTAAACATGCACAAAATAAGTCTAATCAAGGAAGCACTCATTTCAAGCACAGCACTAGCCACCAATCTTCAGC